>CM052668.1:39770022-39807621 GCA_028533165.1 Leontopithecus rosalia
GAACTCAAAAGTTACCTACAGAGTTTCCACATGACCCTGCAACTCCACCTCTAGGTATATAGCCGAGAAAAATAAACATATATCCCCCAAAAAACCTTGTATATGTTCTTAGCAGCATATCAAAATAACCAGAGAATGAAACCAGCAAGTGAAAACAACCCGCCTGCCCATCAATTAACGAATGAATGGAGAAACACAATGTGGTCTATGCACACAATACATATTTGTCCATGAAAAGGAATGAAATATTAGCACATGCTACAATGTGATAAACCTCAAAAACATTATAAATGAAAGAAGCCACATATTTATGATTTCATATGTATGAAAGGTCCAGAACAGGCCAATCCATAGAGATAGAAAGTGGACCAGTGGTTACCTAATCTGGGGGGATGAGTGGTTGGGGGAGATGAAGAGTGATTACTTATGGGTACTGGGTTTTTGAGTGGGAATAATGAAAATATAATTAATTGTGGTGATAGATGCCTAACTCTGAATACACTATTATAAAAACCATGCAATTGTGCACTTTTTATGGGTAAACTATATATGAATTATATCTCAAAAAAGATCTTTAAAAAAATGCAGGCCAGGCACGGTGGCTCACACCTATAATCCCAGCACTTTGGGAGGCTGAGGTGGGTGGATCACGAGGTTACGAGTTCAAGACCAGTCTGGCCAATATGGTGAAACCCCATCCCTACTAAAAACACAAAAATTAGCTGGGCTTTGTGGCACATGCCTGTAGTCCCAGCTACTCAGAAGGCTGAGGCAGAAGAATCACTTGAACCCAGGAGGCAGAGGTTACAGTGAGCTAAGATCACACCATTGCACCCAGTCTGGGCAACAGAGCAAGACTCCATCTCAAAAAAGAAAGAAAGAAAGAAAGAAAGAAAGAAAGAAAGAAAGAAACTGTAGTGCCTTCCATTTTCCTGACTAGACGCAGAGTGAGGCAACTCCCTCAGCAGGCTGGTTCTGCACTGTGGGGGAAGAAGAGCCTTACCAAGCGAGACCAGGTTCCGGTAGTTCTCCAACATGACCTCTTCATACAAATCCTTCTGAATGGGGCTCAGCCATTCCCACTCCTCCTGGGAGAAGTAGATGGCTAAGTCCCCAAATGTTATAGGTGCCTGAAATGAAAAATCAAATGTCCATTCACCATGGGCTCGTGCTTCCATGTGACTGGGGGAAACGGCCCACGTATTTAAAACATGGGAGACATGAGGTACAAGAATCATTCAGGAAGCATTCAGGCTTCTGAGGCCAAAAGGGGCATATTAAGAAATTAAATAAAGTACAATATAAAACACAGCTGCTACTAAAATTATCTTGCATTAAAAATACATGGCAACCTGGATCTACCAGGCATTTACAAAGGCAAGGCATTTTTCTAGAGGCACTATCAACAGAATCACAGTATGTTACAGATGAGGAAACTGAGGCCCAGAGAGGTGAGAAAACTTACTGCAGGTCTCACAGCTAGTAAAAGGAGAAGCTAGGGTTCAATCCAGACAGTGTGGCTTCTGATTTACCCTAACCACATGCTTTCCAAGGAGCATATGAATATGTTACACATGACCAAAGGTTCTTTGAGGGTATAATCAAGGTCACTGATCACTTGACCTTAACATATGAGGACTTTAAAATAGGCAGATTATCTTGGACTTGACCTGGCCAGTTGGTTATTAGTTCTTGCTGTCTTGAATGTGAAAAATAAGGGTCAGGTGGAAAATGTGAGAAGGAAGTGAATCTGCCCACTAACCAGCAAGCTTGTAAGAGGACCTGAGCCCCAAATGAGAATATAGCCGGCCGACACCTTGATTTCAGCCCTGTGCACTCCAAAGCAATATGACTCAGCTAAATCATGCTGTGCCTGGGCACCAACCCACAGAACTGCATGATAATAAACACGTGCTGCTTTGAGCTGCCGAGTCTGCAGCTAATCTGTGACAGCAGCAAGGAGGAACTGATGCACATAACTGAAAGCAAGGATGCTTGCTATGGGAAACTGCATTTGAGATGCTATTGACAGTGGTGGAGCATGCTGAGCACAGGAGGCTGCCCACACCACCTCACTGCACCAGTGCACTCAATGGGGTAACAGGGCTACATGGTGCCTCTCAGGCTTGGGAGCTTAGCTAGAGAGATTTCCTCCATGTAAATATGGGTTCTAAGAAAAGAAACAAAAGCACATAACAAGACTAACTCCAGAGCACATGTCTAATCCTCTCTGCTACTGCAGGCCCCACCTGGGCATTCATTTCCATGCTGAGAAATGACAGTGGCTCTCATCTTCCTCCAGGGAGGACCTTTCTCCTGGCACTGGCAAAGCCCCTGGAAATGCTGAACCAACAGGCAAGTGGCCATGTGCACACTGGGGAATGGAGAGATGCCCGCTGGGCAGTTTCCGGGCTGCTGGACCCTTCTCAGGCTCTTCTCCCCATGGCAACGGGAGAAAACCAAGGCCTAGGCATTGGATGGATCTCCAAGAGGCAACAAGTCTCCAAAAGGACAGCGAACGGTCAACATCTCACAAGACACGATGGATGTTCCTGAAGAAAGAGAAACTGCCACTTACCTTGGATTTGGACTTCCCCCGTGCAGCAGGCATCCTGTCCTCCCGCTTGAGGGTCCACACTCAGAGAGGGGCAGAGAGCTGGTAAGGCAGGGCTGCGGGGAGAAGAGAGGTCATGAGGCCAACTGGGCCTTTTGGGCAGTGTCAGAGTCCACAGGCCCCTAACCTGGACGGACACACGCACGCACCGCTGTCAGAACACCTGGAGCATTCCTGCCCCCCGCACCCTCTCACGGTCAGGAAGGGCACGGCCAACACTTTTTATGCCTGAGATCACAGCAGGTTCTTGATCAGGAGGTAAACGAGGACTGTACAAACCTCTGGCCATCCATTTGACAAGTATTTACTGAGCACCCACTAGGTGTCCAGCTGTCCCAGGTACTGGAGAGAGAACAGTGAGTTAGAGGTGAGAGTACCAGCTCCCAAGCACCTTACATTCCAGTAGGGGAGGCCGAGGCGGGTGGATCACGAGGTCAAGAGATCGAGACCATCCTGGTCAACATGGTGAAACCCCGTCTCTACTAAAAATACAAAAAATTAGCTGGGCATGGGGGTGCGTGCCTGTAATCCCAGCACTTTGGGGGGCCAAGGCGGGTGGATCACGAGGTCAAGAGATTGAGACCATCCTGGTCAACATGGTGAAACCCCATCTCTACTAAAAATACAAAAATGAGCTGGGCATGGTGGCGCGTGCCTGTAATCCCAGCTATTCAGGAGGCTGAGGCAGGAGAATTGCCTGAACCCAGGAGGCGGAGGTTGCGGTGAGCCGAGATCGTGCCATCGCACTCCAGCCTGGTTAACAAGAGCGACACTCCGCCTCAAAAAAAAAAAAAGCACAATGATAGTCATGGTCATTGCTGTGAAGAATAAACAGGCCAGGGCAGGGGCTAGAGTGTAGTGGGATGGTCAGGGAAGGTGGCTCTGAGGAGGCCACATGGAGCTGAGGTCCAAATGTGAGAACATGAGCCATGTGGGTGCTAGGGGAAGAGCATTCCAGGTGGAGGCACAGCAGGTGCCAGGGTCCTGGCTGGGTGCAGGCTTGGTGTGAGGAGAACAAAGTCAGTGTACTGAGGCAGAGTGAGTGCAGTGGGGAGGGTGGGCTCGGGCAGGAGGGGCCAGATCATGAAAGGGGTGCTGAGCAGCTTGGATCTGATCCAAAGTGCGACATCACTGGGGGAGGTAGGGGAGCTGAGTAGGGGAGTGACACCCACCATCAGACTTAAGAGTTAAAAAAATGGGGTGTGTCTATATAGTGGGTAAACTGTGTCAGAAGAGAGAACAGGAGTGAGGAGAGGACTCGGTAGGTAGCTTTGCAGAAATCTGGGGGAAACGTTGGTGGCATGACAAGGGTGGGTGGAGAGGAGGAGGGAAGATATGGCCAGATCACCTCATCGAAGGGGCCCCTCGATCTACCCATATAAAAGAATCTCTGCCCTGTGTCAGGCTATACCTATGCTGTCTAATGTGAATGCCACATGTGAAAACTGAGCACAGGAAATAACACTAGTGCAACTGAGGAACTCATTTTCTTTTCTTCCTTTTTCCTTTTTTTTCTGTTTTGAGACAGGGTCTTGCTCTGCTGCCCAGGCAGGAGCACAGTAGTGTGATCTCAGCTCACTGCAGCCTCAACCTCCTGGGCTCAAGCAATCCTCCCACCTCAGAATTCCAAATAGCTGGGACCACAGGTACCTGCCACCTCATCCAGCTAATTTTTGTATTTTTCAGAAACAGAGTTTGGCATGTTGCCCAGGCTGGTCTCAAACTCCTGGGCTCAATCAATCAGCCTGCCTAGGCTTTCCAAAGTGCTGGGATTACAGACATGAGCAACTGTGCCCAGCCTGGAACTCATTTTCATTCCAATCAATTCACTATTAAAACAATAATAAAATAAAATGTAAAATTATTGCTAAAACTATTAAAAGTAATTTACTGTGAATTTAAAATAAAAAAATGATACTCAATTTGGTTACTATAAAACTTTAAAGTACGTCTGTAACAACTTGGGTATGTGACTCTGAGCTACTTTTCCAAAGGTTTTATGAAATGAAATACAGATCAGGTATCTTCACTGAAAATTAAGGGTCTAGATGGACATGTGTATAAAACTTATTTCAGATTTCAAAGACTTAGTATGAAAAAATATAAACTATTAGTATGAAAAAAATAACTATTTCATTGATAATTGTTTATACTGGCTACATGTTAAAATGTTAATATTTTTGATATGGTCAGTTAAATACAATATATTATTAAAATTAACTGCAATGGAGCAGGCACAGTGGCTCATGTCTGTAATCCCACTGCTCTGAGGCTGAGGCAGGAGGATCACCTGAGCCTAAGAGTTTGAGAGCAACCTGGGCAATGTAGTGAGACCCCATCTCTGAAAATATTAAACAATTAGCTGAGTATGGTGGTGTGTGCCTGTAGTCTTAGCTACTTGGGAGGCTGAGATGGACTGCTTGAGCCTGGGAGGCAGAGGTTGCAGTGGGCCAAGATCATGCCACTGCAGTCCAGACTGGGTAGCAGAGTGAGACCCTGTCTCAAAAACAAAGGAAAACAACAACAAAAAACATTACTGATAAATTTGTTGCTTTTTACCCTTTTCTTTTTTCTTTTTTTTTCTTTTTGAGACGGAGTTTCGCTTGTTACCCAGGCTGGAGTGCAATGGCGCAATCTCGGCTCACCGCAACCTCCGCCTCCTGGGTGCAGCCAATTCTCCTGCCTCAGCCTCCTGAATAGCTGGGATTACAGGCGCGCACCACCATGCCCAGCTAATTTTTTGTATCTTTAGTAGAGACGGGGTTTCACCATGTTGACCAGGATGGTATTGATCTCTTGACCTCGTGATCTGCCTGCCTCGGCCTCCCAAAGTGCTGGGATTACAGGCGTGAGCCAACATGCCCGGCCATGCTTTTTACCCTTTTCAATGTAGCTGCTGGAAAACCTAAAATGATGTGCTCATGTTATCTTTCTGCGGGGCAGTGTATTATTACAATCTAAAATGATGTCCCTCACGTTATCTTTCTGCGGGGCAGTGTATTATTGTATTGCTCCGTTTTCCTCAGAGCATGTACCACTTTCTGAAAACAGCGTGTTTATGGGGGTGTCTATGCGGTCAGTACCTCCCCTCTCCCTACACACACAATGACCTGAGCTGGAAAGCAGAGACGTTGTTTTGCTCCCTGCTCTACTCCCAGGGCTGAGAACCTACCTAGCACAGAGCAGGTGCTCAGGAAACACTCGTTGCCTAACTCAACCAAATCCTCAGTATGCGGAAACCCCATCCCAGAGAGACAGTTCTGCTGCAGCCATTCCCTGGTCCTCCGCACTTGTCTTTGGAGAGGACGGAAATGGGGACATACTTTTCATTCCCCTTATTGTGGGAAGCTTGACATCTTGGGAAAATGATATAATGAATACCTCATTACTCTTCACCAAATGTTAACATTTCTCATACACTTTTTTAAAAAAGCAATTGTCTGATAGTTGCAGACATGATGACAGTTTATCCCTAAATGTTCCAGTGCATGCCTCCAAAGAATGCCACCATCATACCCTGGTGCCAGCAGCAGAAATGTCCCCAAAAGCTTTCTGTGACTTTTTCCTGAAAAGCAGTACAGCAGGATACAGCCAATGGAAGTAACAGACGTTCCCTCTACAGATGTTCATTTTGTCCCCCTGGGGGTGGAGGTAGAAGATAAATAAACCCAAGGCCATCGTGCTTGAGTTCAGAGTTAGATAACGGATATGTTTTGATATGAAATGTGAGCCCTAAGATGGCCTTGTCCTATTTAAGAGAAGCTGGGCAGAAGAATGCTCGGGTTGTTACGCTTCTCTCTTTGTAGGATAAAGTAGTAGTAAGAATAGCAATACTAAAATGAATTATTAACAGGATGAATAAATATTGAGTGCTACACGTGCTAAGCAACACTGAAGATTACCATTTTAATTCTCACATCTGGTGGCAAGTCTGGTTCTCATGCCATTTTCCAGATGAAGAGACAGAAGCACAGAGAGGAAGGAATTGCTTGCCCAAGGTCATAAGGTAGACCAGTGGCAGAGCCATTTGTCCTGAATGCCTGGCTCTTAACCATACAGTGTGCCACCCTTCCATCTGCCCATGTCAGAGGTAACAAGCTGAGCAGAGAAGACCAGCAGGGCAGGCTTGAGGCTGCTCTCCCAAGAGTCCTGTGTGAAGGGTCAGCCCCAGGCTGGTGTCTACGGACCGGGGTGGGAGAAAGTTCCCTACATGGATATAAAACTCTTCTTAACTATTAAGAATACCTTCAACTTCCCCGTATGTGTGGTGCAGGGAGCCCACAATTTATGCCTTACGTTGAACCCCTGCTTTCCTTCTGGAGTCTGCAATTTTGGTATGTGCCAAGCAAAGGACGCTGAAGTGAGCAGCTCACAATACCAAATGTGGACCCTGAGTCTCTAACGTCCATGCTGTGTAGACAGTACCTTGCACGTGTTGTTCTAATTCATTACTAAGGGAATTAGTATGTCACTCAGGACCGCACTGGGAGAGGACTCCTAGGAGCCTGGCCCTGACTTCCCCAGGCTCTGCTCCGTGCACCCTTCCCTTTGCTGATACTGCTCTGCATTCGTCGGCTGTAATAAATCATTAGCTGTGAGCATGACTACCGGCTGGGTCCTGGGAGCCCTCGAGAATGCTTAAACCTGGGAGGTGGCCTTGTGTACTCCGAAACATAAGCCAGTAAGAGGTAACCACTCCTCTATCACACCCCTCAGATGTATCAGCCTCACAGACAGGTTCTAATGAACAGTTGTTCTGCTACAGATGGAGTTGAGGTGGGCACATGATCAGCGTCCTAGCCCCAATGGGAGGCAGCTGGAAGTATGGCTTCCAGCCCCTCAGGATGGTGCCCTGAGCCACACCCAACTCTAGTGCTCTTGTTTAGAGGGACCCCTGGTTACCAGGCTTCTGGTTTAATAAAGCATGACCAGAGTGACTCCATCTTAAAGTGAATAGGTGGGCACTCACAAGTCCCCTGCTTAAGGTTAATGCTTATAGTCTGAAAGTAGCCACATCCCAAGCTGACCAACTACTATAATTACAGAAAATGCATGGACACACAGACCCTCTCCCACCAAGCCTGCAGAATGTCCAGGCATCCTGAGACTGCAGCCTACTTTCCTCAGAGACAACGTCAATGACCAGGCTTAGGGTGAAAGATGAATGGTCACTGAGAGCACAAATAGCCCTACCTTTAGAAAGCACATCTGCACATTCCACGTTTAATTACAGCTCCTTACAGTTTCCAATTCCTTCTCCCGCTTTCTGTGAACACCCTACTCTGTAACAGAGTTTCCAACAAACTTGCTTCTTTCACTGTGCTATGTGGCTCACCTTGAATTTCCTTCCTGTGCAATATCCCAGAACCCTCTCTTATGGTCTGGATTGCGACCCTCTTTTCCAGCAACACTCACTGGGCAAGAAGGTCCAGGGGCCATGGTCCAGGAGGGGTCTCTAATTAGCAGGGTGTGCTATGCCGGCCACATCAGTCTAAGGGGTACCTGACTTCAACTGCCGGGAAATGAGGGTGCTGGGGCATTAGTGACTGTGGTAGACCAGAGTTATAGCCCCCCAAAGATATGAACATCCTAAGTTTCAGAACCCATGAATATGGCACCTTACATAGCAAAAGGAACTTAGCAGATCTCACTTTGCAGATCTGAGTGAAGGATCCTGGAGGTGGCGAGGGAAGATTCTCCTGAAAGTGGAAAAAACACAAACCATTTTTCCTCTGCTCTCACACCACAACAATCAATACAGAGCACTTCCATGACCACATGTGTGATTTTCCTCACACACCAAGCAAGCAATCATCTCCGCAGTGGACACGAGTTGGGTATCCTCCAACTCAGTTCTGACACTATGTTCCTGAGGATAGAATCAGATCCCAGAGCTTGAGGGCTCAGTCCCCAAGGCTGCCGCACCTTCAGATACCAGTTGCAAGTCTGGACTTCAGGAACTTCTGACTGACTGGCTTTAAGTTGGGGGCCTCATAACTCCCTTTTTGTGTTCAATTATTAATAATTTGCTAAAGTAGCTCACGAAGTCAGGCAAAAAAAAAAGTAAACTTACATTTACTGGCTGATTATGAGGGATATTCCAAAGAATAGAGGAAGACATGTGTAGAGATACAAGGAATGTGAGAGGTGGTGTGGGGCTTCCATGCCTCCCTTGGGAACCCTCCAGGAGCTCCACGCGTTCAGCTACCCAGGAATGTGAGAGGTGTGGGGCTTCCCTGCCTCCCTTGGGAACCCTCCAGGAGCTCCACGCGTTCAGCTACCCAGGAATGTGAGAGGTGTGGGGCTTCCCTGCCTCCCTTGGGAACCCTCCAGGAACCTCCACCTGTTCAGATACCCAGAAGCTCTTCAACCTTGTCCTTCTGAGTTTTATGGTGGCTTCATTACACAGGCAAGACTGATTACACTACGGGCCCTTGGTGGCCAACCTAACCTTTAGTGTTTCTTCCCTCCCCAGAGGTTGGAGGGTAGAGTTGGAAGTCCCAGCTGCCTAGTTCTGCCTTGGTCTTTCAAATGGTTATTAACCCCATCTGGAAGCTACCTAGGGGCTGCCAGCTACCAGCCATCTCATTAGCATACAAAAGACGTGTAAAAGAAAGGGTACGGTGGCTCGCACCTGTAATCCCAGCACATTGGGAGGCTGAAGCGGGAAGATCACTTTGGGTCAGTAGTTCAAGACCAGCCTGGCCAAAACGGGGAAAAACCACTGTAAGGTTTATTGCCGAGTTAAATGAGGAAACGGAGACTGGAGTAAAAAAGTAAAAGCCAATTTATTCAGCTCCCGGGCAAGTTTCTATGGTCTGGGAAAGGGGCTAGAGAAGTCGAGCTTCTCTTCTTAGGGCGTGGGGTTGTACAGGGAGTGGAGGTAGTTGATTGGCTGCGGGGAAAACAAAGCAGAGGTAGTCTCATTGGTTATGAAGGGACTGGGCACGGATGAGGCGAGCTGCCATTGGCAGCCAGGCCGGGCTGCTGGCAAGTGGGCTGGCTGAGGACGCACAGGGCAAGCTGCCATAGGGCAGGTCTTGGTGGGATTTTTAAATTTCGGCGGGGTCGAGTGCCTTGTTTGCTGATGAGTACAGGACTGAGACTGGAATGCGGAAATGGGTGTGGGGAGCCCGCGTGGAGAGGCCAGATGCTGAGTAAGCGCTCAGAATGATGTAGTTTTCAGGTACGCAGAGGAATGGGTGTGTCCATTTGGCCCCCGGCGAGGCAACCGGCCTTACAATCACCTCCACTAAAAATATAAAAATTAGCACATGCCTATAATCCCAGCTATTCAGGAGGCTGAGGTAGGAGAATCGCTTGAACCTGGGAGGCAGAGACTGCAGTGAGCCAAGATCACACCACTGCACTCCAGCCTGGGTGACAGAGCAAGACTCCATCTCAAAAACAACAACAAAATCTCCAGACCCCAAAATCACTAAGCCAAAGGGAAGTCAGGCTGGGAAGTGCTTCTGGCAAATATGCCTCCCATTACTAAACGCATACCTCCCTCATAACTGGCCCACAATGAAATTCTTTTTGGACAAAGGACACACAGAATTAATGAGAGAAAAGCATATCTGATTGCTTCCTCTGCCCTATTTCACTAAGCCAGACTAAGGCATAAGTGGCTCCTCCTCTACCCTCCTCTCACACGTAAACTGCGTATTCAGTGAAAGGCTAACCAGACTCAAAGGAATGCAACTGTTTGTCTCTTATCTACCTACGACCTGGAAGCCCCCTCCGTCGCTTCAAGTTGTCCCACCTTTCTGGACCAAACCAATGTACATATCACACATATTGGCTGATGTCTCATGTCTCCCAAAACCACATAAAACCTAGCTGTGCCCCGACTACCTTGGGCACATGTCAGGACCTCCGGAGGTTGTGTCATGGGTCTGTCCTTGGCCTTGGCAAAATAAACTTTCTAAATTGACTGAGACTTGTCTCTGTTATTTTGAGTTCACCGACATCACTGAAAATTCTAAGATTTCAGGAGTTGTATGCCAGGAAACAGGTCGAAGGCTAAATAGATATTTCTTAATAGCACAATCTTGGATTGCCCAAGTGGGTTCAACTTAAATATAAGGGTCCTCTTTATAAAAGGGCGGCAGAAGGATCAGAGTCAGAGAGAAAAAGAAATTCGGGTCCTACACCCCCACCCCCATGCCAGGGCCTCCCTGCTAGTCCCTGAACCGGCTGCCACAGCCCCACCTCACTTCCTTCAGTTTGCCCAAACCTCATCTTCTCAGCAAACCTCACTAACCATTCTATTTAGTAAGGCAAGCTGCCCCCACCCCACCTACCCCTCACAGCCGGTTTAGATGTTTCTTTTTTCAGTAGCTCTTACCATGGTGTAATACCCTACAGAATTTGCTTACTTATTATGTCTAGTGCTAACTGTCAGCCACCCTGAGAACAGGAGTCTCTGTATTCCAAGTGCCTTAGATCAGCATCGAGCACACAGAAAGGGCTTAAGTGTTTGCTAACTGAATGACTGAATAATGGCTCTGTAATAAATATTAACTTTCTGGCCGGGCGCGGTGGCTCACACCTGTAATCCCAACACTTTGGGAGGCCGAGTGGGTGGATCACAAGGTCAAGAGATCGAGACCATCCTGGTTGAAATGGTGAAACCTGTCTCTACTAAAGATACAAAAAACTAGCTGGGAATAGTGGCGCTTGCCTGTGATCCCAGCTACTCAGGAGGCTGAGGCAGGAGAATTGCCTGAACCCAGGAGGCAGAGGTTGCGGTGAGCCGAGATCGCGCCATTACACTCCAGCCTGGGTAACAAGAGTGAAACTCCGTCTCAAAAATAAATAAATATTAACTTTCTTTACCAATACTTTTTCAAGGAGCCTTCCCTCACCCACTAAACCACATGTATCAGGTGTGACTTCTTCACAGGGGAAACATATTCTATTGTGAGCACATTTGCCTTTTGGCTTCACCTCTTGTCCTCCACTAGACAATGCATTGACCAATGTTCTCAAGTGTGCAGCTGTGTGACCTTGGGTAAGTTAGTGAACCTTGCTGGGTCTTTCCTCCTCCTTTACCTTCATGAAAGGAGGACAGAGGGCTGCTGGATGAGATGAGATCATATGAGTCACTGCTCCTTAAGGTAAACTGTATTAATCATCATTGCTGTTGAGATTACAAGTAGCAGGTGGGGTCAGTTCTGTGGGCTGTGAGTTTGGGAAAAGGTCACATTTACCGTCCTTTGCCCATGTGCTCAGGTGTGTGTGTTGAATGTGCTCAGTGCCTGGGCAGCAACATCACCTCCTCCGTTCAGAAAGATGAGAGTGGAAGCCATCCTGGATCCTTTATATGCATTACACCACCTCCTTTAGCTTTTCATGGCAAACCAACCACCCAGCGTTCCTATTTTGCAACGCGGGGATGAGAGAAGGTCGAAAACCTGCCTGTTGTCACAGAGCTTTAAGTGATGGAGCCTGGATGTGAGGCCCTATCCACAAGCTGCACACTCTGCACTCCTCATACAGGGCAGGAGTCTACTATCCACCCTGGCAGGGTACGGGAGGTGTCAGTGTGGCGAAATCCTTCCTGAAAACATCCCCATATGTCTGTTTCCGTCACAGTAGAGTGGCCATAGGAGGTAGGGAAAATTTGAGCACATCATGTTAAGACTGAGGAGTGAGGGCTCGGTGACAAACTGAGCAGACTGGCCTTTGATTCTGACTTTTCTGAGTGAGGCTTCCTTGGTACAGAGATGGGGACCAAGGGGTCTGCCCTGAATCCTGGACGCCTGAATTCTGGGCTTTGTTGGACCTGAGGACAGTGGTGTGCTGGGAATGTTTAACAAGCAGCTTGAGGCAGGGGTGATTTATAGTGTTGACTAACTTCCACGGAGTAAAGAGCCTGATACGGTTTGGATCTGGGTCCCCATCCACATCTCATGTTCAAATGTCATCCCCAATGTTGGAGGTGGGATCTGGTGGGAGGTCACTGGATCATGGGGGTGGATTCTTCACGAATGGTTGAGCACGCTTTGGTGCTGTTCTCATGAGAGATCTCACGAGATCTGGTTGTTTAAAAGTGTGTAGCCCCGCCCTCCTTCCTTTCTCCTGCTCTAGCCGTGTAAGGCACCTCCTCCCACTTCGCCTTCTGCCATGATTAAGTTTCCTGAGGCCTCCCTGGAAGCTGCTACGCATCCTGTACAGCTTGCAGAACCGTGAGCCAATTAACCTCATTTCTTTATAAATGACCAGTCTCAGGTATTTCTTTACAGCAGTGTGAGAATGGACTTACATACTCCCACCACAGCAAGGTGTAAGCTACTGAACTGATGTCACTTGGCATGGGGCTGGGAAGAGATGTGTACAATGGCCTGGCTGAGCCAGCTCCGGCACACCACTGCTGCAGGGCCTTTGAGAACAAAGCGCTATTCTTTGCCTTGGAATTCTCAAAGTTTGGGCAGATATCCCTGAACAGGAGAGGAGGACTAATGCCTGTTTCTGTGGTTTGAGATACATCTCATCGCAGCTGCCCGTAACAGAAAACTCTTTTCTTGTTTTGAAACATGTTCATTTTTGCATACTACTTCATAATAAATCTGGGTTTGTGTTAATGTAAAAATCATCTTTTAAATGACTTACCAGATAAGCAGATCACTTGGCTTTCCCCTTCCAATTACTTAAGTAAAATGAATTGTTCCAGGAAGTCGTAAAGCTTTCGTGCTGCAGTTTTCACACTGTTCAAGGGTCAACCATATAGCAAGCATCCAGGAAACCAATGAAGACTGAGACCCTCTAAAAAGGCTGAGGTTAGAATTCTTATCCAGTGCTGGAGGAGAGAAATTGGAATAACCTCAATGGAGGGCAATTTGGCAATGTCTTTAAGACCAAAGATACACATTCTTTATCCCTGTTGCATACTCTTTAATCCAGCAACCTTATTTCCTGTACATGTCTTCAGACATCTTTGTATATGTGCAAAATGAGAGACACACAGGGGTGTTCACTGTGGCAGAGTTTATAGAAAGAGGCAGTACATTCCCTTGGGTAAGGGGGTGGGCCTGCAGCAAGCTGTCTTGGTTTAATATTTAACTCTGCCGTCCGCTATCTGTGTGGACTTAGAGAGTCTAGGTGTCCTCTGCAGGCCTGAGCTTCCTCATCTGTAAGGTGAGACAGAACACAGTAATGATTGTACAGGGTTGTGCTGAAGATTCAATGAGTCAAAATATATAACACATTTACAGTAGTGCCAGGAAGCAGGGCCATTGCTAAGAATATGATTATTTAAGGACTACTACCACTGTCAGGAGATTGGAAACAGCCTAGCAGCCCATCAGCAGGAAAATGGCTAAGTGATTATTACATGCATATAATCAGGCGCCACATACTAAAAGGAACAAAGTAGCACCATATTAGTGGTTCCTAATTGGGAGTAATTTTGCCCCCCAGGGGAAAATTGCAATGTCTTGGGCTACTTTTGGTTGTCACATCTGGGAGGTGGGGTGTCCCTGGCATCTAGTGAGTGGAGGCCAGGGATGCTGCTCACCACCCTGCAATGCACAGGCCAGTCCTCCAGAGCAGAGAACGATCTGGCTCAAAACATCAATTGCACCAAGGTTGAAAAACTTCCAAGATAAAATGGTATAAGGGGTAAAATACAGAAGAGCCATTTAGAACAAAGCAAAACATAGTATACAAATACATGAGTTTGAAAAGCCTCCGGAAGGATAAACAAAAAGTTCGTAGCAGTGACTGTCCCTAAAGAAAGGAACCAGGTTGCACGCGTGGGAAATCCAAAACCTGCTTTCTTCTCTCTATGCTTTGGCATTTTGTGTCATGAACATATCATTACATCTTCAAAACAACAAACGAAATCAAACAAGGCTGGGCTGCACATACCGCATCAAGGCAGGGCTATGAACTTGGCTCATCTTCTGAGTCCCTGACGATAGATGGGAAAGGGCTTTGAAAGGCACAAAGCTATGTCCTCCTGAGGTAAGGACGGCTGGAACCTGGATGGGAACATGCTTCAAAGAGTTACTGGAGAGTGGCTGTGCCCTCCTCGGAGGCAAATAACTGAGGGGCTTTCCCCTCCTGCCCTGACACCCCTCTGAGCCTGGGGGGCTGTGCTGGGTCCTGAATTGAGGGAAGGTCCTGATATACTGAAAAGCAGCCATTAAAGGCACTGCCACAACCTCATTGTCTCCTTTGGGCCAGTCAGCTTCTGCTGTACCAGCCGTCAAACATTCAAAGATCACCACTGGTCTGAACCTGCCAGCCCCAGAGGCCAGGGACATATGTAGGCAATATCTCCAAAGACCTCAGCACAGCTGTTACAGGAAGAACACAGGCTATGCACATGCATGTCTTGCCCGCCATTTCTCCACTTTGCCTGGGAACAAATTCTATTTCCTCACTTAAAGGATAGGGCTAGAATACCCCTACTGTAAGGACTGTTTCTGACAAGATATCCAAGCAGAGGTCACTCGCATCCTCCCCGACTCCTCCAAATCAATTTATCTAATTCCCAAAGGCCCAAAAGGAGCCTGGGCTGCAGGCACTGAGCTGTAGCTCTCAACCCTGTGCGTACATTACTCTCTTGGGAGCTTTCTAATAAATAGTGACGGCTGATGGCAGCACACTATGCCAGACCAATTAAATCAGAATCTCTGGGGATGGAGGCTGAACCACTTGTTTGTTTGCTTTTTAAATAAAGCATTCCAGGTTGACAGTAATGTGAAGCCACAGTTTAGAATAATGCCTGAGTCTCAGAGTCTCAACCACAGGGCTAGAGATCTGACCTGTTTCTGTTCAAGTCCAGACCTCAAGGAAGAGAAAAGTCCTTGGTAAGATCAAAGTCAAACTCTTAGACCCGCTAATCCAGGGATTCCCAAGGGTCACTGCTGGTGGCCATTCCTGGCTCTGGAGTTGACCAAGATGCCCATGGGAAACCTGGATATTGATTCTGAAAAGAGCACCTGCCAACACCCTGTAAGCCTTTTACCCTGCTTTACTTTTCACAATACCTATCAGCACCTATTATAGACGTTACTGTTGCCTCTCTTACTAAACGCAATCTCCAGCTAAGTAAGGACCTAGCCTGTTTTGTTGAGAGACTAGCACAGAGCCCAATCCAAGGTAGGCACTCAATGGCTGAATGAATAAATGCATCTCGGAGCTTACCTGGGCTGCAGGCCATGGACACCTTTCTTCTCATCTCAGAACGCTATCCCTTTATCATCTCTTCCCTCCCTGCCTTCCCAGGATCCCTTGCTCTTCTCCCTATCATCATGCCTCAGGTCTGCCCATGGTGCACCTGTGTCACAGTCCCCTCAATCAGAGTGATTTTGCCTCTGCAGGGGATACCTGACAGTGTCTGGAGACATTTTTTTTTGCTTGTCACAACCCAGAGGGAGGTGTGGTGTGCTACTGATGTGGTAAATAGAACCCAGGGTTGCTGGACAACATCCTATAATACACAGAATAGCACCCCTCCCGCCACCCAACAAAAAAACTATCTGGTCCCAAATGTCCTAGAGCCAACGCTGAGAAACACTGGTCTGGAGAGAAACATTTCCAGACCTCTGTGTTATATGGAAACATCCCTTAGGCCCTGACACTTCAAAGTTCTGTTCTTAACCCCATGTACTCCCTAAGGACATCTCCATCAGGAAGATCCTTTGGTCCTGACCCCACCCCCTCCATCCTAATGCTGCCCTCCCAGGACCCTGACCACACAATTCCGAACGAAAGCCCTGGTCTAGACGTCCAAGTTATTTTACATCTGGACCTGAAACCTTTACTCTGGGATTCATCCTTTTGCTTTTCCACATGGATTTTATTCCCCAGGTGTGGGATTATTAGGCTAATGATAAAACGATGGCCGTTTATGTGGCACTTCGTTGTGCCAGGTTCTACTCAAGCTCACCATAAACCTGAGGTTGGTGCTGTGGTTACTACCGTTTCACAGGTGAATCCGAGGGGTGGTGGATTTAAGTAAGCTCTCCCAGTCAGTCACACAGCTAGCCAGTGGTGAAAGCAGAAGTCAACACCAGACAGTGGGGCGCCAGTCTATGGTCTTAATTTTCCAAGCGATCCTTGTAGGAAGGGGACGCAACCATTTGCAGCTTCAGAGGAGGGTTCTGTCCTCCATTCAAATGCAAACATGCAGAAAACAGATGATGCAGGTGCTTGGCAGGGGTAGCGCACCACTGCTCAACTGGACATGGTCAGATGCCCCTGTAAGAGGACGAAGACCACCCAGTCCCAAGTTCAGAGATGCAAATTCCTCCAGGATTCACCACTACCTCTGCCTCTGGATGGGGTCAGAGAAAAATGACCACCAGCACTATAGCCAACACCTAAACTCGGTGATTAGTATGACAAGCTCTGTGCAGGGTGTTTCAGCTATGTCACTCTGTTTAATCACACCCAGGCAAGTGCTATTAATATGCTATTTTATCAAGTAGGAAAGTCCTTACAATTAAACAGAGGCACAGATTTCCAGAGCAGCCCGTCACACCTCACAGCTGCTCAGAATTCTCCCCAGGAGGGCCTTCATTTCCATGGTTACGGTAAGACATACACCAGAATGGCACGATCACACAGTCACACACTCACAACCGCAAAGCCACTGAGGCTAAGTGGCAGACAGACACCCAGGCAAATCACACAGTAACCCCAGGATCCAATAAACGGCTAGGTCAGCGTGACACACACACACACTCTCCAGCAACAGAAATTTTCACACCCAGCGTTACACACCCACGTGTGGCTTCCCACAGGTTCCATTGTTTCCTTCGCGTGGATCACGCGATACACACCCGCACTCCCGACAGACCCCTCGCACACAGGCACACAGGGCTCGCCTCACACGCGGCACCCACGTCACCCTCTGGCGCACAAGCCCCGAGAGCCACAGCGGCGCAAGGGCGCAGACCCCACGCAGCCGCGGGCCCACCACCCACGCAAACGCCCATGCCATCGCGGACTCGCAAACCCACGCGCGCCCGGCCAGGGACGTCCACGCAGTAGCCCACGCTCTCAAAGAGACACACTCAGACTCTCACCAGCCCCTCACCTCGGTCTTCTCGGGCTCCGACCCCAGCGGCGACCACCGTGACAGCCGCACGGGGACCCCGCGCCTGCGCACTCCCCTCCGGGACCCCGGGACCGCGCGCCGCACCCCGCTCCACACACGCACCACGCAGGTGGGCGCGTGGCCCCGCCCCCAAACAAGGCCACGCGGCGCGCGCTCTCCTGCCTCTTGGGGACAGTTCCACCAGACTCGGCCTGAGGCCCCGCCCCCTCAGCGCCACGCGCACAGGCGCACTCGCGCCTTCGGGGCAGTCCTTGGGGCGGGCGCGCGAGGCCCTGCGCATGCGCATATCCCCGAGGCTGGCACGCGCCCAACTGTCTTTTAACCTTTCAGGATATCACGTGTGGACGCCGAGGCCCTGCCTCCCCAGTTCGTCCCGTTCCCCGCTCCCACACCTACCCGTTCCCGTGTGAGGGGTTATTGTCCCCCGCCCGCCACCGCCCTTCGCCTCCACATTTACGAGGTTTGGTGCCGGCCTCACCCGCGCGTGCGCACTACGGAATCATCCGGCAACATCTAGCCTCCGGGGTGCAAGGAGGCTATGGAAGGTCCCACCCAGAACGTGAGGTGAAGAGGGCTTGGGCTGCGCTGGTTTTGATCTGTCCGGGTCTGAGATACACTGACCCGGGAGAGTAGCGTAGGGATGTTTCTTTCGGCTAAGAGTGGGGCTTCACCTGCATCTTCTGCGAAGAGGCCCACAGCCCTTTGCGTGGCGCCCGGACTTCATTTCCCAGAGGTCCCTGCGGGGCCTGCGGAGGCTGGTCCGTGCGCTGCTGCGCCTGCGCAGCCGGCGGGCTGGTGGTGAGACTGTGGCTGAGACGGGGGCGGTGAGGCTGACCCGAGGGGAGGAGAAGGGGATGGGAGGGAGGAAGGAAGGGGAGAGGAGGGGAGAAGGGGAGAAGAGTGAGCGGAAGGTCCGGGGGCGTCCGCGGTAGAGTTGTGTGAGGTGACGGTGGCGTGATTTTGAGTCTGTGACAGAAGGTGTGAAGTGTGGCCTCGTCCGGGTCATCTGGGCGTTTGGGTGCCGGGTTTTGATCGCGCCGTTGTGTGGGTGAGACCCACATTGTGTCACCCTGCATAAGTGTTAGGACGAACCGTTGTGTTTCCCTCTACGTGTGTCGCTCAGCCGGTTTTTGTGGTTTCACGCGTGGTGGGGGACACCGATTGTGAATGTGTGTGCGCGTGGACATTCGTTTAGCTTCTCCATCCGCCTTTGCTGAAGCGCAGAGTTGAGTAGGTGGAACAGGTGCTGTGTGGCCGCAGAAAGCCGCCCAGCGTTTGCGGTGTGTACATCTCCGTGGGGAACCACTGACTTCCAATATGTATAATTGTGTATATTTACCTATATTCCATGGCTGCTTTTGCGCAATGGCAGGGTTCAGTACTTGTAGCCCGTAAAGCTTAAAATACTATCCGACTGACTCTCTGGAGCCTGGTTTTTGTGCTTGAGTGTCGTGTGTGTGTCGGGGGGAAGCCAGTGTTTTTTGACTGTGTGTGTGGGTACCCCCCTGTGTGTTGAGACCCAGTTTTTCTGATTATATAGGTGGGTATACGTGTAAGGAGAATCCAGGGCTTGTGATTTCTCCCAGGTGACTCTGAACAAGTTTTGGGAACTAGGTAGTAGGGAGAATGTGTGAGGGACTAGTTTTGGTTTCCCATTTTTGTGACTAGGTAGTGGTAATACTAAAAACAAAAGCTCAGATACTACTGTTAGGACTTTTACCATTACCTGTGACTAGCAGCCAGCACTTACTGATTGCTGTCCCAGATCGAAACTGAATTTTTCCATTTAACGTTTCTTTAATCCTGTAGGCCGACCTCTGAGTTGTTCCTTGGAGCAAGTTTCTTTCTGGACTGGAGATTGTTCTGAATACCTGGCGATACTAGAATAAGGGGTGTGGTTAAGAGAGTCAAGAAACCTTAGGAGGAATGTGTCACTTGGCAGTTTTTTTGTTTTCTTTAAACCACCTCCCAAGAATGTGTGTCTTTCTTTCTGCTGTTTTGGGGGCGCTTTGGTGCGAGAATCTGGGAAGTCGTGGACTGAGGGAAAAGCTTTATGCCTCGAGACTGCGTGTCCTAGTTCAGAGAAACTATAGTGCGAGGGTCAGATGTCTTGGAACCTGATCAGGCTCTGTTGTGCCTATTCTGTGAATGAAGCAACTATCTCCGAAGACACCCTTGAGCTTTCTAAGATAGAATGTTTGTCTCAGTCCAGGTCCAGAATCCAGTCCTGGCATTGGATTTGGTCACACCTGCCGTCACTCTTACCCGTGGCTCCCCGCCCATTCCCCTCTGCCCCAGGTACCCACGGGAATTATAGGTACAAATGAAATACCTGACTCTGTAATAGCTCCACAGTATCTGGAATCCCATTATGAAAACATGTTTGTGTTTGAAAAATGAGGGAAAGGACAGTAGGGGAAGAAAGGGTTTCTGAGCTGATCTTGAGAACGACAGGACAGATTTGGCTCTTATAGTTCCTTTCTTTCTCCCTAACTTTGCCTTCCCTGGACAATTTCTCTTCCAAAAGAGGAATCAGGAGGAAAAAATGAGCAATCAGCTCGCTGCAGCACTACTCCTGCCTCAGCCTCCCAATTAGCATGGCACTGCACGTGGCTAATTTTTTGTAGAGGCAAAGTGTCACTATGTTGCCTAGGCTGGTCTCAAACTCCTAGCCTCAAGCAATCCTCCCACCTTTGCCTCCCAAAGCGTTGGTGTTACTGGCATGAGCCATGGCACCTTGACAAAAATGGCTTTTAAACTTAAAGTCTTGTCCCAAGTGAGTTGGCATTTTCTTCTGTGATTTTTCAGGCCTTTCCTTCAGCACCTTGCTGCCTCATAGAGACCCTGTTAGGGTCTTAGTCCTTATTTCTCCCTTTCTGGCAAATGAAAGACTAAAAGGCGCGTGGCTAAAGTAGCTGAATGCCCTCTCTCAACGTTCGTCTCCTCTTAACCATCATGTATGTATTCACTATAAGCTTTGTGCCAGCGATTCTGTGCATAACTCTGGTGTGGCTCAGAAGTGTACTGTCTGTAGGGAAAAAGGGAGCTGTCCTTGAGAAGCACATAAGGTGATGAGCAATCGATGCCTTGTTATGAGGTACCATGCCCCAGATAGCTTTAGCTTTCTTTGAATACCTTTGAGCTCTGGCCTGCAGTATATCCTAGAAGATGATTTTGTCCTTAAAGGATGAGGTCTGGTCAATGGGGACAGGAAATTTGCCATGAGGAAGTAATTCCCTGGGAGTAAAGAGGTCCTATTTCAAGATGGTATTGTGGCCACATCTGTGGAATGCTGGAGTCTTTTCCTATTTACAGGTAACAACAACAACAAAAAAAGCGCATATTGTTAGGCAGGATAGAATCAGTTTCGGGAAAAAAATAACGAGGAAAGTTTTAGGAAAAAAGTGGTATTTAGGGGAGTTGAAGTCATTAGATGAAGAAAATATGCTCTTTTAAGTAGAATATATCTGCATTGTGGTTTTTTAAAAAAGCTTTCAGAAGAGTAAACAGTAAGAAGTATTGCCACCTTGATCCAATTCTCTCCCTAAAGCTAATTAACTTTTCATTGTGAAATCATTGTAAACTCACAGGAAGTTGCAAAAATAGTACCTTTCACCCAGCTTCTCCCAGTGGTGACGTTCTACATGCCCGTGGTGTCATATCAAACCAAGAGGTTGATACTGGAACAGTACTAACGACTAGACTGCAGACCTTATTCAGATTTCACCACTTTTAACATGTACTTGTTCATTTTATTAGGTTTTTGCCATTATTACACTCAAGATATTGAATCCCTTAATTCAGGAATAGGATGTGTATTTCAATTCATTCAGGCCTTTTAAGTCCATCGGAAAGGTTTTCAAGTTGTCATAAAGGTCTTGTTGAGTATATTACTAGATTTTTTCATCTTTGTTATTGTAAATGGCGTCATTTTACTCTTCCTATTTTCTACATATTTTATATGGTGTATTTTTTTTTTTTTGAGACGGAGTTTCACTCTTGTTGCCCAGGCTGGAGTGCAATGGCGCGATCTCGGCTCACCGCAACCTCCGCCTCCTGGGTTCAGGCAATTCTCCTGCCTCAGCCTCCCGAGTAGCTGGGATTACAGGCACGCACCACCGTGCCCAGCTAATTTTTCGTATTTTTAATAGAGATGGGGTTTCACCATGTTGACCAGGATGGTCTCGATCTCTCCACCTTGTGATCCACCCGCCTCAGCCTATATGGTGTATTTATTAGTCTGTTCTCACGTTGCTACAAAGAAATACTGAGACTAGGGAGTTTATAAAGAAAAGAGGTATCATTGGCTCATAGTTTTGCAGGCTGTATAGGAAGCATAGTAGTGGCTTCTGCTTTTGGGGAGACCACAGGAAATTTCCGATGGGGGGAATGCAAAGGGGGAGCGAGGAGTCTCACATGGCAGGACCACAAGCAGGAAAAAGGTGTGTGGGGCGCTACATTCTTTTAAATGACTAGATCTCACAAGAACAAACTATCCTATAGACCGTACCAAGGGGATGGCGTTAAACCATTTGTGAGAAACCAACCCCTTGATCCAGTCACCACCCCACCAGGTCCCACCTCCAACACTGGCGACTACAGTTCAACGTGAGATTTGTTGAGGACGCAGATCCAAACCACATCAGCGTATTACTCATTTTTTGGTTCATATAATATTGCTTTATGTAAACAGAACATTACTATTTAGCTCTTACTGTCACATAGGATTTTTTGCCTTAATTTTAGCTACTATAACCAATGCTATCCTGATACATTTTTCAGCTGATTTTCACACTCATCTGTAATCATTTCCTTAGGATCCATTTCTATATGTTTTTCTTTCCAATTATATTGGAGCATTTTAAACTTAGTTGATCTCCCACTCTTTACAAAATTTCACCATTTGGATGGAGCACCAATGGGGATATATTATAATTTGAGTGTAGGTCTAAGTAGCCTGTAATGTTTGCCTCCTGTGTGATCTAAGTACTGTAGGACATAATCACTTTAAATTCACATGCTCTTAAAAACACACCTAACAAAAAATGGTACGCTTGAAAATGAACTTTTCAATGCTCTTAAAAACACACCTAACAAAAAATGATACGCTTGAAAATGAACTTTTCAATGCTCTTAAAAACACACCTAACAAAAAATGATACGCTTGAAAATGAACTTTTTTAGTTGTAATTGCAAATTCTAACAAGATAAAGTGAGTTACATAAAGCTTTTTTCTCTTTTTGGCAGTAAAATAAGACTCAGACTTGATAACTTTTTCCCCTGTGATGTATTGGTTTGCTACAACTGCTGTAATAAAGTACCACAGACTTGGTGGCTTAAACAACAGAAATTTGTGGTATCTTCATATCATTTTCCCCTATGCTTGTCTCTGTGTGCAAATTTAACCTTTAAAGCTTTTCCTTTTAATTTTTATAATTTTCTTATTTTTAATTTTTGTGTATACATAGTAGGTGTATATATTTATGGGGCACATGAAATTTTTTGAGAAGTTTCCTTTTTTTTATAACGATACTAGTTAGAATAGAGTCTACCCTAATGACCTCATTTTGATGTAACTAACTTATATCTGCAGCAACCAAGTAAAGTCACATTCTGAGGTATAGGAGAGGGAGTTAGGCCTTCAGCATGAGAATTTGTGGAGACATCTTTTAATCTATACACATGAGAAAAATGTCTCCATTTTATGTCTTCTTAATATAGTGTTGCTAAAACATAATCCTATTTTAAGTAGCATCAAATGTTAAGTTTATGTTTTTTGTTTTGTTTTTGGCTAAGACAGTTTCCGTGTGAGGAGAGGCATTTTAAAACATACCCCCATTTTTTTAAAATCACATATGGTAAGATGACAGACATGGGGACAACTGCCTTTGCAAAAATAGTTTATTACTCCCATTTTCCAGCAGAAGGGAGCATGTCACACCACACAGGGCCGCATGGGAAGTGTCAAAATTTGGTCAGGAGGCAGGGGTGCCTAGAGAGAAGGGAAAAAGCCCAGACCCAGACCCTTGATCATGTTTTCTCTAGGAAAGGCGAAGCCAGGCTGGGGAAACAATTTAGGATTGTCTAGTTGGAATAATGTTGCCAGGCTCCAGGCTATTGGAGTAGTCTCGAGTTGTCTGATCCCCAGGTTGGTTTAGGGCAGGGGAAATAGTGGTTAGTGTATGAGAGTTAGATGAAGATGGTAATTGGGGATATGAGCTATGGATTGGTTGGTTGCATATAGATGGCATGTTTATGGGCAAGTTGTTTACTGCCTTTAAGAATTAGCTGGCTGTAGGAGGGGCTCTCCCCAGCCACCTGCAGCTAGCTCCCTACCCCAGTATGTTGGAGCATAATAAAATACACAAAATAAAAACATTAAAATAAGAGGCAAGACACAAAAGATTACGTATCATGTGGTTCCGTTTATATTCAGTCTCTAGAATAAGCAAGCCCATAGATACAGAGAGTAGATTACTATTTGCTTTGTGTTAGAGGAATGGGCGGTGAGGAGGGGCATGGCTAAAGGTTATGGAGTTTCTTTTTGACGTGATAAAAGTATTCTAAAACTGACTGTGGTGGTTACACATCTATGAATACACTAAAAGTTATTGATTTTTACATTTTGTGTGGGTGAATTATGGTTTATGACTAGATCTCAATAGAACGATTTTTTTTTTTTTTAAGATACAGTGGTGGAGTCAGAAGTCAAAGTGAAGTAGATGACGTTTTTCTTTCCTATTCAGGAATCAGTTGAATGATGAAGATCCTTAGTCTGATCCACTCCAGGAGAGATCTCAGCTGGTTCCCATCTGTTGCCATTTGGGATATTAAGTAGTTTGTGAAGGATAGAAACTAAATCTGTACAAGAATGTACAGAGTCGGAATGGCCACGCTTCTACACCTCCCTCCTCCCCACTCAGTTCTTCCCCAGGTCATTCTTCAATTCCATGGCCAAGGTAAGCTAACAGGGGAATGTATGGACTAGTATGGACTATTTTTCTGTCTGTCCTGAATGCCAGCACTTTAGGAGTAGTTAAAATGTGATTCAGTAACATGAGAATATTAGAAAACCTGGTTGTAGGCTACATTGTCATATACTAGATAATATCCTTGGTGTTACCCTAGAGAATACCCAGTCTTCATGAGTTAAATACATTTCTGCTGTACCTACTGAAAATACTGGACGTTGAGTTGCCCATGTGGGAAGCAACTGAATTATAAATCATCACCTACAATTTAGAGAGAATATAGATTTGATGCTTGCTTTTTGTTGTTGTTGTTGAGACAGAATTTTTCCCTTGTCGCCCAGGCTGGAGTGCAATGGCACAATCTCAGTTCACTACAACCTCCGCCTCCCAGGTTCAAGCAATTCTCCAGCCTCAGCCTCCTTAGTAGCTGGGATTACAGGCGTGTGCTACCGTGCCTGGCTAATTTTGTATTTTTAGTAGAGACGGGGGTTTCACCATGTTGGTCAGACTGGCCTCAAACTCCTGACCTCAAGTGATCCACCCACCTCAGCCTCCCAAAGTGCTGGGATTACAGGTGTGAGCCAGTACATCCAGCCGATGCTTACTTTTAAACACAGTTGGCTTTTTCCAGTCATCATATCATCGGTATGTCTATGTAGGACATGTCTTTCCCAGGCAGTGTCACAGGCCTCTGATGCATAATCTTAGTAGGTCTAAAAGAAAGTTCTAACGTGGAGTGTCCCTGGGCCTATAAGTGTAAATTCATACTCTCCTTGGATTATATTTTAAATCATATGATACAAAAGACATTAAATTGCATGAAACTCTTCAAGCTTATCTTATGCATTAGTATAGCTGATAAATTATCAGTGTATTCCCATATCATAGTGCATTATATTAGCTGTATTTCTGTTATTGACTGGATTGTGTCCTCCCCAGGAATTCATATGTTGAAGCCATAACCCCAAGTGTTACTGTATGTGGAAATACAGTCTTTACAAACTAATTAAGTTAAATGAGTTTATAAGGGTAGGACCCTAATTGGATACTCGTGTGTCTTTGTAAGAATTAAAAAAGAGATCTGCCCCTCTCTGTCTCTTCACCATGTGAGGTCACAGCAGGAAGGTGGCCATCTGCAAGCCAGGAAAAGAGCCCTCACCGAAACCTGATCGTAATTGCACTCTGATCTCGGATTTCTGGTCTCTAGAACTATGAGAAAATAAATGTCTGGGCCAGGTGTGGTGGCTCATGCCTGTAATCCCAGCACTTCGGGAGGCTGAGGCAGGCAGATCACCTGAGGTCAGGAGTTTGAGACCAGCCTGGCCAACATGGTGAAACCCTGTTTCTACTAAAAATAAAAAAATTAGCCAGGCATGGTAACATACACCTGTAGTCCCTGCTACTCAGGAGACTAAAGCAGGAGAATCATTTGAACCTGGTACGTGGAGGTTGCAGTGAATCGTGCCACTACACCCCAGCTTGGGCGACAGAGTAAGACTCTGTCTCCAAAAAAAAAAAAAAAAAAAAAAGAGAAATGTCTGTTGTTTAAGGCATCCAGTCTATAGTATTTTGTTAATTGCAGCCTGAGCTACTTACACATTTTCTATTTATCTGCTTGTTTACTATAAAGGTTAATGTTTTAAATCGTGAATTTATGATTCTGGACAGCATATTTACTTTGTTATTTTATACAAATTTGGCATGGTGCTTGGCACATAATAGAAACTAAAGAAAATGGTGGATTAATAAATCGTAAAAACAGCCAAAGATCAAGCTCTGGAATATTACTGTGATTTAATCTCAGAAATTTCTGGTTTGAACATTGGCTGTCAAGATTTCATTTGTTAAGAAAAAAAGTAGCTTAAGGCTGGGCATGGTGGCTCACGCCTGTGATCCCAGCACTTTGGGATGCGAGGCGGGTGGATCAGGAGGTCAAGAGATCGAGACCCTTCTGGCCAACATGGTGAAACCCCGTCTCCACTAAAAATATAAAAAAGTTAGCTGGGCATGGTGGCACACACCTGTAATCCCAGCTACTCGGGTGGCTGAGGCAGGAGAATTGCTTGAACCCGGGAGGCAGAGGTTGCAGTGAGCTGAGGTCGCACCACTGCACTCCAGCCTGACACCAGTGACAGAGTGAGACTCTGTCTAAAAAAAAAAAAAAAGGCCAGGCGCAGTGGCTCACGCCTGTAATCCCAGCACTTTGGGAGGCCGAGGCGGGTGGATCACGAGGTCAAGAGATCGAGACCATCCTGGTCAGCATGGTGAAACCCCGTCTCTACTAAAAATACAAAAATTAGCTGGGCATGGTGGCGCGTGCCTGTAATCCCAGCTACTCAGGAGGCTGAGGCAGGAGAATTGCCTGAGCCCAGGAGGCAGAGGTTGCGGTGAGCTGAGATCCTGCCATTGCACTCCAGCCTGGGTAACACGAGCGAAACTCCGTCTCAAAAAAAAAAAGTAGCTTAAAGAGGCTAAAAAGTCTAGAGAGGACAGAGGGATTATTTTACACAGGATAGTCAGGGGAGGCTACTTTGATAGGTGGCATTTAGCAGTGAGGCTTCCTGATCTCAGCATGACTGATCTCCTTGGTTAAGATTCCAGCTCTGTCCACTGTAGTTGAGGAATTATCCTTAGAGAATGGGGAGGTAAAGAGGCTCGGCTTTTTAACGGGTTTCCCTCTCACGTGAGTCTTAGTCATGCATGGCTTTTTGTCCACTGCCTGAAAACTGCCCCCGATGTAGTTCAATTTTATAATGTGCTTTTGTGCCATGTTGCGACCCTTTCAACTCCAAAAGGGATGGCACTGTATGTGAGATGTAACTTAGATGCAGAGTGATCCAGTGGCGGGAGGAGGAACAGTAGAACTGCGGCTGCCTACAGAAAGCAGGCACTTTCTAGCATTTCCACTTAACATTCTTCTAACGGCATCTACGTGGCAACCCTCGTTTAACCCCAGACAAAAAGCCTCAATCCCCCATAGGGCCAGCGTTCCACAGGACAGGACAGGGACTCAGATATTCATCATAGATAAAGGTGAATCTCCAGGTTGGCCATATTTGGAACTCTGAACATGCATTCAGGTGCATCTGCCATACTGGGTCATTTTCAGAGTGTGCTGAAGTTATTCTGTCAGCTGTGTCTACCCTGCACAGTTGCATCCGTCGTATACTATGATAGGAAGACTTGTCTAGTACAAGTTTCTCATAGCCCAAAGCAGAACGCATATTTTCAGTATTGTTTGAAGGGGTTAAGCAGAGAGAATTGAGTCAGGAGATTACCAGGAAGGTATACAGTTTATTTATGGGATTTCACGTGCCTGAATATTGTGATGACAGAATAAAGTTCTTTTTTTTCTTTTTTTTCCCCGTCTCACTTTCTATATTGCTTGTAGAGAATAAAGTTCTTGTGGAATAAGTATTTTCAGAGGATTTGAGAGCATGGTGTTGAAGAGTTAAGGAAACAGCGTATATTAGCTTTTAGTGCTAGATGCTTACATGCAAATGAATCATCCTTACACTGCCGCAAATGTATGCTCCTCTCTCCCACCCGTTCACTTACCAGTCATATCCCACTATTCCTTGAGCCTCTCCTACCCTGAGGTCAGGTGTGAACCTTGGTGTGTAGTTTGGCTCAGAGGCTTACAATCAGTCAGCCAGTTGTGTGCCGGGTTTCTGTATATCCTGAAGTTATCTACTAAACACTTGAAAAATAAATTAACTTCAGCAAATTATAGAAACTAGGAGACACTGCTAGCTACCCTGTGACAAACATTTACTCAGTGCTGTGTGCTGGCTTATTTGCATTGTGTTTTGCAAAAGTCTTAAAATCACAGTCGTATCTAGATTTTTGTTCAAGTGATTCTCCTGCCTCATCCTCCTGAGTAGCTGTGATTACAGGCAGCTGCCACCATGCCTGGCTGATTTTTGTATTTTTAATAGCGATGGGGTTTCACCATGTTGGCCAGGTTGATCTCGAACTCCTGGCCTCAATGATAGATACATTCCTATGGAAGGCAAGCATTTCATAATTAGAGTCTTCTAACATCGTTTGGACTTCTTCTGTGTTTGTCCCTACCACTAATCTGCCTTGAACAGTGAACGGAAAGTTTAGGCAGTATGCGGAGTGGTTACATTTTTTTGGTCTGGAGTCAGGTACCTGTTGTTCTTTGTTTTGTTTCTGAGGCAGCATCTTGCTCTGTTGCTCACGCTAGAAGTTCAGTGGTGCAACCACAGTTCACTGCAGCCTCCAACTATTGGGCTCAAGTTATTTTCCTTCCCTCAGCCTCTGGAGTGGTGGGGACTACAGGCATACTACCATGTATAGTTATCTTTAAATGTTTTATAGGGATGGCTGTCACTCTGTTGCCCAGGCTGATCTTGAACTCCTTAACTCAAGTGATCCTCCTGCATCGGCTTCTTAAAGTGCTGAGGTTACAGGCCTGAGCCACCACACCCAGCCTCCATTGATTTCAATCCCAGACCATTCTTGCATAATATATTTGAGTGTCAAGTTTGCCTTCTGTTAAGTAGGACTATCCCTGGTACCTGCCTCGTAGTGATACTGTGAGGGTTGGATAATAACCTCACCCTATGTCAATGTTTGACATAGGAGTTACAAAACTATAAACATAGCCCAAGACAGAATGTTCTTTGCTTATGTAATCTTTAAAAAATAAGACGTTGATATTGGTTTAATGATAATATCTAAATCTTTAATTTAGTAACATTACCATAACTTATAATCTTGTGGCTTTAGGCAGTCTAGTGCACAGGCAGTAAGGAGGTTTGTTTTGGAAAAGGACTGTTATTATCTTTGTTTCAAAGCTAAACGATTAGCTAAATTCCTTCCAAAGTTAGTTCGGCCTACACCCAGGAAGGAACAAGGACAGCTTAGAGGTTAGAAGCAAGATGGAGACAGTTAGGTCAGATCTTTGTCACTGTCTCAGTTATGGCAGTTTCAGAACTTTAAGTGATGTCTATCGCAGTTTTCATAAATAATCTAGGTAAATTCTTAAAATAATTAGGTATATGTAATGGGATACTTGTAGATAAATGACATGATTTAGAATCTGAAGTTAAATAATAGGTATTTCATTATTTGGGTATTTTGCAATAAAAACGTTGTAGGAAAACTTTTTTTTTTAATGGTGTGTTCTTTTAAAAAGGATGAACAATTTTTTGTCTGATTCAAATATTATTTAAAGGTGACATATAAAACAGGATGAAAGGAACCAGGAAATAAGAGAGATGTAAAGAAAGTCATAGCAATAGAGAGGTTTTTTGGTAAGAAAATTTAAAGAGAAATAATTTTATATGAGAAAGAATCTTGTAAATTTAGCCACAGAATAAAATGACTTGTTGTTTAAGAGGGAGGAATGTTCAGGACAAACCAGAAAGTCCAAGCATTTAATGAATAGTCTACAGAAGTCACAACAAGAATGTTTATTTAAAAATAAACTTTTATATGATTCAGTTGTCTATAATTAAAGGGAAATTGTAATAGTCTGTCTGGAGATTGGGTTTGATATACAAAAAAACCTTCAACTCACTTTCAGCTCATATGAGTTTATTTTCCTTAGGTTCTGTGTTTTGTTTTGCTTTGTTTTGTTTGTTTGTTTTTCTTTTTGGGGCCTGATGCTAACAATGTTTTTCTTAAAGGTCTGAAGGAAACGCGTTTTCTTCCAACATAATGTTCTGTGCACTGCATAAGGTCATTTCTTTTGCCTTTTGTTAACTAGCCTAACAGATTTTATGTTTTATTGAAATAATTCCTCTGCCATTATTGTTCAGTTTGGTTTGCTTAGAAAGAAAAACTGAGATTAAAATTTTTTTTTTTTTTGGCTGGGTGCAGTGGCTCACACCTGTAATCCTAGCACTTTGGGAGACCGAGGTGGGTGGATCACGAGGTCAGGAGTTTGACAATATGCTGGCTAATACTGTGAAACCCCGTCTTTATTAAAAATACAAAAAATTAGCCGGGTGTGGTGGCACATGCCTGTAGTCTGAGCTACTTGGGAGGCTGAGGCAGGAGAATTGCTTGAACCCAGGAGGTAGAGGTTGCAGTGAGCCAGGATCATGCCACTGCACTCCAGCCTGGGTGACAGAGAAACTCTGTGTCAAAAAAAAAATTTTTTTTAAATTAAGGTTATATGTCCATGTATCTTCCTATATGTGCTTTTAAAGTCCTTGTGACATTAAGTTACAGGACTTGACTCCTGGGTCTAAAAAAGACACAAAGTCCAGCTAAATCTTAAATACTGACAGCAATTAAAACTTCATCTTCTGGCCCAGTAGAAGATGCCATCAAAATAAACTGCATTCCTGAGACACAGGGCCAGAAATAAACCTGTTCAATTACTGAAAGCCCACGGTCTATAGCGGGAGAGGTGGGCATATGAGATTGTAAGGGCCAATTCTGAGAGATAAAATAAGTTCAGTTTCTCTGTAAATTAAACCACTAATGTCAAAGGCACACTGATGCAAGACCAGCATATGGGCCCCTGTGTCAGATTAACAAGATTTTCTTGACGCATTAACTGACTCCTTAGTAAAGGATATAAAGCTTATAAAGGCTTGTGGAAGTTATAATCTTATGATCAAGATTAAAATTTTATAGATTGTTTATAAAATTTTGGAGAACAAATTTAATTGGCTTTATGCTTTTTTTTGAAATGGAGTTTTGCTCTTGTTGTCCAGGCTGGAGTGCAATGGCACAATCAGCTCATTGCAACCTCTGCCTCCTGGGTTCAAGTGATTCTCCTGCCTCAGCCTCCCAGGTAGCTGGGATTACAGGCATGCTCCACCACACTCGACTGATTTTGTATTTTTAGTAGAGTTGGGGTTTCACTAGGTTGGTCAGGCTGGTCTTGCGCTCCTAACCTGAAGTGATCCACCCGCCTTTGCCTCACAAAGTGCTGGGATTACAGGTGTAAGACACTGCACCCAACCTATGCTGTTTTTATTAGGATTTATTGTTTGGAAAATTAAGTGTCCTTTCTCAAAGAATGAAGGGTTTCACCTTGTTTTGAAATCCTTGCGTTACCATTTTGGTTAAATGAATGGCTTATTTTGCAATGACCTGCGATCCTATTGTGGAATATCAAGTTTTTAAAACCTTTGATATTTGGCACACTTTACAAAATCAACTGATAAATTATGTCTTTTTCTGACCTAATTAATCCTTTAAGATGTTAGGTTTTTTAAAGTCTAAAAATGACATATTTGGCTTCTTAGACATAGAAATTATACAGGACGCATTGTCAAACATAAAATGGTATTTAGTTTTCTTTGGGCTGTATTTGTATAAATGTTATTGGTATGTGTTCCAAAATTATGGGAAAGACCTATAATTTTGTAATGACTTAATGTACATTACCAGTAATAATTATAATTGTTATGTTAAATTGTGTGTCATAGAGGTAATAAATTTCCTTATGAATTGTGTCTTTGACTGTCGCTCTCCTAAAACTTTTTGCTATCTACGGGCAATTGCTGTCTTTGTTTTGGTCCTCTTTAGAAGGTGGTTTTGTAGTCATAAAATTATAACAGGTGCTTTTGAAATCAGGGCTTTTTTTTCTTTTTTTGAAACAGGGTCTTGCTCTGTTGCCCAGGCTGGTGTGCAGTGGTGGGGACTCGGCTCACTACAGCCTCCACTTCCTGGCTCAGGTTATCACCTGAGTTATCACTTTGGCTAAATGAATGACTTACTTTACAATGACCTGTGATCCTACTGTGGAATATCAAGTCTTTAAAACCTTTGATATTTGTCACACTTTACAAAATCAAATGATAAATTATGTCTTTTTCCTGGACTCTCGTGCCCCAGCCTTCTGAGTAGCTGGGATTACAGGTGCCTACCACCACTCCTGGCTAATTATTTTTTAATTGTTAATAGAGACAGGGTTTCACCATGTTGGCGAGACTGGTCTTGAACTCCTGACCTCAAGTGATCCACCCACCTCAGCCTCCCAATGTGCTGGAATTATAGGTGTGAGCCACCATGCCTGGCCTTGAATGCAGGTTTAAATTAACTTTGGAGACTGTGACATCAGAATAGAGGAAAATCTTTCAGGACTCATGGAGGCTGAAATGTTCATGAATATCAAGCAGATTAACAGCATAGAATAAACTAATAGAAGTCTGAAATAATCTTTTTCAGTTTTTGCTTCAAATGTTGCTAATCCTTTATTTTTTGGAGTTAAGAAAACTTTTATTTTAAGCTATCTACAGCTTTTAACAATTGAGTATTTTAGAGTCCTGTAAAAAATTTGGAGCATTTTTGTTTTTCTCTACCACCTGATTTCTACAGAATTTGGAAGCTGTGCATATTCTTAACTTACAACAATATGGTTATTTGCTTATGTGCAATAAGAGTCTGTTTTCATTTGTAAGAAGATACAATTTGTGAAACTAGTTATTTTACCAAGGCTTTGACTGTAATGGTTTACTTTTTTTTTAAGGAATCAAACGTGACTTCTGGAGCCAATAGAAGCCCCTTGGAAAAACTGACCGCATACCTTAGTCCACATAGTTCTTGTACAGGGTTCCTGACCTGTGGTGAGTAAGGAATGCCACCTTCTGACAGGTCCCAGGTTTACCTTGGAACCTCAAGAGGAGAGCAATTCACCCAACTCATAAATATTTGATGATACAAATTTATGGCTGGGCTCAACTTTTAAAAAAAGTCTTATTTCAGATTTATTTTATGGAACAAGGTTCCAACAAAGACAATTTAAAATCCTGTGTAAAAAAAAATTATTCGGCCAGGCACGGTGACTCATGCCTGTAATCCCAGCACTTTGGGAAGCTGAGGCAGGTGGATCATGAGGTCGGGAATTTGACACCGGCTTGGCCAGCATGGTAAAACCTGTCTGAACTAAAAATACAAAAATTAGCTGGGCCTGGTGGTGCACACCTATAATCCCAGCTACTCAGGAGGCTGAGGCAGGAGAATTGCCTGAACCCAGGAGGCGGAGGTTGCAGTGAGCTGAGATCGCGCCATTGCACTCCAGCCTGGGTAAAATGTCCATAACTGATGAATGAATAAATAAAATGGGGTATATCCATATGATGGAATGTTATTTAGCCATAAAGAAGAAATGTAATACACGTGCTACAACATGAACGTGAAAACCTGATGCTAAGCGAAAGAAGCCAGACACGAAAGGACAAATAATGCAGGATTTCACTTACATGAGGCATCTGAACAGTCGAATTCTCAGAGACAGAAAGTGGAATGGTGGTTTCCAAAGGCTGGGGGTGGGGAGAATGGAAAGTTATTGTTTAACGGGGACAGAGTTTCTGATTAGGATAAAAAATGTTCTGGATATGGATGGCATGATCTGATGTACTTAATTCCCTGTACACTTAAAAATTGTTAAAACAGCACATTTATGTTATGTATATTTTAGTACAATTTTTAAAAGCCAAAAGAAGAATCATACCTCCCTCAGAAGGTCGTCTTAGCAAGCCAAACAGAATCACCTTCCTTGAGGGAGAATCTGCAGGTTTAGTGGCTGAGTTTTATACATTTTTTAGAAAGGGTCAACTTTTTATTCTCTTGCATGCAAACGTTGGCCATGAGATTGGTTTTGGATTGTGCACTTGATGATGTAGAGTGGGACTGAATGTGGAGAAATGCCAAAGTCTTTGCTAGATAGATTCCAGTAAATAGAGCCGGTGACCCTGAGCCAGCCCTCTGGCTCATTTTTCTGCCTTTTCATTCTCCCTTCTGCCCCCAAGATGATGCAAATTTCATCAAGGCTATACCTGCCTCAGAAGACTTCAGAGGCTCCCCATCAACCATAGAAGAGGATTCATAGCCCTGAATGTGGCTCACAAGGGCCTCTCAGGTTGATCCTTATCCTTCCAGGAGAATCTTCCATCCCTTCTTTTCTTGCTTTTGTAAACTCCAATGAGGCCACAGTGTTGTGAGTCTATTCTTTGGAGTGTAGTGTTGTCTTTGCCCAGAAACACCATTCCTCATCTCATTTGCCTGATGAACTCAGCTATCTCCCCTCAATGAATTCTTTTCCAGTGTCCCTGTACTTGGTACACTCACGTTGATGGACTTGTACCCCCATTGTGTAATAAAATATGTGATGCTTCATTTTATGTGTCAACTTGGCTGGGCCAGATATTTGGTCAAACATTATTCTGGGTGTTTCTGAGAGAGCATTTTTAAATGAAATTAACATTCAAATCAGCAGAATTTGCATAATATACATTGCCTTCTCTAATGTGGATGGACCTCATCTAAGCAGCTGAAGGCCTAAATTGAAAAAAAGACCAGACTCTCTGGAGGAAGAGAGAATTCTCCAGCAGAGAGCCATGGGACCTCCTCTGCAACATCAGCTCTTCCTGGTTCTACAGGGTTTTACAGCCCAAAGATAGCCTGTGTAGTAGGCTACACCATCTAGGTTTGTGTAAATACATTTATATGATGTTTGCACAACAAGGTTCTTAGGAAATTGCTTAAGAACCCATTTCCCAGAATGTATCCCCCATCCTTGAGCAATGTAGACTGTATTTCCATACTGTAAATACTCCCCCCTTGTGGGGGATTTCAATCTACCAATGTGACATCACTCAATGTGGAGTTAGAAAGAAAGGTACAGTTCATGGCTCACAGTTCCTATAGCCCTTTTAATTTCCTAAATGAGTACAGCAAAGTATCTTTTGTTAAAATATTTGGCATTTTTTTCCTGGTTACTGAAAAAGCTCCAGAACAGCTCCAGAGCCATAAAGGTGAAAGACAGTAGTTCAACCACATATGAGTTTATGTTAATATGGTGATTTCTGGAAACTCGCAGGATAATCCCAATATTTGTGGGGAGTGGTGGCTAGTTGCCAGAGTAACCAGCCATGTGCTCAGAGGATTGGAACTCACAGCTCCACCCTCTGCTTTAGGGAAAAGAGAGGCTGAAAATTGAGTTGACTGACAGCGGCCAGTGATTTAATCAATCATATCTACATAATAACTCCATAAAAACCGAAAAGGGCTGAGTTCAGGTGGCTTCCAAGAAGGTAGACAAAAACACATCCTCATGCTGGGAGGGTGGTGCACCCCAGTTCCACGGGCAATGGTAGCTCCTGCACTAGGGCTTCTCTCAGACCTTGCCCTAGAAGTGTCTTCATCTGGTTGTTTATATTCTTTAAAATACCTTCTGTAATAAACCAGTAAACATGAGTATTTTCCCGAGTTCTGTGAGCTGGTCTAGCAAATTAATTGAACCCAAGGAGCGGGTTGTTTGAGCCCCAATTTATAGCACATCTGTCAGAAACACAGGTAAAACAATCTGGAGTTTGAAATTGGCATGAGAAGTGGGGTACCATCTGGTGGGACTCAGCTGTCTAACCTGTAGGATCTGATGCTATCTCCAGGTAATGTCAGAATTGAATTGGAGTAGAGGCCCCTCCTGGTATCTGCTGCAGAAAGGCTTTTTTGAGTTGTTAGGACATTGTAAGGGACGACAGAAAAAAAATGTATATGATACAAACTTCTCTGTGTTATATTTCTCCATAGCCCTTTTTACTGTTCATCAGACTAACTTACACATTTGTGGCTTGTTTTTCTCCACTTCAAAGTAAATTCTATAATAAGAGAGCAGGGATTTTTTTTTCCTCTGCTGTATCCCCTTGAATTACTTTTCCTTGTCTCACCTTCGCTACAGTTTTCTTAGTCCCCTAAAACAGGGACCATTTGCATTCTGTTAAGTTGCAGAACGCGATTTAATCTTAGCAGACTGGTTCCAAAAACGTCGTGTTATTCACTGTATCTGAGCACTAACAATGACATTATCATTTTGCAGCTGAGAGGTATTGATTTGCCAGAGTCACAGCACGGGCGGGGTTCCGAGTCGCTGTTCTTATTCCAAAAGTCTTAACACAGAAAGATAATCACACTCCCACGGACAGGCACAGAGGGCCGCACTCATTCGGACGTCGCGGCCACAGGGGCACAGACAGCGTCACAAAGCCGCACACGTGCTCACACCGAGGGCTCGGCCGCTGCGCGCTTCCCTCTGAGGTCGTGGGAACCGGTAACTAGGGACGCTTCTGGTCTCCAGGCGAGGGGAGGGGAGAGCGCAATCTTCGCGCCTGCGCACACTCCCGCTGTTACCCGCGGGAAACCCTAGGCCACGTCCCGCTCGCATAATCACGCACTGCGCAGAAACGCCCGCGCTGTCTCTAGGGTCCCTCCCACTCTCACGGCTGCCCGAGGACAGGCCCCTCAACGCTAGGCCACGCCTCATCTCCGCCCCTCGCGCCCGGCCCCTGGAGAAAGGTCGGCGCCTGCGCAATGGGGGTTCCGGCGTCGACTCACGAAGTCCGGATGAGAGCGTCTGGGTGGCAGACGAGGCCAGGGGTTTGTTTTGGGCGGTTTGGGAGACCGAGCTGGAGGACAGGGCCTGGAGGGGCAGGCAAGGCGGGCGGCTCAGACCGGGGTCGCGAGGGCCCCGCCGCGTCCTGTGTCCCCTGGACGACTACATTTCCCAGAGGCCCGCGCGGCGCGCGTACTCGAGTGTGCGGGGCGGAGGCCACGGCTGGGGGCTGCTGGGCGCTCCGGGCGGCTCGGGGCGGCGGGACCGCTGGAGTGAGCTGTGGGAGAGATGGGGGTGTGCCTGCGTGTGAGAGACGAGTGTGTGGCTCCGTGAGCGGGGTGTGTGTGTGTGTGTGTGTCAGACCGAGAGTCCAGAGGGGGACACCACGGTGCGTTCGTGTGTGACACAGCGAGACGGGTCAGTGTGAGACCAGGAGTGTGAGGGGGTGTGCCTGCGTGTGAGAGACGAGTGTGTGAGGCTCCGTGAGCGGGGTGTGTGTGTGTGTGTGTGTGGTGTGTGAGGCTCCATGAGAAGCCGGTGTGTCTGTGTGTGTGTGTGTGTGTGGTGTGTGAGGCTCCATGAGAAGCCGGTGTGTCTGTGTGTGTGTGTGTGTGTG
>CM052668.1:39808121-39854240 GCA_028533165.1 Leontopithecus rosalia
CTGAGTGAAGACGGAGGATAACCCTGGCCTCTGGTGGCATTGGGGAGTCATAGTATCTTTTATCTTTTGTTTTTTTCCCCCAAAAACCCATCCTTCTGGCTCAAAAAGGAGTTAGATTTTCGAACAGTGGACTTTCAAAGCATGAAGCAGAAACCCAAGAAGAGAATGACTTCGTCTTTACCTGTAAAATAGAGGCAATAACTATTCTGTAAGATTATTTCAAAATAGAGTGAGAGAATGCAATCCATGCAGAGTACTTAATACATCTATTTTTATTCATAATGAGATCAAAGAATGGAAAGGTAGCTCTTGGAAAAAGATTAAATTTAGGACCTCAAGCATGAAAAAAAAAAGTTAGGTAAGTTATAGCTCTTCAGTGGCCATAGGTTGCTCGTACCCAGTTATGTGAAAATGGACCAACCAAAGCTGGGAAGAAGACAGTTTTAGGCTAGGGATGCTGGAAATGCAGCAACCTTTCATCTCTCATTAACCTTTCCCTCCCTTCAGCCTTGCCCTCCCCAGACACTGTTCTTCAAGAGAGACCAGAAGAGAAGGCAAAAATGGATGTTGAAGTATTAAAAGTCATATCCCAGGTTAGCCGAAATTTTCTTTCTCTTCATGAAAGGCAGTCTTTCTGTTTAGGACTTATATGTAATGGAAAATTCCCTGATTAAAAGTCCAAGAGCCTAGTTCCCACTTCTCTCAGGGGCCACTGTCTTTAATTACCTAATTATGGAGTAATAGCTGTGTATAAAAAGTCATGGAGGCCCTTCGGAGATTCCTCTTCCCACCTTGTGTACATTTTAAATTTAGTGTTGACCCTTGTGAAGAGACTTGATTTATGCTGTACGGAATATGTATATGGACATCTTAGTACTAGTGAGTTGGATTCCAGGTGAAACGTGTATCCAGTGCCTCTCCTATACACAGAATACATCAGGAATTATTTCTCTAGCTGACTTTTTGTCCAAATCTCTGATTATGTTTTTAAGATAAATTCTTTAAAAATTTTTCTTTACATTTTAAGTGTGAATTTCCAAACTCATTTGTTCACCTGAAGAATCTTGTTCTACTGAATTTTTGCAGATTTTATAAATTTAAATAGGTAATATGTTCACATGGTACAACACTCAAAAACAAATTTCACTCTAACCTCCCAGTTCTTTTAAGAAGTTATTCTCAGCTTCTATTTCATTTAGAGCCATGTTATGCCTTTGTATATACACAAATACTTTCTTCCCTTCAACGTTCATGGTTTTTTGTGTCCTGTTTGCCAAATTTTTGTCTATCTTTAAGTCCTATTTTTCTTCTGAGATTTGTTTTGTCCTTCACAGTTAAGTTTCTGATAAGCTTAGACTTGGTTTTTGTGGTTTTTCTTTCATGGTAGGGCTGAAATTACATTAAATTTTTATGTTAAATTTAATTTGCATTAGATTTTTATGTTATATTTTTATATTAAATGTATAATTTATAAAAAGTAAGGCAGAGATTTATTTTTTCAGGTTGGCACAATGTCATTAATTGAATTATTCATCTCATTCTCACTAATAGGAAATGCCCCCATATCATGCACTAAATTCCTGTGACTATTTGGTTCTGTTGCTGTACTACACTCAGTTTTACTTGAACTTCTGCTTTTAATCTTTTAATTTTTAAATACCATCATACTGCACATGTGTAAGGAACCATGTATACAAAAAGAACCCTTAATTCTCCCATTGTGAAATTCCCTTTACATTTTTTCTAAGTGGAAAATATGTTTTCATGGCATACATGAGTGTCAGATGTTCATAATTAATGCTTAATTAATTTAATTATATGTTTCATACTGAAAATTGCGTTAAATTAATTTTGAAACACTGCTTTTCTTTCTTCCACTGTCAGCGTTCATCAGATATTTTACAATATTTACATGAATTCTGGGCATCTGTGTCTTTCTCAGCATTAAAACCATTTTGTGAATTATCTAACCTAATTTTCCAAAGATACAGACCTTTTAGAGTTTGTGTGCCTGATGTTGTCATTAAAATTCTATCTGAAGTCACAAGCACCAGTTAACACAACAGGATTTTCCCCCACCCCCTGACAGTATGCCTTGTAGAAGGAAGTTGGGATCTCCACAATACCACTTACTGTCTTTAGTTTTGATATTTAACCTCATACTCCTGGATAATGTTCTGCACACTGTTTCTTGATTATTTTAGTTTTAGAAATTATCTAGTAACCTGCTACTACTAGCTATAGTTGATAAAGATGCAGTGTATTAACCCCACCACTTGAAATGCACGCATACATACTTTTTTGATAGACTTTGAACATTCTCACAATTTTTGTTTTAAGTCAGTGTTCAGGATAGCTTAGTGTCTTTTATCAATTTGGAAATTTTTTAACCACTATGTTTTCAAATATTCTGAAACTTTCCTTTTTCTAAGATTACAATTATGTAAGTGTTATTTTTCACAGTTTTATATGTCACTTATGCTTTAATTCTCTCTTTAATGCTCTAATCTCCTGTTAAGATCATAATGGAATTCTTAACTTCTGTTATTGAATAGGTAGTTCAAGAACTTCTATTTAATTATTTTATGTAATTTTCTGTTTTCTTCCTGAATTCACTCTTCCATTTTAGCTCCTTAAAAATGTTTTCATAATATTTTGATATCCTGTTTGGATAATTCCATTATCTGGATCTCTTGTGTGTTTCTATTTTCTGATTTTTTGAAAATTCTCTTGATGTTTGTCTTAAATGCCTCATTTTGGGTTTAGTGCTACCCTTTATATTTAAAAAAAATAATTTGAAGCTTTGATGTCTTCCTCTTGAGAAAGTTTACTTAAAAATTTTATTTTTAGAATAGTTTTAGGTTTGTAGAAAAATTGTAGAGATAGTATAGAGAAATCTTATATCACACCAAGCTTTCCCTGTTAACATCTTACATTAGCGTGGTATATTTGTTAAAATTAATGAACCAATATTGATACATTATTGGTGACTAAAGTCCATCCTTAGTTTAGATTTTCTTTCCTTTTCTTAACTTTTCAATTTTTTTTTTTTTTTTGAGACAGAGTTTTACTCTGTCACCCAGGCTGGAGTGCAGTAGCAGGATCATGGCTCACTATAACCTGCTTCCCCAATTCAAGTGATTCTCATGCCTCAGCCACCTGAGGAGCTGGGATTGTAGGCATGCACCACTGCATACAGCCCATTTGGGTTTTGCCATGTGGTCCTTGCCATGCTGTGTAGGCTAGTCTCAAGCTCCTGGCCTCAAGTGATTCACTGGCCTGAAGTGATCCACTGGCCTCGGCCTCCCAAAGTGCTGGGATTATAAGTGTGAGCCACTGCACCTGACCAGGTTTTCTTAGGTTTTATCTAATGTCCTTTTTCTGTTCCAGGATCATATCTAGGAAACTACATTCCATTTAGCAGTCATATTACCTAAGACTCCTCTTAGCTGTGATAGTTTTTCATACTTTGCTTATTGATAACCTTGTCAGCATTGAGGAATACTCAAATATTTTATAGAATGTCTCAAATATGATGTTTTTTCATGATTAGGGTAATGTGTTTTGAGGAGGAAGATTGCAGAGGTAAAGTTCTTTTTTCATCACATCAAGTCAGGAGTGCACTCTGTTTATTACTGTTGATGTTAATCAATGTTAATTAACTTTGAGGTAGTGTTTGTCAGATTTCTCTAATATAAGGTTACTCTTTTTTCCCCCACTTTTCCATACTATACTGTTTGCAAGGGCAAACATAAATCATCTAGAAGTCTTCTGAATATTTGCCTGTTTTCCTCATTTATTTATTTAAGTCATTTATTTAGTCGTCTTAATCCTCCTGGAAATTTCATAAATTTTCTGATACCTTGTAATAAATGCTTTTTTTCTTAAAAAGAAAAAAGAATTACAAGATTACAAACTCCTCAGATGTTATCCATTGGGATTTAGTTCATTCATCATAGCATTATAAGTTAAAAAAATTGCTAGATATACATGTATGCACATATATATAAAGTTATTCTATAGATATTGGGAAGTCTGGTAGTATATATACCAAATTATTAACCATGAGTACCAGAATCAAAAGCAATCAATTTTTTTTTTCTGTGGGAATAGCCAAAGCTCCTATTTCCTTAATAGTCACCAAAATTATCCTAAATATGGTGGAAAGATTGTGAGCACCTTTGCTTGCATTGAGGAATTCATCTCATTTAATTTTATAAGAATATGTAAAATGATGGTTCTTAGTTCTCAACTCGCTAGGTAAAAACTAGAATTTAGGAAAACCATGAGTTCACAGAGAAGCTTAAACAATTGCGTAATTCTTTTATATGTAATAATAGTAAACATTTTTCTAAAGGTGTATATATCTTCTAAAGTCCCATACATTGAATATCTGTTTAAAATTTGCTTTCAAATGCTAATCTTTAGAACAAAGACAGGATACAGAGATTCCTGTTTAAAAGCAAATTAAAATATTGTGCTCATAACCTTGTCTTTATTTAGTTACATTTTTGATAACTTTACAAATCAGGCACTGAGATTAAGAAGATATTCATTTTCAATGGAAATAAATCTGAAGGTGAAAAATGCCCACGATAACTTTTTAAATTTCTTACAACCTACTGGTTATTATAACTGGTCATTAATTTTCATCTAAGAACATTTAAAAGTTATAACTTCAATTTCATTTTGTTCTGCACCTGTGAGTACAAGCGGCCATGGGTGGAAAACACAGTATTCACTGATACACACGTAAGAAAAGATTCTAAATGTGTTTTTACTGTTTTGTGGGGAAAAAAAATCAGCCACATCTGTTTGATACATATCCCCTGTCCCTGCCAATAAAACGTGGATTCCACGGAGTATCATTTGAAAAATATCAATTTAGGTATTCTTCTTAAGCTTTTTTTTTTTTTGAGATGGATTCTTGCTCTGTTGCCCAGGCTAGAGTGCAATGACATGATCTCGGCTCACCGCAACTTCCACCTCCTGGGTTCAAGCAATTCTTCTTCGTCAACCTCCTGAGTAGCTGGGATTATAGGCATGCACCACCATGCCCAGCTAATTTTTTGTATTTTTAGTAGAGATGGGGTTTTACCATGTTGGCTAGGCTGGTCTGGAACTCCTGACCTCATGATCTGCCCACCTTGACTTCCCAAAGTGCTGAGATTACAGGCGTGAGCCACCATGCCCAGCCCTTTTTATGCTCTTAAAGATTCAACACAGGTATGTGTTCTTCCTCAAAGCCCTGTTCACTGCCAAGTAGTTATGCACCTATATTTCCCTATGTTCAGAATGGATTAGCACCATTGTACCCAATGCAGTGAAATACTTCAATAAGTATTATTTTCTGTTGGATCTTCACATTTGTGTTTTTTCTCTTCTATGAGTTATTTATCACATAAAGTAGAGACATCTTGGATCAACTCGGAGTTATCGTTGGACATGAGCATTGGTTGGTTAAGAATATATTTGTTACTTCAGGACTTGGTGACATTCAAGGATGTGGCAATAGATTTTTCCCAGGAAGAATGGCAGTGGATGAACCCTTCTCAGAAGCGATTATACAGGAGTATGATGTTGGAAAACTATCAGAGCCTGGTATCGCTTGGTGAGGATCTTTTCCCTCCTACATAGTCTACCTTTAAGGAACTTTTATGTTTTTATGTATTATTAAATTTGCTTTTATTGTATGTCGGTCAGAATGGAATCTAGGAATGGAATCTGAAAAACAGAGGCTATCGAGGGGGTTGAAGAAAACTGGAGATTTAGAGTTAGTGAATTTTGTGAATATCAGATATTCCATGCATACACCCTTAAGGCAGTTGGGAACATAGGACACGTCATCAATCTCACTAGTCTCCTGGGTTCCCTGCTGTCTCTCTCCTGAAGAATTATCATCACCACTAGATAATAATAGGGTTCACAAAGAATGTAGCTAGATTACTACACGTTCAGAATATCACTTTTAAAATCCGTATCTTTGTATTATCTTGTGAAAAGTAAACCAGGAAGACACAAACTGTGAAAATGGCTTCACTTACTCACTTACTCTTAGGGAAATTTATATGGACCTTTCTTCTAAGCACTGGGGCTACCTCATTGGCTAGATTAGCTTTTTGTTCTCTAGAAGCCCTTTTGATTATGCTTGTAGTTCATTGAACTTCTTGAAACTAAATTTGTATCTTAAACCAAATTTTTAGCCATTATTTCTCAAAGTTTTTCTGTTCTTTTCTGTTTTGGGACTTCAGTTACACACGTGCTAGATTGTTTGATATAGTGCCCTAGGTAACTAAGGATTGTTTCACTTTTTAAAATCTTTGTTCTCTGTTTCTCAGATGGGATAATTTCTCCCCCCGCTTTTTGTTTTGAGACAATCTCACTCTGTCACACAGGCTGGAGTGCAGTGACACGATCTTGGCTCACCACCTCCCAGGTCCAAGCAATTCTCTTGCCTTAGCCTCCCAGGTAGCTGTGATTACAGGTGCTCACCACCACATCCAGCTAATTTTTGTATTTTTAGTAGAGATGGGGTTTCACGATGTTGCCCAGGTTGGTCTCAAACTCCTGACCTCGATTGATCCACCCACCTCAGCGTCCAGAGTGCTGGGATTACAGGTGTGAGCCACCACGCCCAGCTCAGTTTGGATAATGCTGTTGACTTATAGTCAAATTCCTTGACTCTATCTTTATCTTCAATGTTTAGTTAGGTACCTCTAGTGAATTTTTTAGTTTCAGATGTTATATTTTTTAATTTATAGATTATTTATTTGGTTCTTCTTATAGTTTTTCTTCTGAGATTTCCTGTGTGTACATTTATTACAAGTATATTTGCCTTCATATTATTATTTATATAATAACAGCTGTTTTAAAATCATGTGCTAATTCCAACATCTTTGTTATTGCAGTGTGAGTGTCCCATTGCTTGCTTTTTCTAATGGGCATGATTCACTTTTTCCTTTTCTTTTCTTTTTTTTTTTTTTTGAGACGGAGTTTCGCTCGTTACCCAGGCTGGAGTGCAATGGCGCAATCTCGGCTCACCACAACCTCCGCCTCCTGGTTTCAGGCAATTCTCCTGCCTCAGCCTCCTGAGTAGCTGGGATTACAGGCACGCGCCATCGTGCCCAGCTCATTTGTTTGTATTTTTAATAGAGACAGGGTTTCACCATGTTGACCAGGATGGTGTCGATCTGTTGACCTCCTGATCCACCCGCCTCAGCCTCCCAAAGTGCTGGGATTACAGGCTTGAGCTACTGTACCCGGCTGACTTTTTCCTTTTCTTATGTCAAGTAATTTTGAATTTTATTATGGATGCTATAAGTAAAACATTGTGGAGCCTCTGGATTCTGTCATATTCCCCTGAAGAGTATTGATTTTTTTTTAAAATCAGGCAAGTAGCTCGAACTTCAAACTCTGTTTTCTAGGGACCTTTTAAAATACTTCATTTACTACTGGGTGATAATATTCAGAAAATGTCAGGCTAAATTTCTGCCCTCAAGCCCCTAATAAAATAGTTCATAGAGTTAACTGTTAGCCATCTCATTAGGCTATTCCAGAATTTTGTGTAGTCTGTCCTTTAAATGTGCTTTATCTCTTATCTAGTATTCCTGCTGTATCATTCCACCAGAATTAAGGTACTGGTTTCTAGTTCTGAAATAACCCAAAGCTCAGCCAATTTTCATATCTTTTTTTTATATGCAGGTCTTTGTGTTTCTAAGCCGTATGTAATCTCCTTATTGGAGCAAGGGAGAGAGCCTTGGGAGATGAGAAATGAGATGACAAGAAGCCCATTCTCAGGTGAGTGTGGAAGAACCAGAGAGGGGAATCTTTTTGACATAGTAGCTCAGCCATTTTTAGAGGTGATACCTTCTCACTTATGCATCTCAAAAACTCTTCATAAGCCTTACAGGCCTGGGAAGAAAACTGTAACTTTAATGCTTAACATGGGCCCCTCAAATATCTTCTCTTCTACTTGACTGTCCTCTCTCCAATAACTAAGATTCTCTAGAGACTAGAGAATCTTAAATCTCTAATATTTTTATTTTGCAAAAGTCTTTATTCAGCTCCTTACCATCCTCTCTTTTGCTTTGCCATACAAACTTATATAACTTCTGTATTTCTTCAATCTTTCTTAATTCTTGAATTAGGGGCTGCTTACAAATTATAATGTACCCTGCTACTCTTTCATTCCTTTCCTGTAGCAGATAGGAAAGATGTAAGTCCTGTTAACCTCTTCCTGATCAGCTCCTTCTTTTATAACCTCATTCTTTATTCCTTTTTAGTTTTTTCATCATACTTTAGTCCAGAGTTTGCTAAATTATGTGAATTCCCCAGAGTATGCTTCAAGTGAGTTGCAGGAATACCAAGCTACTAAGTTTCTTAAGAGGCTTGGGAGACTAGATGGGTTTGGAGGTAATTCCAAATCTGATTGCCTCTGGGTCACAGGCAGTATCATTCTTTGGCCTGCTCCACCTATGTTTTACAAATGTCAATTTGAATGAGTGTTCATCTAGCCCATGAGTCAACTTTTCTGGACTCACCAAACTTTTTACTAGCACAGGCATTTTCATTACCTGTTTCCTCTACCCAGAATATTTCCCTCTTGAGTCTGTCTATCCTGAATATCACGTCAGAGCTAAAAAATCATCTCAACAGAGGCCTTCCCTAACCACCTTATGTAATGAACATTCATTCACCCATCCCAACCCAGTAACTTAACTATTCAGCAAACCACTGTTTCTTTTCTTCCCAACACTCAGGAAAGCCTAAAAGTAACTTGTTTATTGTTTGATGCTTATATTCTGACTCTCACTGAAATGGAAGTTTTAAAAGACATTTTGGATAAAATATTTTATGCCTATATAAAATTCTTCTTTCCCTTCTGTAACTGTTTGGGCTTTACATTTTGGATAATTTGGATTTTAAGCTTTTTGTGTCCTCCAAATGCAGGAGTCCCCCTAGTCAAGCCTTTGCCTTCTGCAGTTTGTTACCCACAGTACACCACTGTTGAAAAATGTTAAATGGAAAATTCTAGAAATATACAATTTATATGTTTTAAATTGTGCACCATTCTGAGTTTCATGGTGAAGTCTTGCACCTTTCTGTTCTGTCCTGCCCAGTTCGTGAGTCATTCCTTTATGTAGTACATCCATGCTGTATGCCGCACCTGCCTGTTAGCCTCTTAATCTCATCTAGCTTTCCAGGTCTGTTGCTTGTAGTGAATATAGGGTTCAGTATTATGCCAGGTTGCTGGCATCCACTGGGGTCTTGAACTGTATCCACTGTGGATAACAAGGAATGACTATACCCACACATCAGAAGGGAAATAGACCCTGCTTGGATGCACTTTATACTTCAGTGTTATATGAAGATGCCGTCTTCCTTAAATAGAGAAACAGAAAGGAACTTTCCTGATAATTGTCCCTGTAGAGAACAAGTGGAAGAGGGGAAAGGAACAAGCTATAAGTTTGGTAGGATACTGAGTCAATGGGTAGATATAAGTATTATTGTATGTAAAGGTATCTTCAGTGTCTGTTAAAAAAAAGGCCAGAAAATTAGGAACAACCATGGCTCTCTGTAGGAAATTGGAGTTGAAGACAATCTTCATGTGACAAAAAAGTAAAATGTGAGAAAGTAGTAGGTGGTGGACTCAGCTTTCTGCGTCTTTGTCTAGTATTGTTCTCTTCAGTCTGTCTGTGTAGGAAAAATTTTAGGTGATTAGTTCATTAACGCTACGTTACCTCAATTATTGAAGCATGGGTACCTGGTCTCAACGTTTGTGTTCCCCTGAAATTCATGTTGAAATCATCTTCTCTAGAGTGATGATGGTAGGTGGGGACCTTGGGAGGTGATTAGGTCATGAGGGCTCATGAATGGGATTATTATCTTTATAAAAGGCCTGAAGGAGCTTCCTTGCCCCTTCCAGTTTGTGAGGAAACACCAAGAAGGCACCATCTGAGAAAGCCGGCCCCTGCCACATCTGCCTGGGCCTTGGTCTTAGACTTCCCAGTCTATAGATCTATGAGAAATAAATTAGCCATGCCTGGCTAATTTTTCTATAAGTATATTAGTCTACTTAGTTATAAGTGTTGTTTATAAGTGTATTAGTCTGTTCTCATGCTGCTAATAAAAACGTACCTGAGACTGGGTACTTTACAAAGGAAAGAGGTTTAACTGACTTACAGTTCCACATGGCTAGGGAGGCCTCACAGTCATGGCAGAAAGTGAAGGAGGAGCAAAGTCACATCTTACTCAACCTCCCAAAGTGCTGGGATTATAGGCATGAGCCACCTTTCCCTCTGGTTTTCTCGCAGTATCACCTCTTCAATACAAATTTCTTAACATTTTACTGATGACTTTTTTATATATGCCCAGATTTCTCCTATCTATGGTAAGTGATGTAGCAATAATCTTTTTTTTTTTTGAGATGAAGTTTTATTCTTGTCACCCAGGCTGGAGTGCAGTGGTGCAGTCTGCAACCTCTGCCTGCCAGGTTCAAGCGATTCTCCTGCTTTAGCCTCTCAGGTAGCTGGAATTACAAGCAGGTACCACCAGGCTCAGGTAATTTTGTTTTCAGTAGAGACAGGGTTTCACCACATTAGCCAGGCTGGTCTTGAACTCCTGACCTCAGGTGATCCACTTGCCTTGGCCTCCCAAAGTGCTAGGATTACAGGCATGATCCACTGTGCCCGGCTGATGTAGCCATAATTTTTAAACCACATTTATTCCTTCTCTAGACTTATATTCTAGGTCAGGAAATAAGAAAGTTATTACTCATGTGGTAGTAAATAAGAATGAGACTAATAGTAGTGATGTCAACCTATATATTATTATAAAATTCATTTCTTCAAAAGGGGAAATGGTAAAACCCTGTTAAGAAGCAGCTTAAGGCACTGGGTGCAGTGGCTCACACCTGTAATCTTAGCTACTCAAGAGAAGGTGGGAACATTGCTTAAGCCCAGGAGTTAGTGAACTATGATTGTGCCACTGCATTCTAGCCTGGACAACTGAATGAAACTGTCTTTTTAAAAAAATAAAAAGATGGTCTAAGAACTGATAATTATACTAGGCTGTTGAAAGTAAGATGAACAGAAACATCTCTTAATATGCAGATTAAACTTCAGAGAATCTGAGAATTGAAGAGTTCACTGTATTGAAACATGTAGATGGTTTCATGGGAACACCATTTTCTGATTATGAAAAGATAACCATAGGATTTCACCTAAATCCTAAGAGAATCATAAACCTTAGGGTTTGTGGTTACTGGAGATCTCTAGAAACTTTTGAGCAGCAGTAGTGATACAATATTGTTATTTCAACAAAATTAACATAATTGTATATGAAAACCAATTACAAGTGGAAGAGAGTAGATGAAGAAAGCTTAATTTATAGTCTGTTAGGTTAATACAGGCATGAAATACTACCATTGCAGACGGTTTCTCTAGGATTTCATCCTACATTGAGTTTTTTGTTTAGTTTTGTTTTTTTCAGACAGGGTCTTGCTCTGTTGCCCAGGCTGAAGTGTATAGGGTTATTATGGCTCACTGCACTCTCAACCTCCTGGGCTCAGGTGATCCTTTGACCTCGGCTGCCTGAGTAGCTGGGACTACAGGCATGCATCACCATGCTTGATTCATTTTTGTATTTTTTGCAGAGATGGGGTTTTGCCATGTTGCCCAGGCTGGTCTTGAACTTCTGGGCTCAAGCAATCCATTCACCTTGGCCTCCCAAAATGCTGGATTATAGGCATGAACCACTATACCTGGCCTATTTAGTTTTCTTAATCACCTTTTCCATGTTCTGTATTTCTTAGAGTCTCCTTGCTTATTTTCCAGTTGACATGTCTGTGCGTCACAGGTTTTGTGAGATTTATTAAATATTTTTAAATGGCCTTTTCCACAGTGTCTCCTTTGTTGTAGCCCATGATAAAGGGAACATTCACTTCTTAATATACATCTTTCAGATTGGGAATCTATATATGAGACACAGGAATTACCTCTGAAGCAGTTCATTTATGATGTTGTGGCCCATGATAAAGGGAACATTCACTTCTTAATATACATCTTTCAGATTGGGAATCTATATATGAGACACAGGAATTACCTCTGAAGCAGTTCATTTATGATGATGCAGGCATGGAGGGAATTACAAGCTATGGACTTGAGTGTTCCACTTTTGAAGAAAATTGGAAATGGGAAGACCTTTTTGAGAAGCAGATGGGAAGTCAAGAGATGTTTAGCCAGCAAGAAACAATCACTCATAAAGAAACCCTCACTAAGGAAACAGAATTCAAATATACTAAATTTGGGAAATGTATCCATCTGGAAAACATAGAAGAGAATATTTATAATCACACATCAGATAAAAAATGCTTCTCCAAAAATTCTATGGTAATAAAACACAAAGTCTGTGCAGGAAAGAAGCTTTTTAAATGTAATGAGTGTGACAAAACCTTCACCCATAGCTCATCCCTTACTGTTCATTATAGAATTCATACTGGTGAAAAACCATATGAATGTGAGGAATGTGGGAAAGCCTTCAAGCAGAGGCAACACCTTGCTCAACATCACAGAACACATACTGGAGAGAAACTCTTTGAATGTAAAGAATGTAGGAAAGCCTTCAAACAGAGCGAACACCTTATTCAACATCAAAGAATTCATACGGGAGAAAAACCATATAAATGTAAGGAATGTAGAAAAGCTTTCAGACAGCCTGCACACCTTGCTCAGCATCAGAGAATTCATACTGGAGAGAAACCCTATGAATGTAAAGAATGCGGCAAAGCCTTCAGTGATGGCTCATCTTTTGCTCGACATCAGAGATGTCACACTGGCAAAAGACCCTATGAATGTATTGAGTGCGGGAAGGCTTTTAGGTATAACACATCTTTTATTCGTCACTGGAGGAGTTATCATACTGGAGAGAAGCCTTTTAATTGCATTGATTGTGGGAAAGCCTTCAGTGTTCACATAGGACTTATTCTACATAGGAGAATTCATACAGGAGAGAAACCTTACAAATGTGATGTGTGTGGAAAAACCTTCAGCTCTGGTTCATCCCGTACTGTACATCAGAGAATTCATACAGGAGAGAAACCTTATGAATGTGATATTTGTGGTAAAGACTTTAGTCATCATGCATCACTCACTCAGCATCAAAGAGTACATTCTGGAGAGAAACCTTATGAATGCAAGGAATGTGGGAAAGCCTTTAGGCAGAATGTACACCTTGTTAGTCATTTGAGAATTCATACTGGTGAAAAACCCTATGAATGTAAAGAATGTGGAAAAGCTTTTAGAATCAGTTCACAGCTGGCTACTCATCAGAGAATTCATACTGGAGAGAAGCCTTATGAATGTATTGAATGTGGAAATGCTTTCAAACAGAGATCACACCTGGCCCAACATCAGAAGACTCATACAGGAGAGAAACCTTATGAGTGTAATGAATGCGGGAAAGCCTTCAGCCAAACTTCCAATCTTACTCAACATCAAAGAATTCATACAGGAGAGAAACCCTATAAATGTACTGAATGTGGAAAGGCTTTTAGTGATAGCTCATCCTGTGCTCAACATCAAAGACTTCACACTGGCCAAAGGCCCTATCAGTGTTTTGAATGTGGGAAGGCATTCAGAAGAAAGTTATCCTTGATGTATCATCAAAGAGGTCATACTGGAAAAGAACCTTAAGAATGTAGTGCATGTGGCCAAGCCTTTAGTTATCATCAGTCCCTTACTGTTCATCAGAGAAATCCCACTGGTTAAAAAACATAAATGTAAGAAATAAAGAAAAACCCTCCGCCAGATCGAACACTTTACATGGAAGAATTAATACTACAGAGAGGTCTTAAATATGTTAAGAATGTGCAAACATCTTCAGACAGAATGCACACCTTGCTCATCATTGAGTTCATTTCAGGCATCCAGCTGTTCCTCACCCACTACATCACCGGATCCTGTCGACATACCTGCTAAATATTTTTGGAATTCATCCTCTCTTTTGATTCCCTAGTCTGAAACACAGTCATTTCATATGGACTGTTTCGATCATCATACAACCTTTTGTCTTCCCTGGGCAACACTGGAAGAAGAAAAATTGTCTTGTGCCACACATACAATACACTAACATTAACAATAGTTGATGAGCTAAGAAAAAAAAAGTCTGTGTGTAATTTTAGTGATACACCAACACAGATAAGCAAAGAAGTCATTGAATTCAAGAGGTTGGACATCCATGAATTCTAAAACTTCTGTATCTTCTTTTATCCTTTTTGTATTAATATTATAGCCACAGTGATCTTTTAAAAATGCAAATTAAATTATTCACTTAAAACTCCAGTTAAAATATTTGATGCATAATAAAGTTTTTAGCAAAATTACCAACTCATACTAAATGCTTGGTAAATGTTAGGTAAGTATTCTTCAGAGTGATATAAATTATTTTTAAACAGTGTACTCTTGAAAGCAGTATGGCAATTGTAAAAATTTTGGAACCAAAACACTATCTTTTTTTAAAACTAAAAAAAGTTTTTAGATAGGGTCTTCCTGTGTTGCCCAAGCTGGTCTCAAACTCTTGTACTCAAGTGACCCTCCCACCTCATTCCCAAGTAGCTGGGATTACAGGCAACCAGCCTGTCTTAAAACAGCATCTTAAGGTAGACAGTGATTAGCATGTATAGTATGCTTAACATTTAATATTGTAATAAAACACCACAATGACACTCTCATGTTTAAGGCTGTGTTCCATTGTTGTTGAGGAAACTAATTATGACCTGATACATAGAACATGTTTTAAGAAGTGGCTGTATAGCTCTGGATAAAATGAATAAAAGAAGTAGAATTTCTGGGGAGAATATATGCAAAACTATATTTAGTCAAGTCAAAACAAGTCACTAACGTTTAAATGAAGAAAGAGAAATTAATATAGTCCTATTTCAACATGTGGGTTCACAGATTTATTTTAGCGTTCCAAGGATCCATTAATAAAGTTGTTCTGGGGCCGGGCATGGTGGCTCACGCCTGTAATCCCAACACTTTGGGAGGCCAAGGCGGGTGGATCACGAGGTCAAGAGATCGAGACCATCCTGGTCAACATGGTGAAACCCTGTCTCTACTAAAAATACAAAAAATTAACCGCGCATGGTGGTGCATGCCTGTAATCCCAGCTACTCAGGAGGCTGAGGCAGGAGAATTGTCTGAACCCAGGAGACAGAGGTTGTGGTGAGCCGAGATCATGCCATTGCACTCCAGCCTGGGTAACAAAAGCAAAACTCCGTCTCAAAAAATAAATAAATAAAAAATAAATAAAGTTGTTCTGGAGTTTAAAACACACACACACACACACACACACACACACTCTCTCTCTCTCTTAAAACCTCCCACTTCTTTGATGAGGTTAAGTCAATTGTGATATTAAACCAAGGGGAATAAATGAAATTATAGGTGAATTTACTTAGTTTTATACTTAGTTTTAGCCTCTGCTGATGGAAAACAGAGGCTCTGAATAAATGGAGATCCATAACATGATCCTAGATGAATGTTTCAGTATTGTAACCCTGTAGGTTACTTTTACACTGACAATTCTGAAATTCATGTTGAGTGTTATATTAGGCAGGTATCACAAGGAAGGTCGTATCCCATGAGTTTTTTTATATTGCAAAAGTGTTTTTGATGTATCATTGGGGGAGATTAAATGTCTTTGACAGTTATCCAACTGGAGATAAAGTCAGCATCACATTTCACTCCTTACAGAGAAGTTTATTCTGTACTGATTACAGACATGAGAGGAAATACTGTTAAGATGGTAGAGAAGAATGTAGAGTATTTCTGTGCCTTTAGGTCCAGGAAGTCTTTGGTAAGCAGGACACGGTCCAGAAGCCATGAAGAGAGAATGACAGTTCTATGTAGAAGATGTAAACCTTTTTCATGATGTAAGACACTGTATGCAAAGTTAAAAGTCATATGACAGGCTGAGAGATATCTTAAACATACATTTAAAAGGATATCGCCCTTGCAAAAGGGCTGTTGGAAAGCAGCAAGGATAAGGTACACAGTCTTGCATAGCATGTCAACAAAAAAATCCTTGGATGAAGAAATTAAAATAGTTAAATAGAGGAAGTGCTCAACCTCACTAATAATCAGATAAATGCAGATTGTAAAAGTCCTCATCACCACCAACACAAACCAGCAGAAATTCTGTGTGAATGTAAAGTCTGGATAATATCCAGTACTGTTGCAGATGTGAGAAAACATATTTTCATATATTGTGTGGGTATATTAGAGGAAAGCCATTTCAGACGGCAATGTGGTGTTACCTGTCAGCATTTTGAATATAAGTACCCTTTGCCACAATTCTACACCTAGTAATTTATGTTCTCAAAAAGCACAGTGCGGAAATATAGATGCATAAGCACATATGTTATAGAATTGAGAGAAATTTGGAAAAACAAAATATTTAGAACTAGTAAAGTTACAGGTTACAGAAAATCAATTCAGTAGATCAGTATGTAGTTACAGAAAATGAGATGGATCTCTATGTACTCAAAGATGTCTTACAGTTTATGAATTGAAATATAATTTTATAACCAACAGTGACATCATTATTAAGTACATAAATTTTATAAAGCTTAAAAATGTGTTTATAGTATCAGTTATTCGTTGTTTTTGTTTACAATACAAACAGAAACCATGCACACACAAATACAGGAACTACTTCCCTGTTGTTTTATTTTCCTTATGGGAGGTGGGGTGAGCTGTTATCATGTTAGTCCATGAACTTTTTTGTTGTTGCTGGTTGTGCATAGTTCATTTAAATCAAATTAGATACTCCTTGAGACATGGGGGAAGTTGAATATGAGTTATCTTTTGGTCAAGACTTAAAGATGGTGTATGAGTTTCTGCTGTTCCACTCCCTAGACCTGACCCAATTCATGCTCCTGCAAGATTGTAAACATGTTTTGTTCTGCTGAGGTGGCAGAGTAGCCCCAAAAGAGCTGTAACTAAGGTATGCACATACTGAAGACAGGGATATAACCAGTATTTCTGGGAGAGCTCTACGGAAGGTAGATTTATGTAACAGTTATTCTGAGGAATTATGGGTGGTGATTCGCTCAAGCCCAGCTCATACATCTACGCTAGAAGTTGCTTAGATACCTTTATCAGTGCCTGAGGATGTTTTAAGGCCTCTGTTTGGGTTTCAGCCTGCTGGGAAAAACCTGGGCTAAAAATGGCTGAAAAGCTTTTCCTGAACCTGTGATAGGAGAACAGCATTTTCCTTCTAGGGGATGCTTTACTTGTCATCCATAGGATGCTACGCACATTTCAAAAAAGGACTGTTTGAGGAAAGTGGTTTCTTAGAGGAAATGGAGGAGCTCGTGGAAGCTGCAGCTCAACAGAAGCAAAGTCTTCAATGCGGTGGTGTTCTTGGGCAGGCTTATACTGGCTTGTAAGAGCTGAATACATTTTCAGGAATTTTGTTAATTAGTTGAGAAGTGTGGGGTGTGTGTTAATATATTCCCATATATACTATATGCCTCTTAGTAAAATTTATAATAAATTCATGGAAGTCATGCACTCATCTTTCCCTTGCAGAGCTGGATGTTAAGCCTTTGCCAGCATACCACTGATAGTTATCGGGAAGAGATGTCTGGCTGTGATTACTAGTAAGTCTCTGGAAATGAAATCAGTAGTCAGCTGCTGAAATTCTCCATTGTTACTTATTTGTTACAAATTTTCCCTTGTTACCAGGACCTAAAGTCTGGTCAGGGAGACCTTAGGCCAGTTATCCCCATGCTAGAAGTTGCCTTTCACCCTGTTCCCAAGATCTGGGTGTGTGGACAGTCACCTGGGTACTCCTGAGGAATAACTTCCGTGTAGCAGCAGTGTTTCTTTTCCTCCTAGGATCCCCAACAGAACTGTAACCAAGGTAAGTGTGTTCTTAGGGAAACCACTAATATTTCTGGAAGAACTTTAGAAAATGTAGACTTCTGTCCCAGTCATTCTGGAGAATTATGGGGTGATACTTGCCCAAATCCCCTTACACACTAGGCTCTGCAGGATCATGTGCCAGTCATTTGCCTGTTAGCTGCGAGATCCATTCTTTGCCTTTGCCCTGCTGTATGCCAAGTCACAGGTCTTTAACCTCTGCAGATTACACTTTCCAGAGTCCATTGCCCACCAGTTTCCGGTAAGGGTCACTCAGCAGGAGGCACTAGCAGAAGATTGGAGGGTGAGGGTTGGGGAGAAGCCAGTGTATTTCTCTTCTACTCTTTACTTTGGATGCTGCTGCTGGCAATGACCACACCTTCTCTGTTCCACCTCCCTCTTCATACCCCTGCCTATAGTCCGTTACTGCTAGGAAAGTTCCTGTACATCAGTCCAGCTTCTTCAGGTGGCCCTGGTTCCTATGCTATGGTCAAATCACCTCCCCCTTTCACCCTCAAGCTCTAGGGTTGGGAACTATTTGCCCGTCTTAATAACCTGAGATGTCTCCCTGCTCTCTGTCACCATTCCCAACACCTTAGTTATTACTTTGCTGTGTTAAAGTCCCTGTTAAACCATGTTGCATGGGTGTTTCCTGACTAAATCCTGGCAGACAACAAACAATCTACAGATGCTTCTGGACTTAAAGCAGGGGTTATATCCTGATGAACCCATGATAAACTGAAATGCATTTAATACCCTGATAATCTAATTGTGAAGTTGAACCATCTTTATTTCTACTTGCCTTGGTAACACATACTCATGCTAGGCTGAATCAAATCACAAGACCGCACTGGGCACTGCCACCCTAGTGAAGTTCCTGTGTGCCCAGTGATTGGAGGCATATGCAGAATAACTTATGACTCCTTGTACTCCCCGAGACTAAGAAGTAAATAGGACCCTTTTTTTTTTTTAGACGGAGTTTTGCTCTTGTTACCCAGGCTGGAGTGCAATGGCGCCATCTCGGCTCACTGCAACCTCCGCCTCCTGGGTTCAGGCAATTCTCCTGCCTCAGCCTCCTGAGTAGCTGGGATTACAGGCACGCGCCACCATGCCCAGCTAATTTTTTGTATTTTTTTTTTTAGTAGAGACGGGGTTTCATCATGTTGACCAGGATGGTCTCGATCTGTTGACCTCATGATCCACCCGCCTCAGCCTCCCAAAGTGCTGGGATTACAGGCTTGAGCCACCACACCCGGCCTAGGACCCTTCTTAAATACAACATAAGCTAAATAGAATCTTGTTACAATCCATACATCACTGGACCAGAAGAAAACCTCCAGGTTATGGGGACCTTCAGGGATCTTTAATGGCGAAGGGAGTGACAGCGGTGTGTGGTGGTGGGCACTGCCATCCTCAGAGTGTGTAGTTGCCTCTACCCAGATGGATCTTTTCCACCTAATAATGAATGGGACATGCTAGGTCCATACAGCTTTCTAGCTACGTGGACTCCAGCAGCTAGCTCAGATTCTGTGCTCTGGTACTGAATCTCCAATATAGCCTACGCTCAAATCAAGACCCTTTTTGCAAAGGAAAAAGCATGACCCTTGGATGAAACTTGTGATCCTGCAGAGCCTACTCCGTGAGCTGGACTTGGACAAGAATCCCCCCATAATTCTCCAGAATGACTGACAGAAGTCTATATCCCCGAGAGTTCCTTCAGCAATATTAGTTATTTCCCTTCCTTCAGAATGCACTTATCTTGGTTGCAGTCCTTTTGGGAATTTGAGGAAGAAAAGCAACAGTGGTGTTACAGGAAGGCTATTCCTGAAGGGTACCCAGGTGACTGTCTACTACTCTTGGGCTTTCTAGATTCCACAAAATATCCCAATCTGCTCTAAGTCCTTCAAACTAAACTGGAGCTTTGTAGCCCTAAGGACTCAATGGTAGAGCCTTGTGTATCAGCCTAAACTGAAAGGTGTTCTCTTCCTTCTGCACCCAAGCACACCTGGAAGTTTATCTGGAGGAAAAGACTCCTTGTTTTTATAGATGCTGTAGCATGCCCATACCAGCTAAAGTAGGACCTCTGAGCCCAGCCACCTCAGTCAGAGGGACCCGCGGACCCACTCTGAACGTGGCATACCCTCTTCTTTCTTAGTGCAATTCTTGCTTAAAGAGTATATGACAAAAGAAGAAAGAAGCCTTGGTGTTAAGTGTAGAGGCAACATTTGGATGCAGCGTGTGGGCTGTTACTGAAGCTGACTTGGCTGACTGAGGTTCAAGCATTCCTTCTAAATGTTCTTTTTTTTTTTTTCAGTAAGATGTGTCATGTTTTGAGGCAGTTGGATTCCACTGGACCTTTTTCTTTGAAAACAGGGATGGTAAGAAGGTGGGAAGTGTGGCATTCTGGGTTATTCTTATTCTGGATTATTTCCTTTTAATATTCTTTGCATCTCTTCCATTCTGTTCAAGGACTGAATGAATGCTTTTTGCACTATCATTATACACATTGTACCCCAAATCAAATGACACATTTCAGAACAAAGCAAGGCAGGAAGTTGATTCTTCTGAGAGTCATTCTTGTGTGTGTGTGTGTGTGTGTGTGTGTACATATATATATATACATATATATGTGTGTGTACATATATATATGTATATATACATATGTGTGTGTACATATATATATGTATATATACATATGTGTGTGTACATATATATGTATATATACATATGTGTGTACATATATATGTATATATACATATATGTGTGTGTACATATATATGTATATATACATATATGTGTGTGTACATATATATATGTATACATATATGTGTGTGTACATATATATATGTATACATATATGTGTGTGTACATATATATGTATATATACATATATGTGTGTGTACATATATATATATGTATATATACATATATGTGTGTGTTCCATTTCCTTTCAACAGTATGTGCTGAAGTTAGAAAGGATACATTTCATGAGGCAGGGTGGTGTATGATCTGAACATGAACAAAGAATATAAATAAACAGTACATGATGCTGTTTGTCCAATTCTCAGAACGCCTGTATCCAAGGAAATAATAGAGGAAACCATTTACAAATTGACCTTTCTTAACTGATCAGCATCTTAGCAGTTATATCACTTTCTGAGCAATTCCCTTTATTTTAGTACATCAACACTTTCACCCCAAAATACCCCAAGTACATTATAAAGATTGGTATTTCAACATTAGACTTTCTGACCTAATGCACTCACCAGTTTATCCATCATAACAGTGTTTGGTTAGAGGTGACTGTGGCAAACACATATTAATTGTACACCATGTATGTGGGAGCCCAACTATTTTGCTTTACATGTGAACAGCAAGCAAGAAATATGTTTTCTGACACTTTGTGTTTACCGTATCTTTTAACCCTAAGTTGTTTTTCTGTGACATGACTTTACTTTTAAGTTTGGGTGCAAGATAACCACAAACCCCCATACACACTAAAAAAAAATTGGAAAATTGAGAAGAGGAGGAAATCACTGGCAAAATGACTGCTTTATATCTGCACCTGCTCATAAGTCTCCTGCTTCTCCTTTAGCTGGTAAATTTTGTCTTTATTACACTTTACATGCAAGCTATATTTTTGTTTTTAATTTGTTGGTTTTTTTACTTATGTAATCTGTTTTTATGATTCAATTGATATATTTTTCTATCTGTAAAAATTGAGATATGAGAGATTAGGATGGAAAACCATTGATTTTTAATTTTTAAAATTAAATCTAGTGGAAAATTTTTCATTTCAACAGCCTTTCCATTTGTGGCACATCTATCAGTAATGGATTTTAAATATAAAAAAAGGGGTAGCTGTATACTGAATGGCTCACACTAAAGTGTTTAAATACTTTTTCTCGTCTGTCTGGGTTTCAGTGGTATGGAGGTTTTAGCCCCAAATGGAGGAATCTTCTGTTAGGGAATATAGTAATGACCACAATGAATCAGAAGCTTATTGCCATCTGGCCATTTTGATCTTCTCCCGACAATAAAAGAGCAGGTTAAAAAAACAAAACACTGTGATTGTTGGTTTTATAAAGAGGTGGGGAAAGGTTTCCCTACAATAATTGCCAGGAAAACTATGGTTGGGTGCTTCCTTGTACTAACTGCCATGTCTAGTTATAAAGTCTCATGTTCAACATTTTTGGTTTCACCTTCCAAAATTCTGGTTTGGCTTGTCCAAAGGCTTTAGGGCCAGGAGGAGGAAGTCTTCTATTCCAGAACCTAACAATGGATTCAGTGCATTGTAGGTCAAATGACATCTGTCTGTTTAACATCTCACATGTCACTGCATGAGTCTTTGGAATTAAAAAGCCAACGTAGTTGATCCAGACAGGCAATGATAAAGAGTTGATGCCCAATAATGGAGATTGGGAGGGATGTGGTTGTGTCACTTCCTAGAAATATGCCCTTTGGTAATAGAAGACACCTGCAATATCACATAGGCCATTGATGATTTGGGCCAGGTTATTCCTCAACTCAGGCAAAGAACGTTAACTCACTGAGGTGTTGGCAACGCTTAGGAGAAACATGGATTATAAAGTAGAAGAGATGATATATACAGCTATAATCCTAGATATACATACCAGTTCCAGAAAAAAGAAGGGCTGGCTCTCTTCTCTACTTGTTTTTCTTTTTATTGTTTCATAATTAAACCTCTTCCTTACCCACTGCCCTTTTGTTCAGAGAAGGTCTTTTAATTAAAGTGATTTTCAACTCAGTTCATATTATCTCAGTGAGTGCTTACACATTTTTGTTGTTGTCGTTTTAACACTTGCTATGAATTAGAGGAATACACATTCTCTTTTACAGAGATAGGGTATTCCTCTGTCACCCAGGCTGGAGTGCACTGGCACAGTCATGGCTCACTGAAGCCTTTAACTCTTGGGCTCAAGCAGTCCTCCTGCCTCAGCCTCCCAAGTAGCCTCCCAATTAGCCACTATGCCAGGCTAATTTTTGTTTTTTAATCGTAGAGATGGGGTCTCATTACATTGTTCAGGCTGGTCTCAAAACCCTGACCTCAGGCAATCCTCCTACCTTGGCCTCTCAGTGTTGGGATTACAGGCATCAGCTACCATGCCTGGCCCACATTTATTTTTAAGGAGGAAATATTTACATACAGATGTTGAGTATAAACTTGATGAGTTTTTTATGGTTTGCACTATAAAATGTACTCATTTTAGGTATAAAATTCTCACTTTCACAAACTCATAGTCATGTAGCCACTATAATCAAGACACACAACACCAAAAATGCCCCTTTTAGTCACTCTTCTCCTACCCCAATCCCCAGGCTACCACTGATCTATTTTCTGTCTTACATGGCATTATAAAATGTCATATATGTATATAATCATACAGTATGTAGCCTTTTGAGTGTAGTTTCTTTCACTTAGCATAAAATGTGAGATTTAGCCACGTTGTGTGTATCAGTGGGTTGTTGTGTTTTATTGCTGAATTGCATTCTATTATATTAAAAACCCACAGTTGATTTATCCGTTTACCAAATATTAGACATTTGGGTTGTTTCCAGGTTGGGTGATTATGAATAAAGTCATTGAAAGCATTCAAGAACAAGTTTTTAGTGAATATCCATTTTCACTGGTCTTTGGTAAATATCTAGAAGCAGGACTGGTGGATAATATGTAAGTCTACATCAATTTTATAAGAACCTAAAAAACTGTTTCTCAGGATGCCTGTAGTATTTTTTGTTCCAGTCAACAACAGATGAGAATTCTCTGTTTGGCATCCTCACCAACAGTTAATATTGGCACGTTTGTTGGGATTTTTCCCCAATCTCATAGGTGTGTGTTTCTTTGTGGTTTTAATTTGTATTTTCTGGATGGCAAATTATAAGCCACATGTACATCTGCCGTGGTAAAGTCTAGAATTTTGCCAATTTTTTAAAGTTTGTGTACTTTTTGTTGAGTTTTAAGAGTTCTTCATATATTCTGAATACAATTCCAGTTTCAGATATGTGATTTGCAAATATTCAGTCTTTGAATTGTCTTCTCTTAACAGTGTCTTTTTGCACAGTATAAGTTTTCAATTTTGATGAAGTCCTATGTCTTGAAATTGGGTAATGCCAGTATTCTAACTGTTCTTTTTCACAATTGTTTAGATATTCAATTTCATAATAAATATTTGAATCATTTTATCAGTATTTACACAAAAGTTGTTCACATTCATTTTAAGTTTATTTATTTGTTTGAGACAGGGTCTAATGCTGTCGCCCAGGCTTTAGTGCATCGGTGCCATCTTGGCTCACTGTATGCTCTGCCTTCTGGGTTCAAGCAGTTCTTGTGCCTGAGCCTCTGAGTAGCTGGGATTGCAGGCACCTGCCACCATGCCCATCTAACTTTTGCATTTTTAGTAGAAACAGCGTTTTGCCATGTTGGCCAGACTGATCTCAGACTCATGGTCTCTGTGATCCATCTGCCTTAGCCTCACAAAGTGCTGGGATGACAGGCATGAGCCACTACAGATTATAAGTAACAAAACTGATAGGGATTATCTATTGCTTTGGTATTCATTGAAAAGCCTCAGAACTTATTTAATGATTTTCCATTTATTTTTGAGTCAGTTTTGGTACTTAGAATTTTCGCTACAGTAAGCCCCTGCATATGTTTTAAATATATTGAGATAAGGCGATCATTGTATTTGTAAAAATCTAAAAATTTCTGTGATTATGTTCACTTCTTCATTTCTAATATTTCTTGTTTCTCTTTTTAGCAAACTTTCTTTAGCCATCTTTAACTTAACCTTTATCCTCATGGTGTCAAGGTGGCTGTTCTACCTATTGACATTCTGTTATACCCAAGCAAGAAGAAAGATGACAATAGGCCAGAGTTACATGCCAGCTGTGTCTCTCTCCACCCACCTACCAAACCTCCAAAAAAATCTGTATTTAAATGTCACTGGTTACAGCCACACGACTCCTTACAAGGAGACTGGTGAGGTGAGCATTATAAGCTGGGCAGATGGCCCCCTGAAGAGCATCAGTGTTTTGCTGTGGAAGGAGTGGAAAACAGACACTGGAGAGAGTACTAGCAGTGTCTGCCACAGCTATTACATGGCTATGTCCACTGAACTCTGAAACGAAGCCTTTTCTATGAGACTGAAGTGCTTTGAAGAGAAATGCTGACCTTGTCTTTTCTGTAGCTTGTGGCTTCAGTCACCCTTGGAATCAGAAGTCATCTTAATTTCATCACTGGGGCCAGGAGACCTGAAGGAAATCAGTTCAAGAGTATGACCAGGGGTCCAGTGTGACTGGGCATGTAGGGATCAGTGCATCTGTGATGATGGGTGTAACGGCATCACTGCCTGTGAGCCAACAGGCCCTCGGCTCCCAGGACGAAGCGCTCCAATTCTGATAAGGCCCCTGGGGAAGAGACTGGTCCTAAACATGTACAAGAATAAATCCATCAGCGAACTTCAGATCATGATTCACAAAGGAAGGAAATTTTCTAAGAGGTCGCCAGGGCTGGTTATTTTTGACTGAGATGTTAGGTAGCCCTCTCTAAGGCGATTACAAGCATGGCATAAAGGAGCCAGCCCGGACGAAAATTTGGGGTTATTCAGACGCAGGACGTGCAAATACATAGGTGACAAAATGGAAAATAATCTGGAGGATGGGAGACCCGTGCAGCCAGAGAGAATGAGAGAAGGTGAGGGAGCGCCCAGAACGAATCCCACAGCTCTCTACATCTCCCTTCCTAGCCCACACACATCCCGCATCAAGAGTCATCCTCCGGACTCCGGAGGTCCCCAGGATTGCCTTTTCCTTCCCGGTCGGCGGTGATGCTCCCGCAAGGAGCCGACGCCGAGGACCTCGGCACCTGTCGCAGCCAAGCACACTTTTCCCCGGCCCTGCGGTCTCTCCCCTCGCCACAAGCCCCCTCCCACCCGGACTGCCGCTGCGCGTGCACGACTCCCGAAGGCTTTGGGGCGTGGGTGTGTTGCCTCTGCTTCCGGCCACACCCAGGCTCGGCGTTGGCCATCACCCAAGTGGCGGCTGCGGTCCCGGGAAACGTGGGAGCGACCGGCAGAGGGCAGGACCGACGGGCGTCGCGTAGAACCGGGGCCAAACCGTGTCATACGGCCTGAGCTCTGCGGGTCGACGCATCTCCCTGCTCAGGACTACGCTTCCCAGAGGGCGTTGTACGATGCCCCGCCCACTTCCGGCGGCGCTGGCTGCACGCTGGGAGTGGGACGGGCCGGGCTGCGCTCCGCGGCGGGGAGGGGCGGGGCGGCGGGGAAGGGCGGAGCGCGGCACGGCCGGGGGCGGAGCGGCTCCGCGGCGCGGCCCCGTGGATGCCGGGGCTTGGGAGAGCGCGCGCAGGGCTGTGCGTTGGGCGTGGCGGGCGGGTGTGGCCAGGGGTGTGGGTCTGTGAGGGACCGGCCGGGAGGGCGTCGCGCGGCCTCGGGTGACATGCGGGGTGCAGCGAGCGCGGGTGTCCGCAAGCCGACGCCGCTCCCGGGTAGAGGCGCCCACCGCACAAAGCCCCGGGCGGGCCGAGGCCCGACTTCGGGGACTGCAGCCGCCTTGGCCCTCCCTGCCAGGGGAAGGCCGCGCTCCAGGAATGGCCTCGCCTCCAAACGCCAGCGGGCAGCGGCCACCACGGGTCCTGGGCGCAGAGGTGAGAGTGACAGGTGTTTGGGGCCGGGCGGACAGGGACGAATTCATCTCGGGGTGAGGTCTGGTAGGGGGTTGGGCCCTCGGGGACTGGATGCCGGAGAACTGTGTCCTGGTCTTTGAAGCTGGTGGAGCGGGAATCTGAAGATTTGGAAGCCCAAGTGAGTCCGAGCACCAAGTCACGGCAGAAGGAATGTTGACTTGCCAGGGTCACTCTAACTAGACACCTTTCCTGTTTTCGTGCTCCCAGGGAGAAGATAACCCCTATCTCCGCGTTGTGGCAGTCCCTAGGCAGGGTAATGACCTGATCCCACCTGCTTATGCAGGAAGGGACGTTTCTAGGCTGGTGATTTAGGGCTGTGGTGTAGACCTGGTCTCTAGCTACTCCTTTCTCTTCCAGCTGTGCCTTCCAGGGACATTGCTCTTCCCCAGGAGAGAAACCAGAAGCTGGCTGGGGGGACAGGAATTGAACCTAAAGCCATGTCCCAGGTGAGCTGGTATTTCATCTCCCATCTCTGAAATTCAGTCTTGCTTCTCAGGAGTTAATGCTGTTGATTTTCTTGAAAGTTTTCAGTTTAAGAGACCTGTTTGGGCACTGGTTTCTATTTCTTCACATTATCGTGAGTGATGGGCTACAGGGAAAAGTTTAAACTGCCCAGGGCCTCCATACCTGCTGCTGCTTCATCCCAGTCAGCCTTCATTCTTGATTGATGAAATGATTCAGCCTGTCCCTTGTACCGCTTTTCTCAGAGGGACTCTGATGGAGAAAATGTATTCCTTGAGGAACACGGGAGACCCTTCTGCTGTACCTGGCTTGTTCTGTGACCACTTTGTGCCAGCCACGGGACAGACCAATGGCTAAACCCCATTCCCTGCTCTCGGAGCTGACAGCTGTTGACCCAAAGTCAAGGAAACAAGCAAGATTCTAGAATGTGGTAATCCTTGGGCCAAGTACTATGAGTGACGACTACAAGGAGCTCCTGGCTTCCAGCCGGCTGTAGCAGAAGGGTAGACTCTTTACCAAGGAGGTGATTTTTGAGCCTTGCTTTGAAGGGAGAGAAGATGTTTCAAAGGCACAATAGAGAAAGACAACATTTTAGGGAGAGGAGGTGCAATATGAAAGGCTTTCTTTTTCCCACTTAATTTCGTGCCTTTAAAAAATGCTAATAGTTTGTTTCTGTTGGCTGTGTCTCATAAATATCATAGCTAGCTCATTAATAGATGAACCATTTCACTTCCACTGGGTCTCAAAAAATATTTGCACATATGAACCCATTTCCAGTTGTGCTGCCCAAACTGCTCTTAAGCGGGTTGCTGTGATCTTCGTGTTACCAAGTTCAGTGCTCAATTCTTAGTCTTTTTTGACCATTGTTGTTATTTGATTAAAAAAAATTTTTTTATTTTTCCTTTTTTCAATGATTGTGCCATGACATCATTGGTATTTGAAATAGCTTAGGTTAGCAAACTTGTGCTGTATGAGGCTACAGTAGAAAATATGGGCCGGGCGCGGTGGCTCAAGCCTGTAATCCCAGCACTTTGGGAGGCCGAGGCAGGTGGATCATGAGGTCAAGAGATCGAGACCATCCTGGTCAGCATGGTGAAACCCCGTCTCTACTAAAAAAAAAAAATACACACAAAAAATTAGCTGGGCATGGTGGCATGTGCCTGTAATCCCAGCTACTCAGGAGGCTGAGGCAGGAGAATTGCTTGAACCCAGGAGGCGGAGGTAGCGGTGAGCCGAGATTGCGCCATCGCACTCCAGCCTGGGTAACAAGAGCGAAACTCCGTCTCAAAAAAAAAAGAAAAGATGTCAGGCTTTGAAAATCTCTGCTGCAGCTACTCCTTTCTGTTCTTACAGAGCTAAGGCAGCCACCGTCAATATGTAAGTGAGTGGATGGGCTGTGTTCCAGTAAAACTTTATTTACAAAAACAGGTGGCTCCCAATCCCTGAACCAGCTCATCCCTGTCATAGGCCTCCCTTTTTCCCTTGGCTACTGGGATCCCAACCTTATCTGACTTTGCCCCCATCTTCCTGACTTCTCAGGTTTTGCTACAGTTCTTACTCATTTCCCTGACCTTGCACAGAGTGTGCCTCAGCACTCTGTTGTTGGCCCTTGCTTTTTTGTCTGCATGCTGTCTCCTGGGGATATCAGCCTTTTTCATGTCTGTAAAACCTACTCACATGGCGTCTCTTCCCAAATTCGCATTGTGAGCCCAAACCTCTCCTCTGAGGTCCAGGCCTGTGTATTCTGCTCAACTCCTCTGCCTGGGTGTCTAATAGGTAACTCAAGCCAGCCTGTAATAGGTAATAGGTAACGAAGTCCTGAGATTCTCACATAAACCGGCTCGTCCCACAGTTTGAGTCTTAGTGGCCATTTCATCCTCTCAGTTACTCAGACCAAAAGCCTTGTCATTATTGTCTCATGTCTTTCTCTCTCCTTCCATATTTGGTCCAGTTGTAAATCCTGTCAGTTCTATTTGCAAATTATATGCAGAATCTGGCAATTTTCATCACATCTATCACCACTAGCAGGTCCAAGTCCTCTTATCTCTTACTATTGGCTTCTTGACTGCTTCTGTGACCTCCTGCTTCTGCTCACAGTCCCCCACAGCCCCTTCCCAATGCAGCAGCCAGAGAGGTCTATTCAAACGCGTCACCTTGTATCACGCTCTGCTCAGGAGCCTCTAATATTTTTCCTGTGACTGACCAGGCCCTACATGACCTGACTCCTTGTTACCCCTGACATCTATTGCATCACTCTCTTTTCTTTCTGAAAAATCGCCTCCTCATTTTCCAGCTCACCCTGTCTAGAATTTCAAAGCCTCCTACTCTAGTTCTTCACATCCCTCTTCCCTGCTTTACTTTTTTTTTGAGATGGAGTCTTGCTCTGTCACTCAGGCTAGAGTGCAGTGGCATCAGCTCGGCTCACTGCAACCTCCACCTCCTGAGTTCAAGTGATTCTCCTTCCTCAGCCTCCCTAGCAGCTGAGACTACAGGTACCTACCAACACACCTGTCTAATTTTTGTATTTTTTCTTTTTGTAGAAACAGGGTTTCACCGTGTTGGCCAGGCTGGTCTCAAACTCCTGACCTCAAGTGATCCACCCCTACAGCCTCCTAAAGTGCTGGGATTATACACATGAGCCACTGCGCCCAGCCATTGTGGTACTTTTCAACATGCTATATACAGAAACTCCGCATATACCAGAATTTGCACATACTCATCAGCCATGTGGAACCTACAGATATGAAAAGTCAGCCCTCAGTGTACACATACCACAAATCATCTTTTTTTAAATTTTTTTTTTGAGACAGGGTCTTACTCATCACCTAGGCTGGAATGCAGTGGTGCATTCATGGCTCACTGCAGCCTTGACCTCCCCAGGCTCAAGCAATCTTCCTGTCTCAGGCTCCCAAATAGCTGGAATTATAGACGTGTGGCACCACGCCCAGCTAATTTTTGTTTTGTTTTCTAGAAATGGGCTTTTGCCATGTTGCCCAGGCCGGTCTTGAACTCCTGGCCTCAGGCAACCACCCACCTTAGCCTCCCAAAGTGCTTGGATTACAGGTGTGAGCCTCTGCACCTGGACAATAATTGTATTTTCAATCTGCATTCGGTTGAAAAAAATATCGCATGTAGGTGGACCCTTGCAGCTCAGAACCATGTTGTTCGAAGGTCAAATGTGTTTTACTTAATTTATCTCGTTTTCTCTTGTTTCATTCCCTTACTTCATAGGCAAGGATTTAGAGCAGTTTTGCCCCAGTGTCTGATACAGAAAATATCTGGAGGGTGAATGTTTGAATATGGTCTTTAAGTTCTCTTGTGGACACTGTTTTGATATTTGGTAGAGTGTTAGAATAATCATTTTTATATCTGATTTTTGTTGTTGTTGTTGTTGTTGTTGTTTTAGAGACAGGGTCTCACTCTGTCACTCAGGCTGCTGTACAGTGGCACAGTCATAGCTAAGTGCGGCCTAGAACTCCGGGCCTCAAGCAATCCTCCCACCTTGGCCTCTCAAGGAGCTGGGATTGTAGGTGTGATCTGCCAAGCCTCTGATTATTTTGTATGAATACATTCCTAGAAGTTTTTCTTTCTTCATAGATTAAGGCTTCCTAAGCTTATGTGAAACCAGAATACTTCTAAAATTGTTTTTGGATAGAACAGGAGTGGTACCTCAAAAGCATTCATGGTTTGAAAAACTAAAAACTTCATCAAGAAAAATAGTACTAAATAAATGTTTATTCATATGTTTTAAACATTAACTGAATTGAGTTGAAACAAATCTTTTTAGAGTATTTTTTCTATAAAGTACTTTCTTTTCATTCATTTCTATGAAATTTCAACAGAAAGATTTTTCTGTAAGTATAAAGTTGCTTTTATTTTTTGTTGGTTTGTATGCTTTTAATGTCTCTGTGTGTGTGTGTGTGTGTGTGTGTGTGTCACACACACATATCATTTTTTAAAAAGAGATGGGGACTCACTGTTTTGCCCAGACTAGAGTATATTGGCCATTTGCAGGCACAGTTATAGTGTACTACAGCCTCAAACTCCTGGGCGCAAGGAATTCTCCTGCCTCGGCCTTCTGAGTAGCTGGGCCTGTGGGCATATGCCACTGTGCCCAGTTCATATGTATATTAAGATGAGTTAAATCACATCAAATGGCTATATCAGTAGATTCTGTACCTGTATAACGTTTTCTCTGTGGTATACTATAAAAATGTGAAATCTGTTTTAAAGTTTGCATATTTATGTTGTAGCAACAGGAATAAGAACAGGACCTGCACATTTGAGAGTGTTTTGTTTCCACCTGCATTAAGCAGGTTGATCCAGACATCAGTTAGAGAAAGTTGGTTTTATTTATTTATTTATTTATTTTGAGACGGAGTTTCGCTCTTGTTACCCAGGCTGGAGTGCAATGGTGCGATCTTGGCTCACCGCAACCTCCGCCTCCTGGGTTCAGGCAATTCTCCTGCCTCAGCCTCCCGAGTAGCTGGGATTACAGACACGCACCACCATGCCCAGCTAATTGTTTGTATTTTTTGTAGAGACGGGGTTTCACCATGTTGACCAGGATGGTCTCGATCTCTTGACCTCTTGATCCACCTGCTGCCTCGGCCTCCCAAAGTGCTGGGATTACAGGCCTGAGCCACTACGCCTGGCCGGTTTTATTTTTATCTGAAAATGTATTTTCTACTGGTACTTGTTTCACTGGCATGGTGAATGGATACTAAGATTACTGCTATTATCAGCGTGGAACCTTTTAATAGAAGTAGAGTGACAAAGTGATCAAAGGTCATGCGCTGGGTTCACATGCTAGCTCTGGCATCTAATCACTGCATAACCTTTAGGCAACTTAAGTGACCAATATTCTTCATCTGTAAAATGAAGAAAATAATTGGACCTCCCTCAAGCAGTTCTTGGAGGGATTAAGTTAATAAGTGTATAGTTCCTGGAAAAAGGTACGTGGCACATAGTAAAGACCTAATAGTGTTAGCTGGCAGCGTCCTCATGTCATGATGGTTTTAGAAATTTACAGGCAACACACTTAGATTATATATATATATATTGTTTTTTTTTTAAGTGTGTAAGGCCGGGCGCGGTGGCTCGAGCCTGTAATCCCAGCACTTTGGGAGGCCAAGGCGGGTGGATCACGAGGTCAAGAGATCGAGACCATCCTGGTCAACATGGTGAAACCCCATCTCTACTAAAAATACAAAAAATTAGCTGGGCATGGTGGCGCGTGCCTGTAATCCCAGCTACTCGGGAGGCTGAGGCAGGAGAATTGCCTGAACCCAGGAGGCGGAGGTTGCGGTGAGCCGAGATCACGCCATTGCACTCCAGCCTGGGTAACAAGAGCGAAAGTCCGTCTCAAAAAAAAAAAAGTGTGTAATATAGGACAGATCTTGCCAAATTACGGCATATGGGTCAAACCCAGCCCACCACCTCTTTTTATTTGGGCCAGAAGCTACAAATGAGTTTTACATTTTTCGGTGGTTGAAAAAGATGAAGAGAAGAACAATACATAAATATTAAATGAAACTCACATTTCGGTATCCGTAAAAAACATTTAATTGAAGTACAGCATACTTGTTTATGTGTCATCTGTGACTGCTTTTGCACTACTATGGCAAAACTGAACAGTTGTGGCCGAGGCCACATGGCCCACAAAGCCTAAAGTATTTCCTTTCTGGCTCTTTACAGAAAACCTCTGCTGACACCTGAAGTAGAGGTTAAGAGCATGGACTGTGGAGTCAGATTCCTGGGTTCAAAACACAGTCAGTCAGTTGACTGACTGTGATCCTGGGCAAATTACAGCTCAGTATGTGCTCATCTGTAAAATGGGAATAGGGTAGTGTTGACTATGAGCGTCATTGTGAGGATTAAGTATGTAGTGTGTAGAATTGTATCTGAAGTGTTGTCAGTGCTTTCGGGTATTGCTCTTGCTGTTATTTACAGGAAAAGACTTTTTTAAACAAAAGTCATTGATTCTGTACATAAAGAGCTGTCTGAATAAACAGAAAATGTCTTAGGAGGATGTATGTGTATTGCTAATGTTGGGTCACTCTGCCTTATTCAACCGAAGGCATTTAACTAACCGGGTACAAAAGCAGATCACTAATGCATAAACATGATCAATCTGGGAAACAAGATTGTCAAGCAAATAAGCCCCTTTGTTTCTATGCTAAGATGCTTCAACTTGCAAAATTACTGTTTTAGACTAGCTTTCTCAGGTAGGCATATTAGTGTGTCTTTTGCTCAAGGACATTAAGCAGTTCTTGGTTGTTTCTAGTAAGTATTAACTTGTGGTTTACACTGCAGGGGGCCTTTCAGTCTCCAGCTTAGGAGTTTCTCCATCATGAATTTACCATCAAGAGTGTGCTCTGCAGTTGATCTTCACTCAAATCAGGGTATCACTTACAAAACCCTTTTGACCTATCTTTACACAATTCAGTTAAATATGTCCTTAAAGTTTGGTAGCAGGTAAAAGAATACATGATTGTATATTATTCAACAGATACCATACCTCAAAGAGACTTTTGTTTCTAGTAGAATAATGTGAATCTTTTTTTTTTTTTTTTTTTTTTTGAGACAGTTTCGCTCTTGTTACCCAGGCTGGAGTGCAATGGTGCGATCTCGGCTCACCACAACCTCCGCCTCCTGGGTTCAGGCAATTCTCCTGCCTCAACTTCCCAAGTAGCTGGGATTACAGGCACGCGCCACCATGCCCAGCTAATTTTTTCTATCTTTAGTAGAGACGGGGTTTCACCATTTCAACCAGGATGGTCTCGATCTCTTGACCTCGTGATCCACCCGTCTCGGCCTCCCAAAGTGCTGGGATTACAGGCGTGAGCCACTGCGCCTGGCCAATGTGAATCTTTAAAAGGTTCAGCTCTTGGTTGGTGTTGTGGTTTGTTAAGTGAGGTGTTTGAATTAGGTTTCATGTAGTCAGATGCCACATGGTGAGGGACACTCAGATCAGAATGGCAAAAAGATTGTTTATTCACGGATTCCAGAGAATGGTGGCCAGCACACCTTGCTTAGTTAGAGTGCTTATAGGAAGGGCTGAGACATTCAGGACACACATATCCAGCCAAAGCGTGGGGACCAAGAGAGAGGGAGGGAACTGTGGGCTGGAGGCTTTACTGGGGTCCAGGGCATTATCTAGGTGAGTTTCCTGAGACAGGGCTGGATGGGATAGTTTGAAGGGAGCTCAAGGCTCAGTAAGCCAACTTGAAGCTTACATTATCAGGTTCACCAGGCTTAATGCAGAAGTACATTGGTCAAGTGGTTCATAGTATGGGGCCTTTTCTTTGTGGAACACACAAATGGGGACTGAGTGAGGACTGCCTGAAAAATATGTAGGTCAAGGGTGACAAGCAGACACAGCATTCAAATGAATGACAGTCAACATCATTGTTAGTGATGGTCATTGCATGCTTCTATTGTGCCTTACACGTTCTAAGTGCTGTATAGGTATTGCCTCATTTAATTAAAACGTAATCTATAAGGTTGGTGTTGTTGACTTTTTCACTTTATATCTGGGGAAGTAAGGCACAGAGGCATTAGGTAACCAAGTGAGGTTCCAGAGCTGGTGAGTGCCGGAATTGTAATTGAGCTTTTGGGTAGTCCAACTGTTTTGCTTGTTCATTTCACTTTAGACTTTGAAAATCCCATAGCTAATAGTCATTTAAATCTGCCTTCTGTTAGCCACAGGTTCCTGGGATTAGAGTTGTAACTGAGTAAATGTTTAAAATACATTGGAACATATCAGAGTTGTAGGCTGAAATTGTAAAACTATGCTCCATAAAAATCTGCCAGCAGGAGCTGAGCAGCCCCATCATGCCAGTGAGACAGGAAAATCCTGCTCGTGCCAAGCTATTAGCAAATGTGCTCATAGCCCCTCATACTGCCTGACTTCTCCAAGATCATTAATTAAAGACATTACAGTGTTTTTCATTCTTATTACACATTCATTTCAGAAAAGAAATATTGCTAGATTCTTTTTTAATAAACCTCTACTGAACACTAACAGTGAAATTAGAAATTCTTAGAACTCAGTTTAGGCATTAATATTATCAATGCTTTTTTTTTTTTTTGAGAGTTTTGCTCTTGTTACCCAGGCTGGAGTGCAATGGCGTGATCTCAGCTCACTGCACCCTCTGCCTCCTGGGTTCAGGCAATTCTCCTGCCTCAGCTTCCCAAGTAGCTGGGATTACAGGCATGTACCACTGTGCCCAGCTAATTTTTTGTATTTTTTAGTAGAGATGGGGTTTCACCATATTGACCAGGATGGTTTCGATCTCTTGACCTCGTGATCCACCCGCCTGGGCCTCCCAAAGTGCTGGGATTATAGGCGTGAGCCACCGCACCCAGCCCTATTGATGCTTTAAGGTTCATTTCAAGTTTATTGCCCATTTTTGTGCTGCCCCAGGCCACTCAAATGTCACCATGTTGGACAGTGCTATAGTACCTGTTGTGCATGGAACAAGTTAGTCTTTGTTATTTATAGTTTTGAATTATGATGTCAGGGGTTTTTCTTGTGGTTGCCTCCTTTCACCTCCACAAAACTGTAAGTTCTCCTAAGGCAGGGGCTATCTCCATATTTTCTCCTTTTCCCTGGAGTTTAAGACAGAATAAGGCTAGATGTACAATACCTAACCAGGTCTCTACAGCACTGAATTTATAGTCTCTTACTAAAAATGAAGATAGGGAATCTTTAGACCACTATATTAGTTTCTTAGGGCTGCCAGAACAAATACCACAGAGTGGGTGTTTTAAGCAACTGAAATTTCTTTTCCCAAAGTTCTGGAGTTTTCTCAAGGTTCTGGAGGCTGGAAGTCCAAGATTAAGGTGCCTGCAGGTTTGGTTTCTCCTGAGGCCTCTCTCCTTGGCTTGCACATGGCCATTTTCTCCCTGCATCTTCACATGACCTTTTCCCTGTGTCTGCACACTGTGGTATCTCTTCCTCTTTTAATAAGAACACCAGTCAGATTGGATTAAGGCCCCACCTATGTGACCTCATTTAACGTTCATCATCTCTTTGAAGGTTCTGTCTCTAAATATAGTCACATTTGAAAGTATTGGGAATTAGGACTTTAATGTAGGAGTTTTGTGGGGGGACACATTTGTTTCTATAACCACCCCCTGCTCATATGGGGGCATGAGCACTGGTTGAGCAAGAACATGGTTATATCATTTCAGAACTTGGTGACATTTGGGGATGTGGCCATAGATTTCTCCCAAGAGGAGTGGGAGTGGCTGAGTCCCATTCAGAGGAACCTGTACAGGAAAGTGATGTTGGAGAACTACAGGAACCTGGCATTGCTGGGTAAGGGCTCCCAACCCTTTTCCCACCCTTCACCCTACCCACTTAAGCAGCCTTTCGTGCCTTTATCACCAAGACCTGCACTGCCCTCTTCTGTCAAATCAAGGGGACTGCATCTCAGTCTGGACAACCCCACAATATGACCAGGTTGTTTCTTATGTGTCTAGGACTTTGTGTTTCTAAGCCCGATGTGATCTCCTTGTTGGAACAAGGTAAAGAGCCTTGGACAGTGAAGAGAAAGATGACAAGAGCTGGATGCCCAGGTGAGTGTGAGACAACCAGGTGGGGTGAGGCCAGTGCTAGTCATAGCTCAGCTGCCTCAGACATGCAGCATCTTCTGTAGACTATTCCTAAGCCTCTTGCAATATCTGTTATTTATACTATTTGGGAATACGGAAATTTCAAACATAGCATTATTTCCAGAACAGCAAATTATCAAGAAAGACAAGGAATCAGAATGATAGATTTCTTTCAGAGGTTTTTTTTTTTTTTTTGAGACGGAGTTTCACTCTTGTTACCCAGGCTGGAGTGCAATGGCGCGATCTCGGCTCACCGAAACCTCCGCCTCCTGGGTTCAGGCAATTCTCCTGCCTCAGCCTCCCGAGTAGCTGGGATTACAGGCACGCGCCACCATGCCCAGCTAATTTTTTGTATTTTTAGTAGAGACGGGGTTTCACCATGTTGACCAGGATGGTCTCGATCTCTTGACCTCGTGATCCACCCGCCTCTGCCTCCCAAAGTGCTGGGATTATAGGCCTGAGCCACCGTCCCTGGCTCAGGTTTTTTTTTTTAATCATAATATACATTTTTATTTGTATAGAACCCAGTAAATTAGGTTTAAGTAATATTACATAATTGTTCACATACACAGATGGGCAGAAGCAGTAAGTATGGAATTTATTAACCAGAAAATTCTTAGAGTTTGGTTTAGACATTTTAAAGGGGAAAGTGTCTGATCCCCTGAGGATTAAATATGTAACCTGTCCACCTCATAGGATTGTCGTAAAGATCAGAGGAAATCATAAAGATTAAATGAGATCACAGAAGTAGAAATGCTTCATAAACCAAAATTTCTTATAAACATATAAAGCAGTGTAATTCATTCTTCTTATCCATTAGAAGTTTAGGGTCATAAAGCTTTAAGAGACAGACAACAGCATCTGGTTCAACTATGAGCACCGCTTAGTGAAATCTAAAATTGTTTTCACTAGCAGCAAATCCAGAACTCTTTCTAGTAATTGCTGTTGGTTAATAGGAAAGAAGTATAGTGCTGGGGTACGTCTCTGCAACACCTCATTATTACTATAGGCATTCGGGTATTACAAACTTGCTTTCCTTTCCTATACACTAAAATTCACTCCTCCCTTCTATTTTCTATACTGAACATTTTGAGTCTTAAAAAAAACCTAACAAATTTAAATGCATTCACAAAACAAATAAGACATGCATTTTTTTAAATCTGGAAATCATTTTGACACATTGCAAAATAAGGGTTTTACTCATCATCTTTTTTATAAAATTCTCTAACACATATATGCAAATTCCCTCTTTAAAATGTACAAAAAGAAACCTTATCTTTCGGGTAGCTTTCTCTAATTCATAGACCAAGGAAACCACCGCTCTTTTGCTGTGTTTATATAAGTAGGTTGATTATGTTTCCTTACCTCCTTTATTTGAGAAGAACTTCTTGAAGAGGACAGTTCATCATTTAATATATATTACATAATAATGCATTGCGAGAATTCTGTGAATATAAACTTGTTGACTTTGCCAAATGTTTCTTGCTTATTCTGTGTGGTTACTCTTTCATTTACTATTATATTTGGTAAACTAAGTCAACCTCATGTTGTGAAAATGGAGGCAGCCTGGCATATCACAAGAGCATAGGCCTCAGAGATGAAGATCTCATTTTGAGTCCTGACTCTCCCACTACTACTTGGATTACTTTGGGCAAGTTAGTTACTTTGGCCTTATTAATTTCCTAATCTTTACAACTAGGGTACTACCACTGCCATCTATAGATGCTGAGTTAGATAATGAATTATGTGATGAGGTTGGAATATCACAGAAGCTCTAGGATATTAGTTCTTTCCTTTCCAGCAAGAACTCTTCAATGTCCATTCTCGTATTCTCAGTACTACTTATAAAACGTTTCCCTTCAGACCAGCCCACCCAGGCACCCCACCATCAATGCCAGCTCCTGCATATACTACCCAGGGACCTGACAACCATCACATCCTGACCACTACCACCACCCAAGGGCACACACATACCACCCACGGGCTGCAGGATCAGCCTGCCTGGCGTCCACATCATCAGGAAAGCCTTGCCACAGCCTCTGCTAACAACCTAAGTCCCTGAGGCACTCACAGACACCACTGGCATTGATTACAGCCAAAACAAATACAGAGACTAAATTACTGCACACATCCAAAATCAAAGGGAAAGCACCCTAACCAGCCAACACTACAGACAGATTTACAGGAAAAAAGTCTTTACCTACAAAAGCCAATTCGTAAAACGGAATAACCACCTGTTCCACCAGATACACAGATATCAACGTTGAGGCATAAAAAACAGGAAAATGCGAGCAAACGTGAAACCTCCAAAAGGACACAACCGTTCTCCATTAACAGGTCTGAAAGAAAAGGAAATCAGTGGGATGTCTGAAAAGGAATTTGAAATAACGATCTCAAGGAAGCTCAGTAAGATACAAAGTAACACAGGCAGTACAAAGAAATGAGGAAAATAACTTGTGATCTGAATAATATATATATATTTTTAAAGAGACAAGGTCTCATCGTGTTGCCCTAGCTGTACTCAAACTCCCATACACAAGCAACACTCTCACCTCCTGGGTAGCTGGGACTACAGGTACATACCACCACACCCAGCTCTGAATAAGAAATTTAATAAAAAGATAGGTATAATTAAAAAGAATCAACAAATCCTGGAAATTAAGAATCCAATGAATGAAATAAAAAACATACAACCAACATTTCAATAGGCTAGATCAAGCAGAAGAAAAACTTTCTTAACTTGAAGACAGGTCTTTTGAAATAACCCCATCTGATAAAAATAAAGAAAAAGGAATAAAGAAAATAGAGCCTACAAAACATATGGGATACCATTAAGCAAATTAACAACTGTGTCTTGAGCATTTCAGAAAGTGAAGAGATGGGAAAAGGCATAGAAAACTTATTTAATGAACAAATACAAGTAACAAATTGGAAACGCTAAAGGAAATGAATATATTCATAGACACATACAACTTACCGTGATTGAGCCAGAAGTAAATAGAAAATCTGAATAGATCAATAACAAGTAACCAGACTGAATCATAATAAAACGTCTCCTAATGAAGAAAAGTCTAGGAGTGGACAGCTTTACTAATAAATTTTACCACACCTTTGAAGAAAAATTAATTTCAATTCTTCTCAAATTATTCCAAAAAATTGAAGAGAAAGAGAATTCTTCCTAACTCATTCTACAAGGAATTTTTGAATGTTCCCAACACAAAGAAATGAAAAATGTTTGAGGTGGTGAATATTCTGATTACCCTGATTTGATCATTACACACTGGATACTTGGATCAATATATCACTCAGTACTCGCTAAATATAAATCATTATTATACGGTAATAAAAATTAAATAAACTAAAATTTAAATAAATATATTTAAAATTAATGAAATTTAATTTAATTTAATTTCTTTCAGAGGTTTTATCCTAATAGGAAATGGTTTCTAAAGAATTGAGAATCTTACAAGGTTTCTTTGTTCAATTCATACTTCAGAGGAAACAGTTGCATTGACAACAGGACAAGTTACTGACATCTGTAAATTAAAGTGACTCACGTGGGTCATCACATGGCATAAGAGAACAAGAATATTTTTGAGAAAGTTTCCAGTTTAACATATTAAATCACACACTTCGAACTAGTTGAATGAGATAGAACTATTTTTTCTTCCTGCAGACCCTTCATCTCTTATTGAGACTAATTATGAAGACGAACATTTTTAAGGCCAGGATCTGGACTTTTATTAGTTAGCATTGTAATAAAAAAAGGAGGTATGTAGGGATAGAGATGAAATTTTTGCTAGATGAAATGGAGAAAGAGTGAGAAGGAGTTGTCTTAAAGCTGAAATAAGAATCACATAGCAGTTTTCTTCTGCACCCTCCACTTCCTCTTTATATTAGACATTTTGTCTTACGTTTAAGTCTTTGTAAGCTCCTTATCTCTTGATTTTTAATTTCTTTTTCCAGTCTTCTGTTAAAAAAATAATGTGAACTTGTTCAACTTTTAGGTGGGAAAGGTCTTATGTGTCCTTTAGGACTATGGCTACACAAATTTAGGAATGTAGGCTTGGTAGAATATTGCTAGTAATATAAGAAAGCTTTCAAAACGATAAGCTTTTCATTGTCTTCCATAAAAATAAAAGACTATGATAAGGTTATTTTTGTGGCTTTCAGTTTAATGGTTACATTTTGGAATTTTTCTTCATACTTACCCATAATAAAAGATATATTTGCCTTCTGAATATCTTTCAGATTTGAAGGCTGTGCGGAAGATCAAGGAGTTACCTCTCAGGAGGGACTTGTGTGAAGGAAAGCTATCCCAGGCAGTGATAACAGAGAGCCTCACAAGCTATAGTCTGGAGTACTCTCTATTAGGGGAACACTGGGATTGTGGTGCTCTGTTTGAGACACAGCCGGTAAGTCAGAAGACAAATTTCAGGCAAGAGGAAATACCTTCCATGAGGAAACTCTTCTTGAGGAAAAAAGACCATGTCTACAATTATGATAGGAGAAGTTTTCATTTGAATACAGTGCCTCCTACAGACAGATTATCCCTCAGAACAGAGAGCACCCAATCCTGATACACATAGGAAAAGTGGAGGGAGACACTGAGTTATAATAAATTAGAAACACATCTGTCAAGGTCAGAAATGTTTGACTTGTGATAAATGTAAGAAAACTTTGAGCAGAATATCAACCCCTCCTTTTCATCAAAGATTTCATACAAGAGAAAAACCCTGTGGACTTGTTGAATAATTTGTGTGAATATGGGAAAACCTTCAGTCTGTGTTTAAGAGTTTATACTGTGTGTAAGTACACCTGCCTCTACAAAATGACAAATTCTCCACAGCAGAAAGTTTCTCCTATTTTTCTCTGTTTTCCCCTCAAACATATAGGCTATAACCAAGCCCTGTCACGTGTAACCTGGTGTACCAGAACTTCAGTTTCAGTTCTTGGTATGGAGTGCGTTTTTTGCAGTATATGAACACAATCCACCCCACTGGGACTAGGAGGATTCATGAACATGGTTTCTTTTAAAAATGTGCTTTTACCGTTGCAGGGGTTGGTGACTATGAGAAATCTGGCTATTGACTTCCCTCAGCAGCTACACCCAGCTCAGAAGAATTTCTGTAAGAATGGGTTATGGGAGAACTGTAGTGACGTGGGATCAGCAGGTATGATGTCCCTCTCCCATATCTGAATCTGTCATTGGGAACCCCCATTTTTAAACTTCAGTTTTGAATTATGGAGGCGGGAATGGGTGTCTTCTGAAGTGCTGGCCTGAATTTTTGTTGTGCAGTGCTAAGATAAGACTTTGACATTTGTGGAGGTGAAAGTTGGTGTCTTTGTTACGTTTGAAGCGTTATCTTCTGTGTCTTTCAGATCCTACTCACCTGTTTTTCTGCTTCTTCCAGCAGTAACACTTTTCTATCAATAAGGAAGTGGTTCTCAATTTTAGGATGCCAGAATATGACCAAAGTTCATCTCTTTTCACTTTTGCAGGACATTGCATGGCGAAGCCACATTTAATGTCTTTACTAGAGCAAGAGAAGGAGACCTGGATGGTGAAACGGGAGCTGACAGGAAGCCTGTTCTCAGGTGAGTGCAGGAGAGCCTGGTGTGGAAACCCACCGCAAGACAGAGCACAGCTTTTAATAAAAAGGCTGCATCCTCACTAATGCACAGTAGGAAACTTTAACAGGCTCTCTGGGTCTGGAGACAAAATGAACTCTGGGATTTCCAAATAATTCTTTCCTTCCTTCTTTGCCCGCTTCTCTCCAGTAACTCCCATTTCCCTGAAATTCCTTCTTTTCTTGGCCACTGGGACATGTATCATGACCCTGATGGACTTTTGAGCTGACTTCCAAAGGTTTTCTCTTCTATGGTTAAATGGCCTATTGTTTTCATCATGCATCCATTCCTGTAAGAACCACAAATTAAAAGTTATGTGACCGAGCTGCTCTGCTGAGTACTGACAGGTGATTGGAAAAAGGAAGAATAATTACTCATAAATGTAAGCCGTCAATGAATTACTCTAATGGAAAGGATAAGACATGTTTATGGATAGCTTGCATGAACTAGAGTTTGCCGAATTTCAAATAGGGCATTACAGAGACAAAGGAGATCTTATTCCCAGTGGCTTCTCTGTTTTAGTAGTATAGGTGGGCAGAAGTTAAATTGCAAGAAGGCGGAAGTAAAGGGTCTTTTCCTCTTGGTACATAAGGGAAAGAAAAGAAATTTCCATAGAAAATAATGCTTTGTAAAAAATATAATTGTTTACTTTGTGGCAAAAGAATAAAAAAAGTGACCTTATTGCAACATACACGTTTGACCCATTTAAGTTAGGATAAACACACATTTTTCATATAGTAGAAATTATAGTGTATATTCAGTTATGCATACAAGTGTTTTTCATGTGCATTCTGTTACATATACCATTGCTCAGTTAGGTTGCTTTACATTTCTTAGTATTAAAGATACACTTATAATAGTTTTTTTAATTCAATGAAAACTACGCATTTTGGGGATTGCTGTATTCCTGGATATGAGCACCTGCTAGGCTCTGAAAGTTTTGTTTTTGGTGACTAACAACAATTAGATGTATGAGTTTAACTGCATCTTGAAAGCATTGTGTATTTCATGAAAACGTTTGCTCATTATTTGTTGAAAGAGTATAGACAAAAATTACTCTTTTTTATGAAAGAAGTTGAACACTTTCCCATAAATTTGGATTTTCTCTTATCTTTTTATAAAATATTTGTAGCCAGTTCTGTGTGTTAAATATTTTCTTAACAGTCTCAGTGATTGCTATGTATATAAGCATACTAATTCTCTGATATATTGTCTCAAACTATTTTTCACATATGGCAATAAGTTTTTATTTTAATTAGGTCTTTTAAAATTATGACATGTAAAATTTTACGATTTCTATATAGTCGAGCATATTATTTCTAATGTGATTTCTCCTATTTGTGTGCCTAACAACTTGACACATATATTTCTACTTCATTTTTAATGACTGTTTAGTATTATAATATATGAATATACATAATTTATTTAAATTATTTACTATTTAGGATATTTAAACATTTAGGTCTTCTCCAGTTTTTACCTATAATCAACAGTGGTCCAGTTTGAACATATCTTCTTGCTTACATGTCAGAATATTTCTTGAAGACATATGCTTGGAAATGAATTTGTATGGCCTCAGTATATATATTTTTTAAGTGTCATGGATATGTTGCTGTGCCATTGGTAAAGAATGCATGAGAATACTATTTCTAGACATCATCACCAATATGGGTATTTTATAGTTTTAAAAAATTTTGCCAAGCTGCTGGATGAAAAATAATGTTTTATTTAATTTTCATTTCCCTAACTACCACAATATTGAGAATATGTGCATTTAAATCTGTTTAGAGTTTGTATTCTATTCATAGTGTGTTTATACTCATTACTCACATTTCTATTAGGTTGTATATTTTTACGTATTTATGCAGCATTGATATAAATGCTTTTTAGATAAATTTGATAAAACTTTTCTCCAATTTTGTGTGGTCTAGAAGTTTGTATATGGCATTTCTCACTATATAGTAGCTTTACTTGAGAGTTATCTTCGTTTATAGAAGCATTTACTTTGTTGATTTTTTTCATTTGTTTTACTCCTAGCTTTTTAAAAATGAAGAGATGTATAGTCCCATTTGAATCATATAATACATTTGTTTGACCTTCTGTAACTTAACTATTTCTCTCTCCTTTATCCCCTTCCTTCCTTTTCTTTTTTCCTTCTCATTTTTCCCTTCTTTCCTTATTTTTCTACTATTCTGTATTTTGCTGTGTGATCTGTTTTTTTGTTTGCTTGTTTTATTTACCTTTTTTAAAATAGAAAAGTATATGTAAAATTTAACCATTTTAAAGTGTACAATTCATTCCAGTGACAGTACATTCATGATATTGTGCAAATCTCATCACCATCTAGTTACAGAAAATTTTTCATCATCCCAAAAGGAAGCCCCATACCCTTCAGGCAGTCACTGTCTCTATGGATTTGCCTATTCTGGATATTTCATATAAATGAAATCATACAATAAGTGACCTATTACGTTTGACTTCTTACACCTAATATAATGCTGTTTCAGGTTCAGGGTTCATTCCTGTTGCAGCATGTGTGAGTACTTCATTCCTTTTCATGGCTGAATAATATTCCATTGTATGGATGTGCTACATTTTGTTTGTTCAGTCATCTACTGATGGATATTTGGGCAGTTTCCATCTTTTGCTACTGTTGCTAGTGCTGCTATGAGCACTCATTTACAAGTTTTTGTTTGAACCCTGTTTTCAGTTCTTTGAGGTATATACCTAAGAGTGGAATTGCTGTGCACTTGATAAATCTGTGTTTAACTCTTTGAAGAACTGCCACCTGCATCATAGTTGTACTGTTTTTTATATTCTCACTAAAATGCACAAGTATCCCAGTTTCTGGACTCTCAGTTCTATTCCATTGATCTCTATGTCTCTCCTTGCACCAGTACCTCATTGTGTTGATTTTAGTAGCTGTGTAGTAAGTATTCACACCAGGAAATGTATTTCTTCAACTTTGTTCTTAATTTTCAAATTTTCAAGATTGTTTTGGCTATTCAAGGGTCCTTGTCATTCTATAGGAACTTTAGATTCAGCTTTTTTATTTGTGGAAAATGGCCATTGGCATTTTGATCTGGATTGCATTGAATCTGTTTATTGCTTGGGTACTATTACCATCTTACCATCTTAAAATTGTTGTCTTCCTATCCATAAACATAGAATATCTTTCCATTTATTAGGCTGGGCGCGGTGGCTCAAGCCTGTAATCCCAGCACTTTGGGAGGCCAAGGTGGGTGGATCACGAGGTCAAGAGATTGAGACCATCCTGGTCAACATGGTGAAACCCCGTCTCTACTAAAGATACAAAAAATTAGCTGGGCCCGGTGGCGCGTGCCTGTAATCCCAGCTACTCAGGAGGCTGAGGCAGGAGAATTGCCTGAACCCAGGAGGCAGAGGTTGCAGTGAGCCGAGATCGCGCCATTGCCCTCCAGCCTGGGTAACAAGAGTGAAACAAACAAAAAAAATAGAATATCTTTCCATTTATTTAGATTTCCTTTAATTTCATTCAGCAATGTTTTTAGTTTTCTATGTATACTTTCGCACTTACTTGGCTAAATTTATTCCTAAGTATTTTCATGTTTTAATGCTATTTTAATGAAATTATTTTTATAATTTGATGAGGAATTGTTCATTTATAGTTTATAGAAATAGAGCTGATTTTGTGTATTGATCTTGTGTCATGCAGTTTTGCTGAATGTATAAATTAGCTCTAATGCTTTTTTTGTAGATTCTTTAGAATTTTCTTTC
>CM052668.1:39854340-39870195 GCA_028533165.1 Leontopithecus rosalia
GCAATTCTCCTGCCTCAGCCTCCTGAGTAGCTGGGATTACAGGCACGCGCTACCATGCCCAGCTAATTTTTTGTATCTTTAGTAGAGACGGGGTTTCACCATGTTGACCAGGATGGTCTCGATCTTTTGACCTCGTGATCCACCCGCCTCGGCCTCCCAAAGTGCTGGGATTACAGGCGTGAGCCACCGCGCCCGGCTAGAATTTTCTATGTATAGGATATGTCATCTGTGATTAGAGATAGTTTTATTTCTTCCTTTCTAAGTTGGATGCCATTTATTGCTATTTCTAATTGCTCTGGCTAGAACATACAGCATGGTGTTGAATAGAAGTCATAAATGCAGGCATCTTTGTCTTTTTACCAATCTAAGGTGGAAAGCTTTCAGTGTTTAGATGTAATTTTAAAAAGACTTTCTCTTTTCTTATTTAACATATTTTTCCAAACATTTGACTCTATGCATCACTTCCTTAAATCTGATTTCATCTGTCTATCTATCTATCTATCTAGAAATAATTATATGTGCACAAAATTCTGGCAAAATACTTCAGGCATAAATCACTGCTCCTCCTCCTCCTCATAAGCATATTGCCTGAGATTAGTTCATACTTGTTCAATAGTGTATATGAATGTAATTAAATATAATATTAGTATTCAATATTATTATATCAAGTCTCTTCAAAAAATGAAATAATATGATCATCTCAATAGATGCAGAAAAGCATTTAACAAAAGTCAACATCATGATAAAAACTCTCAACACACTGGATATGGAAGAAACATACCTCAATACAGTAAAGGACATGTATGACAAAACTACAGTTAACATCATATTCAATGGTAAAGAGTTAGACACTTTTATTCAACATATTGCCGGAAGTCCTAGTTAGAACAATTAGGGAAGAAAAGAAATATGAGGCATACAAATCAGAAAAGAAGAAAGATTGTCTCTCTTTACAGATGACATGATTCTCTATGGAGAAAACCTGAAGGACTTCACCAAAAAACTGCTAGCACTAATAAATGAATTCAGCAGAGTTGGAGGATACAAAATCAACATATAAAAATCAGTTGAATTTCAATACACTAACAAAGAACTATCCAAAAAAATTAAGAAAGCAAGCTCATTTATAATAGCTGCCCCAAAAAACAAATTTAATCAATTTATCAAATAAATTGATAATTTCTTACATTAATGTTTCAGCTGTTCACTGAAAACCATAAAGCAATAATGAAAGAAACTGAAGAAAATACAAATGAATGGAAAGATGTCCTGTGTTCATGGATCAGAAGAAATAATACTCTCAAAGTGTCGATGTTACCCGAAGTGGTCTATAAATTCACTGCAGTCCTTATCAAAATTCTAATGGCATTTTTCACAGAAATTAAAAAAAAAAATCCTAAAATTTACATAGAGCTCCAAGAGATCCCAAGTAGCTAAAGCAATCTTGAGCAAGATGAACACACTAGAGGCATTATATTATGCTTACTGAGTTTGAATTATATTGCAAAGCCATAGTAACTAAAACAGTATGGTATTGGCATAAAAACAGACATGTAGATCTGTAGAACAGATTAGAAACCCTAGAAATAAACCTGTGCATATAAGGACAACCAGTCTTTGACAAAGGTGAAAATAATACACAATAGGGAAAGGATAGTGTCTTCAACATATGGTATTAGGAAAATCGGATATCCATGTGCAAAAAAAAATTGAAATTGGACCCTTATCTTACACAGAAGTCAACTAAAAGTGGATTAAAGATTTAAATGCAAGAAATAAAACTGTAAAACATGGTAAAAATGGGAAAAGCTTCATGATATTGGTCTTGGAAGTGATTTTTTTGATATGACACCAAAAACAGACAACAAAAGCGAAAGTAAACAAATGAGATTACTTCAAACTAAAAAGTTTCTGCACCAGAAAGAAAATAAAATGAAATGCAACCTACAAATGGGAGAAAGCATTTGCAAAACCATACATCCAATAAGGGGTTAATATCCAAATATGTAAGGAACTCATAAAACTAGCAAAAATGAAAAAAATGATAAAGGTTCTGAATAGACGTTTTTCCAAAGAAGACATCCAAATGGACAATAAGTATGTGAAAAGGTACTCAACAGCATTAATCATCAGGGAAATGCAAATCAAAACCTGGGTGAAATTTCACCTCATATCTGTTAGAATGGCTGTTATCAAAAATTCAAAAGATAAGTATTGGTGAGGATGCTGAGAAAAGGAAATCTTTGTGCATTGTTGGTGAGTAATGTAAATTAGCACAACCATTATTGAAAACATGGAGGTTCGTAAAAAATTAAAGAGGCCGGGCGCGGTGGCTCGCGCCTGTAATCCCAGCACTTTGGGAGGCCGAGGCAGGTGGATCACGAGGTCAAGAGATCGAGACCATCCTGGTCGAAATGGTGAAACCCCGTCTCTACTGAAGATACAAAAAATTAGCTGGGCATGGTGGCGGGCGCCTGTAATCTCAGTTACTCAGGAGGCTGAGGCAGGAGAATTGCCTGATCCCAGGAGGCGGAGGTTGCGGTGAGCCGAGATCGCGCCATTGCACTCCAGCCTGGGTAACAAGAGCGAAACTCTGTCTCAAAAAAGAAAAAGAAAAAGTAAAAAGAGTACTACCATATGACCCAGCAATCCCACTACTGGGTATATAGCTGAAATAATGGAATAGTACCTAGAGGAGGTATTGGTGCTCCCAAGTTCATTGCAGCACTATTCACAATAGCCAAGAAAGAGAAACAACCTATGTCCATTGACAGATGAACAGATAAAGAAAATGTGATATATAAATATATTGTAAGGTACATGTGTGATATTTAGAAATATATATATATATATATTTTAATTTAAAAAATTTTTATTGCATTTTAGGTTTTGGGGTACATGTGAAGAACATGTAAGATTGTTGTATAGGTACACACATGGCAGCGTGATTTGCTGCCTTCCTCCCCTTCACCTATATCTGGCATTTCTCCCCATGCTATCTCTCCCCAACTCCCCATCCCCCGCTGTCCCTCCCCTGTTTCCCCCAACAGACCCCAGTGTGTGATGCTCCCCTCCCTGTGTCCATGTGTTCTCATTGTTCAACACCTGCCTATGAGTGAGAGAACATGCGGTGTTTGATTTTCTGTTCTTGTGTCAGTTTGCTGAGAATGATGGTTTCCAGGTTCATCCATGTCCCTACAAAGGACACAAACTCATCATTTTTGATGGCTGAATAATATGGAATATTATTAAATTATTATATATTATTATATATATAATATTATATATATTATATTATATAATATTATATATTATTAAATTATTATATATATTAAAAAAAGGAAATCCTGCCATTTGTGACAATATGGATGAACCTGGAGGACATCATGCTAAATTAAATAAGCCAGGCAGAGAAAGAGAAATACTTTGTGATGTCTTACATGTGGAATGTAGAAAAAGAAAAGAAAAGAAAGTCAATTTTAGAAACAGAAATAGAGGTTGATTACCATGGTTTGTGGGATGGGAGAAATGGGAGATGTTGGTCAAAGGGTACAAACTTTCAGTTTTAAGATAAATACATTCTAGAGACCTAATATGCAGCATCATGAATATAGTTAATAATAATGAATACCTGAAATTTGCTAAGAGTAGATCTTAAATGTTCTTACCATGCACACAACAAATGGTAACTATGTGAGGTGATATGTTAATTAGCTTGATCGTGGTAAACATTTACCACGTATAAGCATATCAAAACATTTTACGCCTTAAACATATACAACTTTTATTTGTCAATTATGCCTCAATAAAGCTGGAAAAAGAGAGAAATTGCAAGGCTTCATTATGGAGTGTCCAGAGAATTGAGGATTCTATTGTGGAAGTAACCAGGAAAATGTGAAAATGATTTTCTTTTAGAGTCAGAGTCTGGCTCTGTTGCCCAGGCTGAAGTGCAGTGGCTTGATCATAGCTTACTGCCATGTCAAACTCCTAGGCTCAAGCAATCCTCCTGCCTTCGCCCCCTGAGTAACTGGGACTACAGGGACATACCACCATGCTTGGCTAACTTAAAACAATTTTTTTTTTGAGACGGAGTTTCGCTCCTGTTACCCAAGCTGTAGTGCAATGGCGTGATCTCAGCTCACCGCAACCTCCGCCTCCTGGGTTCAGGCAATTCTCCTGCCTCAGCCTCCTGAGTAGCTGGGATTACAGGCACGTGCCACCATGCCCAGCTAATTTTTTGTATTTTTAGTAGAGACAGGGTTTCACCATGTTTACCAGGATGGTCTCGATCTCTTGACCTCGTGGTCCACCCGCCTTGGCCTCCCAAAGTGCTGGGATTACAGGCGTGAGCCACCACACCCAGCCTTAAAAACATTTTTTTTTAGAGATAGAGTCTTGCTAGGTTGTGCAGGCTAGTCTTGAACTCCTGGCCTTAAAGCAATCTCTTGAACTCTGCCTCAAGCGATCCGCCTCAGCCTCCCAAAGCACTGGGGTTACAGGTGTAAGCCACTGCGCCTCACCCTAAATGTAATAGTTTTTAGAGCTGTAAAATGTATGTTGTTGAATTCACCAATTAGTGAATTAATTCACCAATTTTCCTTTTGGAAGATTCCTTTTCCCTAACACATGATAAAATAAATGTGTGTTTTCTTGGTATCTTTCAGGCCAGCAATCTGTACGTGAGACACAGGAGTTATTTCCAAAGCAAGATTCATATGCTGAAGGGGTAACAGACAGAACCTCAAACACTAAACTTGAGTGTTCCAGTTTTAAAGAAAATTGGGATTCTGACTGTGTCTTTGGAAGGAAACTGGCAGTAGGTCAAGAGACACGATTCAGGCAAGAGCCAATTACTCATAACAAAACCCTCTCTAAGGAAAGAGAACATGCATATAACAAATCTGGAAGATGGTACTATTTGGATGATTCAGAAGGGAAAGTTCATAATCGTGATTCAATTAAACATTTTCAAAGAAGTTCAGTGGTAATAAAACAAACAGGCATCTATGCAGGAAAAAAGCTTTTCAAGTGTAATGAGTGTAAGAAAACTTTTACCCAGAGCTCATCTCTTACTGTTCATCAGCGAATTCACACTGGAGAGAAACCTTATAAATGTAACGAATGTGGGAAAGCCTTTAGTGACGGCTCATCCTTTGCGCGACACCAGAGATGTCACACTGGCAAGAAGCCCTATGAGTGCATTGAGTGTGGGAAAGCCTTCATACAGAACACATCCCTTATCCGTCACTGGAGATACTATCACACTGGGGAGAAACCCTTTGATTGCATTGATTGTGGGAAAGCCTTCAGTGACCACATAGGGCTTAATCAACATAGGAGAATTCATACTGGAGAGAAACCTTACAAATGTGATGTATGTCACAAATCCTTCAGGTATGGCTCCTCCCTTACTGTACATCAAAGGATTCATACTGGAGAAAAGCCGTATGAATGTGATGTTTGCAGAAAAGCCTTCAGCCATCATGCATCACTCACTCAGCATCAAAGAGTACATTCTGGAGAAAAGCCTTTTAAGTGTAAAGAGTGCGGAAAAGCTTTTAGGCAGAATATACACCTTGCCAGTCATTTAAGGATTCATACTGGGGAGAAACCTTTTGAATGTGGGGAGTGTGGCAAATCCTTCAGCATCAGTTCCCAGCTTGCCACTCATCAGAGAATCCATACTGGAGAAAAGCCCTATGAATGTAAGGTTTGTAGTAAAGCATTCACCCAGAAGGCTCACCTTGCACAGCATCAGAAAACCCATACAGGAGAGAAACCATATGAGTGCAAGGAGTGTGGTAAAGCCTTCAGCCAGACCACACACCTCATTCAACACCAGAGGGTTCACACTGGTGAGAAACCCTACAAATGTATGGAATGTGGGAAGGCCTTTGGTGATAACTCATCCTGTACTCAACATCAGAGACTGCACACTGGCCAAAGACCTTTTGAATGTATTGAGTGTGGAAAGGCATTCAAGACAAAATCCTCCCTCATTTGTCATCGCCGAAGTCATACTGGAGAAAAACCTTATGAATGTAGTGCATGTGGCAAAGCCTTTAGTCATCGTCAGTCCCTCAGTGTACATCAGAGAATTCATTCTGGAAAGAAACCGTATGAATGTAAGGAATGTAGGAAAACCTTCATCCAAATTGGACACCTTAATCAACATAAGAGAGTTCATACTGGAGAGAGATCTTACAATTACAAGAGAGGCAGAAAAGTCTTCAGGCAAACTGCACACTTAGTTCATCATCAGCGAATTCGTACTGGAGAGCCGTCAACATGCCCCTCTTTACCTTCCACGTCAAATCCTGTGGATTTGTTTCCCAAATTTCTCTGGAATCCATCCTCCCTCCCATCCCCATAGCCTCAAGACGCCATTTCCATTTGACTACGCCAACAGTTTTAAACCCCACCTCCCCACCCTTTTGTTTTCTTTTGTCCCTTATTAGTTTGTTCTTCACATAAGTGTAAATGTAATTTATTACTCCTCTTGTAAAACTTATAGTTCTTTTAAATTGGTTAACGCATAAGATGTGCTTGGAACAGTGCCTGGTCCATATTAAGTGCTCAGTAAACTTAGCTCTTTTTAAAACTTTGTATTTGGACATTGAAGAGGTACAGTAGTCAGCTCAGAAAAAATCATGCAGTAGGATGAGGGCAGCAAAAAGCACATTTTAGATCAGGAACAGCATTCTCCAGGTAGTGGGTGAGGTTCTGCCTACGTTGGTTTAAAACCTGATTCTATAATGCTGAGTTAGTATTGTGGCTTTCCATCTGACCTTATGTGAATGTAAGGTGATGTGGCTGTGTTGGCGAGAAAATTCCACTTTACATTGGTCTTGATTTGTTTTAGAAAGTCTGGGGATCATGAATGAATAGGTCACCTGGAACAAATGAATTTTAAAAATTGGAAAAATGAAAGATTTATAGGCATAAAGTTAAAACAGCTGACCTGTTACTCAAGAATTAGAAAACTTTGCAAGATTTGACCTGTTTAAAAATCACTTGATTTATAAATGAATGGTACTAAACTTTTAAGGAACCATTCATTGTGAGGTAAAGTGATCCAGGGTAGGGGTCAGCAAACTATGACTCATGGCCACAGTCTCACTGACTGTTTTTGTATAGTCCATGATCTAGAATTTTACAAACTTTTAAATGGTTTAAAAAAGTAAAAATAATTTTCAACATGAAAATTATATGAAATTTAAATTTTGGTGCCTGTAAGTAAAGTTTTGTTGGCTTTAGCAACACATTGACTTATACCTTGTCTGTGCTGCTTCCAGGCTATAGCAGCAGACTTGAGCAGTTACGATGGGAGACCATGTGGCCTGCAGAGCCCAAATATCTATTGTCTGATCCGACACAGAAAATGTGTGATCCCTGCTGTGGAGCAGAGGTTATCAAACTAAAGCTCAGGGCCAAATCCTGTCTACTGCTTGTTTTTGTAGAGTTTTATCAAACCACAGCCATGCTTATTTGTTTAGCTATTGACTAAGGCTGCTTTAGACAACTGAGAGACTTTATGGCTCACAACACTTCAAATATTTACTATCCTTTTACAGAAAGTTTGCCAACCTCTACTCTAAACAAAAATGTACAAAAGATTGTAGTTTTATGAGGGCAATACAATTCTCACATCAAAAATAAGAAAACAAATTATAAAAGAACTCGTTTATGAATAGAGGTGAAAGGACATTATTAAACTGTATTGAAAATGAAGATGTCAGTAAAAGAAATGATATTTTTCCAGATGAAATACTCAATATTGTTAAAATGTTTGTAAATTATAATTCAGTCCCAGTAAGATATATTTACTTTGATGGTAACAGGGAAGCATAATAAGGCAAGAATAACAAGAATTTTTTTTAAAGAGATGGAGGCCTCACTCTATCACCCAGTCTGGAGAACTGTGCTAAGATCGTAGCTCACTGTAACCTTAAAATATTTTTTTTCTAGAGACTCAGTCTTACTTTGTTGCCCAGGCTGGTCTTGAACTCCTTGCCTCAAGTGATTCTCCTGCCTCAGCCTTCCCCAATTTTTTGAAATAAATTTCTTTGCATATGAGATTTTCGTATATAATAGCACTACTATTTCAATATCAGGGAAATGATGTTTTAACAATTGGTTATCCACCCTCTCCAATAAAAATCATGAAATAATATGTTAGAGGCAAATGGAGAAAAAAAGGAACCTTTTATCAAGTAGGTTATGTAGTCCTACAAGCCATAAAGAAATAGAGAACAAGTTGGCCTGTGCAAAGATCTAAAACTTCAGCATGGTGAAAGACACCAAAAAGCATATAAAAGACAGTTGAAGGGAAATGGACGCAACTTATAGAAAATAACAGAATGTTATCACATATACAGAGCAGTGGCGACAATTGGCCATGCATACCAATAGGCAAATCACCCTGAAGAATCCAAATGAATAAAGAAATCTGTGAAATTCTTAAGCTCATTAATCTGAAGAATATGAATGAAACCACATTTTCCTGGCTCTTAGGTGGATGGCAATTTAAAATTCTGACAATATCCAGTAATGGGTATTAGTGTGGGAAAACAAGTACTTGATCATCATTAGCAGTGTAACTTTGTCCCTTATCTCCTTGGATGGCATGACCTATCAACATTATAAATGTGCATTTTTTTGAAACAGTAATTCCAGATCTAGGAATTTTATCCCTATGAAATAAATAGGTAGGTATAAATAATGTTTTCTTGTAGAATTGTTTTAATTATGACAAATTGGAATTCAGTGCCCTGCCAAGTAGATTGATTAAATTGTAGTCATTCAATACTGTGTTGTGCAGTTAGTAGAAAGCAGTTAAACTCTACATATACTCTGTGGAGTGGTATCTACAACATACTTAATGAAATATGTGATTTACAGAACCTTACATGTAAAATGATTGGGTCACAGAGTCAATTAATATTGAATATATATGTGTGTATGTACATACATACACATGCACAGACTTAGTATATATGTTAAAATCTGGTTTTGTCTTTTTTTTTTTGAGTTGGAGTTTCACTCTTGTTACCCAGGCTGGAGTGCAATGGCGCGATCTCAGCTCACCGCAACCTCCGCCTCCTGGGTTCAGGCAATTCTCCTGCCTCAGCCTCCTGAGTAGCTGGGATCACAGGCACGCGCCACCATGCCCAGCTAATTTTTGTATTTTTAGTAGAGACGGGCTTTCACCATGTTGACCAGGATGGTCTTGATCTCTTGACCTCGTGGTCCACCCGCCTCGGCCTCCCAAAGTGCTGGGATGACAGGCGTGAGCCACCGCGCCCGGCTTAGTTTTGTCTTTAACACGCAGACTTTTCCTAGCATTCTGTGCTTACTTTTTGTTTCTTCTGTATTGTTCTGGTGAACTTCCCATAATAGCTCCAGCAAAGCCATCCAGATTTTTCATTCTCTGTATTTCGACTGGGGACACAGGGACAGGAACATGGCTAATACTCAGCTTTATGAACCACTATGGCTGGAATGGATGTTTTCTTGTAGTTGGTATTCATTTTGATTGATGGGACCTTTGTTGTCCCTGTTGTGAAGTATGTGGAATATGACTCCTAGGCTGGAATTCGTTTGAATTAAGTCATCCTTTGGCAGCAACCTAAGGACTCCTCCACTTGTCACTGGGATCCACTGAGATGATTCCTGCTTTCTCACATCCTGGTTTTGTTCAGATAAGTGAACTACTTGGTATTCTAATCTTTTGAATTTTAAGTTAGAATCAGATTCTTTGGTTCTCATGCAAAGAGAGTTAGCTAATACAGAAATTTATACTACAGAATGATTACCAGACTATAGAGAAGCAGAGTATTCAAGACTGATGTCGAGTGAGACAGATCAAAGGACAGGTAAATTCCTAAATCTGTTTTGTGCTGTGAAAGGATAATCATGATGTAGCAGGATCCTAAGCCCATTGTGCATTAGAGGCTGGGTAGCTTGTACTAAAAGCAAAGGTATTGAGGAGTATTACCTCCAAACGTGTATATGATACCTGTCTATAATGAAATTGAGTAATTAAAATTTCAAGGCTACTTGAAATTATGGCCTTAAGGAATTGAATCAGTACCTTTATGTCTGTTGGGAAGAACCTCATACTCCTAAGCATGAGGCTGCATTTGCTAAAAATTAAAGTGAGCAGGAGATATAGTTATTTGCTCAACGATGATGCTTACTGAATTCTCAACCTTGCCATGTCTGTGAAGCAATTAGGGAAATACTGGAATTTGGATTATTGGGATGAGACTATCAAGAAGGAGTCAAGAATCTTAGAAAACTTTGACTCCCCTCTCAACCCTTAAGCAGTCTCTATACTGATTCTACTTTCCATGCTTCCCTTGTGACTGGAAACACTTTTTTCCTTTCTTTCTTTTTTTAAAAAGAGACAGGGTCTTGCTATCACCCAGGCTGGAGAGCAGTGATATGATCATGGCTTGCTTCCGCCTCAACCTCCTGGGCTCCAGCATTCCTCCCACCTCAGCCTCTTGGAGTAGGTAGGACTACAGGCGTGTGCCACCACACCCAGAAGTTTTAAATTTTTTATGGATAGAGGGTTTTGCCATGTTGCCCAGGCTGGTCTTGAACTCCTGGGCTCAACTGATCTGCCTGCCTTGGCCTTCCAAAGTGCTGGGATTACAGAAGTGAGATAACCACACTCAGCCTGTGACTGAAAATGTGATTGTTCCTTTTCTCATATGGTCACCATTATTGCTTGGCTGGTAACAAAAATTTAAAAATTTGAGCTTAATACGACCTATAGTTTGAAATATAGGAAGTTAAGAAGGAGATTAATCTCACCCAGAAATATTTAATTTCCTTTATTGGTTACAACGTCAAAAATCTAAGGAACATTGTTGTTAATGTATTTTGAGGGTTAGAAATTACTTTGCATAATATATAAGGACTGAAAGAACTCAGAAGTTTATAATGCGGAATTCGATCATATATGTCCATGCCCTTCACTCCATCTGCAAGTTCCTCTATCGGGGCCCAATAGCCTTTCCTTATTCCTTTGGCATGAAGGAAGTCCTGAAAAATGTCCCTAGATCTCCTCCTTTCGGTGTGGAGACTTTTCATGAGTGATTACATTTGAAAGGGTATCTGATTTCTGTAGAAAAGGCATGTGTAGTGGCTGGATTATAGGGCAATCATTTTGAGAAGAAAGCAAAAAGGTTATAATAAATAAACCTCAGAACTCTAAGAGTGTCTTGATTTCTGATATTTCCACTGTAATGAATAATTGATCCCCAGTGTTGAAACTGCACTGAGGTCTTATTTTAATAAAAAGCACTCCATGGCATGGCATCGAAATCTCACATTGAATTAAATCAGTGGCAGGGGACTGGGTACTCCTGAACGACTGTAATTAAAAATTCTATGAATATTTCCACTGGAATTTGAAAAAGACTTGTATTTATGCAGAGTGAGAGCTTCCGTAAGAATTCTTACATAAGCGTAGCTTAAAGCAAGGTGTATTGAGACCACAAATGCATACTGTGGCTGTTGAAAAACATGAGCTTTGAATGAAGAGACCTTCTGAACAGGCTTTGTGTGAGCAACATGGCTGTTTATTTTCCTGGGTGCAGGTGGGCTAAGGCCAAAAAGAACATTAGCAAAAGGCAGTGGGATACGAGTTGGTTTTATAGGTTTGGGTAGGTTTTGGGGGGTGGGGGTGTTGCAGAGTAAATTCAGTTACAGTGATGGGGGTAGGGGCAAGGAGCATACAAGTTCAGTTACAATAGTAGGGTTGGGTGAGAGGTATTTACGTTATCATAAGAACCGTTAAGATGGCAGGGTTTGATGAGGGGCTTGTGGGAAGCTCCACTGGGCAATCAGGGACAACGGCGAGCACAGGCACGGGGTGGGAGACTTCAGCCAGAGGCAAGCAGGACTTCCGACTTTCAGGCTTCAGGCTTGCATATGGAGAACTGACAGTGGCTATTTTCCCAGGTCTCGGGTGTGCATTTGTTAATGATGTCTATGATGTGTGTCTAGATGACCACCAAAACTTTGTGTTCTTTTCTGTCTGGAATTGATCCTGGGATGTCTGCCCAGGCACCTTTGCTTCGTTTTGTCTATCAGATTAATTTTCTCCAATGAGGTGTGAATTGAAGCAATATGTCATATGGAGCTTGGTTTTTAAGAAAAGGATGTTCTGTCCAGACGGAGGAAGAATGTCAACCATATGGGATGGTAAAGCTGAAAGATAGAACTCTGTCCCTAAACCACTATTTGGAGGAAAGCCCCCCACTCATCAAGGAACACCAGCAATGGATTATTATATGAGTGAGAAATAAACTTACACTGTGTTATGGTAATGATATTTGGATTTCAATTGTAATAGCAGTTACTGTAATTGTAATCAATTTAATACCTTTAACTACTGATAGAATTCCTGTTTTCTGTCACTGAGCCATAGAGTAGGAACTGTCATAGTGCATTGGTTGCCTGTTATACCAAATCACCCCCAAAGCTTAGTGGCTGAAAACAGATAGATGTTCATTATCTAAATTTCTTTGGGTAAGGAATCCAGGCACAGCTTAGCTGGGTGCCTCTGGCTCAAGTTCTCTCAGAAGGCGACAGTCTACCTGTTGGCCAGTGCTGCAGTCATCTGAAGACTTTATTAGAGGACAATCAGCCTTCAAGCTCGTAAATGGATAGGACTCAGTTCCTCACAGGCTTTGGCTAGACATGTTGGTTCCTTTCCATGAGGGCCTCTCTGCAGGGCAGCTTACAATGGCAAGTGGCTTCCTTGAAAGTGAGTGAGCAGGAGAGGATGCCCAAGATAGAAAGTGAAGTCCTTATATAACCTAATATTAGAAGTGATATCCCCTCATCTTTGTATTTGGTTAAGTAGAAGTCATTAGGTCTAGTTTACCTTCAAGGGGAAGGGATTACAAAAGGGGTTGAATAAGAGGAGGTGGGGAACTTTGAGAGCCATCATAATGGCTTTCCACCACAGTCTTCCCTCTGTCCCAAACTTCCAGTGATTCATGTCCCTTTCACATGCAAAATTCACTTACCCCTTCCAAGGCCCCTCTCAGAGTCTCACCTCATTACAGGATCACTTCAAAGTCAATAATCTTGTAATCTAACACAGGAACAGGTGCTAATGAGGCCCATAAAATATAGTTTCTTAAGTATGGGTATTGATCTGCAGACCTTTAGACATAAAGAAAATAAAGAACAAGTTATCTGCTTCCCCTCCTCCACCGCTCCTAACCAACACAGTAGAATCACTGCTCCACAGCAGTTCTGAAATTTGGCCAGACAAATGTTTAGAAATTTCTTGATTAGGTCACAAGGGCTGGGATAATTATCTACCATGTGAACTCTTGCTTCTGCTCTCTGAATCATCCTTTTGTCCTGAAATACATTTGCAACTCAATAGCTTTCCTAGCTTGCTTAACAATACTAGAGTTTCAGGAATCTAGTGGTGTCACTTCATTTTGTGCTATCTCTGTCCCTCTCACTCTAGTTGGCAGAGTTTCTACTGATTCTTCTGAAAATGTTGTAGGCTTCATGAAAATCTTGTTGGGGTTCACTGCACTATACAAAAGTCAGAGCCACAAATCTCTTTGAGATAAGCTTCTTAGAGGCATAATTATTTGAATGAGTGTCTGTCAGATCTCCTTAAATCTCTTTACAGAGCTTTTGTGGGGTTAAATAGTACTCTGAGATACCAGCTTTAGGTTTTGCTTTGTTGCCCAGGATGGAGTGCAGTGGTAGGATAACAGCTCACCCAAGTGATCCTCCCACCTCAGCCTCCAGAGTAGCAGAGACTACAAGTGTACAGCACTACACCCAGCTAATTTTTGTATTTTTTTTTAAGATGGGGTCTCATTATGCTGCCCAGGCTGGTCTCAATCTCCTGGGCTCAAGCAATCCTCCCACCTTGGCTCCCCACAGTGCTGGTATTACAGGTATGAGCAACCACACTGGCCTGGTGTCTATCATTAACTTTAGACAATTCTCAGTCATTATTCAAATATTTTCTCTTTTTTCTCTCTTCCCCTTCTGGTATTCCAGTTACACATATATTTTACCTTTCGTAATTTTCTTTTTTCATTTTTTTCTTTGTATTTCAGTTTGGCAAATTTCTATTAACATATCTTCAAGCTCACTCATTCATTTCTCAGAGTGTCTAGTCTACTGACAAGTTCATTAAAGGTTTCCTTCATATCCGTTACAGCATTTTCAATTGCTAGGATTTCCTTTTGATTTTTCCTTAGAGTTTGCATCACTCTGCTTACATTACCCATCTGTTCTTGCATGTTGTCTACTTTGTCGAAGATGCTTCTCCTTCTATGGGCTTCCCTAAGAACTCCTTCTTAAATAGAGTTTGTGCCTTGCAGCTTTCTCTGTTGTAATCCACTGTTATTGACCAGAGCCCCATTAGTCTGGCAGTGAGGTACAGTGGGAAGGGAAGCATTATATAATCTTATTATGAAACATCAATTTTCTAGTGGGCTTGAGTCCTTGGACTGTGATCTTCAGAAGCACTTCTTAGCCTTTTAAAAATCTTGCCTTACTGAGACAGACAGGCTATAGAGGAACTAGAGCTGGCCAAATGCCTCTCCCTAAGGTCCAACAACTCTAGTAAGTAGTTTTCCTTGGAGTGCAGGTGTTTATTATGGAGAATGCTGTGGTTACTCTTCTCCTCCCCTTGCCCAAAACCCTGAGATGTTACCCCATTCTTCACTGTGAGAATTTGATAGGGTTTCTGGAGGTAAAATTCAGGGAAGTGTGAGGACCCATCTAAGATCAGGCCCCTATGAGTTTTTAACTCACAAGGTAGCCCATACTAAGCCTCCAGCAATTCATCAAAATTATAAAATAAAAGTTTCTACCAGTTTATAGCTCCAGTGGCTTCTGCTTCAAGTAAGCTAAGCTTGGGTGTAATTTTATGTATTTTTCTTTCTTAGGATTTTGTGGTTTCAGTTTCCTTTCTCTCTTTAGTTCTCTGATGGATCTAAGAAAAGTTGATTTTCAGTTTGTTGAATGATTTTGTTGTGAGAATGGGAATGAAGGCTTCTGAGCTCTTTATATGCCAGAGCTAAAGTGAGACTATTATCATTTTTATCCAATTCAAATAACCACAAAATGTTACAAGCTCTAAGATGGCATTTGCTGTTTCACAGAGAAAGTATCTTCACAGCTAGACTTAGTTTTCTTATGATATCTGAGGTAAACTGGATCCAGGAGAGTCCAGTCTAGGTGTGACTGTGTGGCCTTGAGTGATGGTGACTGGGAGGGTGAGTTAATTTCTGGTGAGCCGGTATCTATGATGCTGTGTCTTGGTCAGCTGGGGTTCCTGTAACAAAACGTCATAGACTGAGTGACTTGACTAAGAAACTTTATTTTTCACAGCTCTGGAGGCTGGAAACTCAAAGTGTTGGCACATTCAGCTCTTGGTGAGGGCCGTCTTCCCTTGCAAATGGCTTACATCCTGCTGTGTCTTCACATGGCCTTTTCTTGGTGGTTGTGTAAACAGGGAGACCCCTCCTTCCTCTTTTGCTACAAGTGCACTGACCCTATTATAAGGGCATCATCCTTATGACCTAATCTAAATCCAGTTACTTCCCCAAAGTCCCAGCTCCTAATGTCATCACACTAGGGGTTAGGGTTTCACCATATTAATTTTGGGTTGACATACTTAGCCCATAACAAGCTGTGTCGTGATGAGACCGGTAATGCTAGATTTCATGATTTCTTAAAAAAGCAAAACAAACTAAGTACCTACTATGTGCTGTTTTAGTCACTGAGAATATAACCCTGAACAGGACCGAAGCTGTGCACCTTCTTCGAGCAGGGATGAGAAAATGGGGTGGG
>CM052668.1:39870295-39894116 GCA_028533165.1 Leontopithecus rosalia
GAAACCCGGCGCCGGGGTTCGCTTCAGTGAAGCAGCCTGAACTTCGGGGACCCAGAATCCGGGCTGAGAGGCCTCCTAACCCAACCAGGAGGACCAGGAGAGGCCCTAGACGGGGACACAGGACATTGATCGCCAGGCTTGAAGAGCCTCCGCTTCTGGCGGAGCCGGCGCCCGATTTCTGAACGCCGCTTCCGTTCGGAACTACGCTTCCCAGGGGCCATTGCAGTGGAGGACACTCTCACTTCCGGAGAGGACCGGAGGCCAGACGGAGGAGACCAGACCGGGACGCGGCGGGGACGGGGTCCTGGCTCCTGCGTGGGCGGCGGTCGTGCGCGTGCGCGTGCGGCCTCGTGGCTGCGAGTGCCCTACGTGGTGAGCGTGTGCTGAGGCGCAGAGGAGGAGCGAGCGCGCGGCAATCGGGGCCCGCCGTGTGGCCGCGGTGCGTGACCGCCCCGTGCGTGGCCGCGAATCTGCGCCCGAGCGCTCGTCCCGGTGTGTGCTGAAGGCGGGGTGTGCTGGAGCGAGTGAAGCGAGAGCCGGAAACCCTCCCGGAGGAGGCTGACCCCGCCCTCTCCTGTATCGACTGCGTAGAGCCCAGTGTGGGCAAAGCCCTAGAGCCCGAGGAAGGTGCCCGGGCGCGGCGGCCTCTGCTGAAGCATTTTCCGTCGGCCCCACCTGGAGGGGGCAGGACTCGGGACGCGGCCCCTTGTCCGCGGGACAGCGAGGAGCGGAGACCATGGGATCTGAGTACACAGGTGAGAGGGACGGATGACTCGGATGTGGCTGCGAGAGTGGACACGGAGGTTTCGGGTGCTGTCCTTCGGGGTCCAGGGGCCGGAGGAGGATGTGCCCGTTTTTTGTTTGTTTTTTTTTTTTGAGACGGAGTTTCGCTCTTGTTACCCAGGCTGGGGTGCAATAGCGCGATCTCGGCTCACCGGAACCTCTGCCTCCTGGGTTCAGGCAATTCTCCTGCCTCAGCCTCCCGAGTAGCTGGAATTACAGGCACGCGCCACCATGCCCAGCTAATTTTTTGTATCTTTAGTAGAGACGGGGTTTCATCATGTTGACCAGGATGGTCTCGATCTCTTGACCTCGTGATCCACCCACCTCGGCCTCCCAGAGTGCTGGGATTACAGGCTTGAGCCACTGCTCCCGGCCCGATGTCCCCGGTTTCTAAGACGGGGAAGTCCAAAGATTTGGAGCGTCTCCTGGGGTCACAGTGGAGCTGGGTTTACGGTGGGACCTCGACTTGCCCAGAGGCACCTAACCAGATACCCGACTCGGGTCCTTGGGATGTAACTAAGGGCCCGGGGGAGAGAACATTACCCGTTATAGTGCCCATTATAACATTACCTCTGGGTACTCTGCTGCTCTTCAGGGAAGATCTCAGCATTTAGATTTTTACCCATCAGAGCCTTGTCCTATCTGTCACTGTAAGATGGGACTTGGGAAGGCCGGGCGCGGTGGCTCACGCCTGTAATCCTAGCACTTTGGGAGGCTGAGGTGTGTGGATCACCTGAGGTCAGGAGTTCAAGACCAGCCTGGCCATCATGGAGAAACCCCATCTTAAAAAAAAAAAAAAAAAATGGTTGGGACTTGGGAAGAAGGCGACATTCACAGCTTCACCTAGAAATGCCGAAGCATTCCCTCCTTTCTATGGCTTAATCACCTTCTAGTCAAAAACAGAATATATCCCCATTCCTTGGGCTTCTCTCCCCTCCCCTCTGGCCTCCCACCCCAATAAAGATAAAGGGAAGAAGGGCTATTTTTAGCCATATTGTTCTTTGCTTGTTTCACTTCATGCATGCAATAGTCAGAGCTAATGTTTAATGAGTGTTTATTGTGTGCCAGACACAGTTCTAAGACCTTTCGGGAGTATCAACACCAAACTTTACAACATTATGAAGTAAGAACTACCTTACCTCCTTTTTACAGATGAAGACCCTGGAGCATGCAGAGGATAAGTAATCACTAGTAAGTGAAAGAACCGGGATTCAGATCCAGAATACGCTGACTCCAGAGTCCCTCTGTTTACTTACTGACTGTCATGTAGTCTCAACACTGTCTGAGATAGGTTTCTTAGCCACCTTTGACAGTTGATGCAACTGACTCTGAAAGGGTTAAATTACTGAAAAGTTTATATCCCAGGACCTCCACTGAGCAGGTTTGGGGTTTTTTTCCTTAAGCTTTGTGACTCTAAGTTCTTACATAGAATGGAGATGATAATATTCTATACCTCATAATATTGCTGTAGGGATTAAATGACTTCGTACATGTAAAGCACTTGGTATAGTCCCTGCCATGTAATAAGTGTTCATTTTTGTCATTATTATGATAATCCTCTGAGAAGGCAGTGGAATTTAGATGAAAGAAGCCACAGTTAATTCAGAGACTTTGTCCTCTTCCTAATTAAGGAAACTTGGCTCAGTGGAGTCAAGGCACTTCTTTAACACTGTAGTGCTGTAGTGTGTAACAAAGCAAAATGAGATCCTGGGCCTCATGAGGATTTTTTGGTTTAGTTGTCTGAAAGTCACATGGACTCTGCTGTGACAAAAGGAATGCCTCTCTCTGGGGAAGTTGGAATTCCCCAGGGAATTTGTCTCATAGAATCTTGACAAATCCTGGCCAGTTGCACAGAGGACTTACTTTCTGGTATCTGAGCAAATAACTTTTGTGGTAGAGTCAGCCAGACATAGCTTGGTGACTGACTTTCATTATTTACAAACTTGTGTGACTTCCCAGAGCTTTCATGTGTAAAATGGTGAAAATATACTCTATTCCCTTTGAAGAATCGTGGAGATTTAAAGAAAGTATTAATATATGCAGCACAGACATGGTGGCTCATGCCTGTAATCCCAGTGCTGTGGGAAGCCAAGGCAGGAGGATTGCTTGAGGCTGGGAGGTTGACCAGAGACCCAACTCCAAGAGGTTGCTACCTCCTGACCTCAAACAATATAGTGAGCAACTGGGCAATGTAGTAAAACCTCCATCTCTATAAAAAGTAAAACCAAAAAAACAGCCGGGCACAGTGGCTCATGCCTGTAATCCCAGCACTTTGGGAGGCTGAGGTGGACAGATCACGAGGTCAAGAGATCGAGACCATCCTGATCAGCATGGTGAAACCCCGTCTCTACTAAAAATACAAATATTAGCTGGGTGTGCTGGCACGGGCCTGTAATCCCAGCTACTTGGGAGGCTGAGGCAGGAGAATTGCTGGAACCCGGGAGGCGGAGGTTGCAGTGAGCTGAGATCACGCCACGGCACTCCAGTCTAGCACCTGGCGACGGAGTGAGACTCTGTCTCAAAAACAAAACAAAACAAAAAAGCCTAGCTGGGCATGGTACTTGCCTCTAGTCCTAGGTACGTAGGAGGCCTAGGATGGAGAATCACTTGAGCCCAGAGTTTGAGGATACAGTGAGCTGTGATCACATCGCTGTACTCCAACCTGGGCAACAGAGTGAGGCCCTGTCTTAGGGAAAAAAATGTGGCCGGGCGCGGTGGCTCACGCCTGTAATCCCAGCACTTTGGGAGGCCGAGGCGGGTGGATCATGAGGTCAAGAGATCGAGACCATCCTGGTCAACATGGTGAAACCCCATCTCTACTAAAAATACAAAAAATGAGCTGGGCGTGGTGGCGTGTGCCTGTAATCCCAGCTACTCAGGAGGCTGAGGCAGGGGAATTGCCTGAACCCAGGAGGCGGAGGTTGCGGTGAGCCGAGATCGCGCCATTGCACTCCAGCCTGTGTAACAAGAGTAAAACTCCGTCTCAAAAAAAAAAAGTACACACACACACAGAACACCTATTATTAATATATCTGTTGTTAATGGGTTTGTGGCTGATGGGGAGAGGGGATCAAGAGATACTATGTTCATCCTGAAAACCAAGAGCATAGGGGAATCCCAGCTGTGTGTGTGTGTGTGTGTATATATATATATATATATATATATATATATATATATATATATATATATTTTTTTTTTTTTTTTTTTTTTTTTTTTTGAGATAGAGTCTTGCTCTGTCACCAGGCTGGAGTGCAGTGGCGCAATATTGGCTCACTGCAACCTCCGCCTCCTGGGTTCAAGCGATTCTTTTGCCTCAGCCTCCCGAGTACCCAGCTGTATATTTTAAGTTTCCCAAGGAGTATTTGGACTGTTGGGTGAGGGAGTTAGAGTGGGGGTTGTGAGTGAGGACAGAAAGAGCTGAAAGGAAGAAAGCGTTTTTAGACTTAGACTGTTAGCGCTACTTGGATTTTCACTACTTCTTTCTCCTCCCCAGCTCTGCAATCCCAGAGTAAAGCTCTTCTCCAAATGAAGAGCCAGGAAGAGGGAAAGGTGACAGGAATTACACTTCTTAAAGCCATGTCCCTGGTGAGTTAGTATTCCCTCTCTCCCCACTAAAATAGTCTTGCTTTTCAGGATTCGGTAATAATTGTTTTCTTCTGAAAATTTTCTGCTTAAGAGTTCCACCCTGAGGCCTGTTTCCTGTTTCTTTCCTTTCTGATATGTGACGGGGTTGTGAGTGAGGGGTAGACTCACGCAGCCCAGTGCCCTCTCAGAGGTTTCTTCTCTTCTTTCTACTCAGTTTTTCATTCAAGATATGACCCAGTCTGAGTCTTTCCTTTGTGCTCAATCTTTTCATAGGCATCTGACAAGGCAGATGAACAGTGTTTAGAGGAAATTTCCATGCCTAGCTCCTAAGTATCAGTCCTGATTCTCAGATTATAATCTGTTGGAGAAATGAAAAGGCAACAAACACTTGTGCAGTGTGATAAGTGCTGCCAGCAGAGAGTAGACTCACAGTGGAATAGTTGGGAAAGGTCATTAATAGCCAACATAATGTCTTTGTGTGAATTAGAAAAAAAGGTGCCCCTTCCTCTGGACTGATGAAGCTCTGTAACAGACCATACAGTATGTCAAGAGGAAGTCTACTGTATTTTAGCTCCTTCCTGCCTCCTTGATGAGGTATCCTTGTGCAGGATATAGCCTGCACCATCATACTCACTCCCGAGGGCAGGAAGGGTTGGGGAGACTTCACAGAGGTAATGATTCCTAAGTTATGGCTTGAATGAAATGGAGGAAGTGCAGGCACAGGTAGGATTGGTGGCATTCTGACCAGAGTATGCAAAGGTTTGTCCTCCTTATTTGACCACGGAGGCATGAGCATCGTAAATGCCAAGGAATGTTTTACATCCTTTTTTCTTTCTAGGATGAATTTCATAATCTGTTTAATCAGCCCCTCGTTGTTCCATAGGTAAATTGTTGCCAATTATCTACTATTAATAGAGTATTGCAGTAATCATCCTTATAGTTGAATTTTTGCCCTTATCTCTGATTATTTTCTTTGATTAAATTCCTAGTTTTTCATTCCTCGTGGTTAGAGTTTCTCAAACTGACCCTAGTCTAGAACATTTTTAATTTTATTATTTTTTGGCCAATAACAGGAGCTTCAGAGCTACAGTTCATGTTCTGATTAAGATAAACTGCTAAACTAGTTGTACCAGCAAATTGCTTATTATTATTATTTTTTTTTGAGACGGAGTTTCGCTCTTGTTACCCAGGCTGGAGTGCAATGGCGCGATCTCGGCTCACTGCAACCTCCACCTCCTGGGTTCAGGCAATTCTCCTACCTCAGCCTCCTGAGTAGCTGGGAATACAGCTGGGTAGCGCGCGCCACCATGCCCAGCTAATTTTTTGTATTTTGAGAAGAGACAGGGTTTCATCTTGTTGACCAGGATGGTCTCTATCTCTTGACCTCGTGATCCACCTGCCTCGGCCTCCCAAAGTGCTGGGATTACAGGCTTGAGCCACCGCGCCCGGCCACAAATTGCTTGTTGTAAGAAAGTATTTAACTTGATTTACAAACTTAGAAAATCAAATTTTTTTTAATGGAATAGTGAAGTATTTTTTTGAGATGGAGTCTCACTCTGTTGCCCAGGCCAGAGTGCAGTAGCGCAGTCTCGGCTCACTGCAACCTCCACCTCCCGGGTTCAAATGATTCTCTTACAGGCATGTGCCACCATGTCTGGCTAATTAAAAAAAAAATTTTTAGTAGAGATGGAGTTTTACCATGTTGGCCAGGCTAGTCTCAAACTCTTGACTTCAGGTGATCTGCCTGCCTCGGCCTCCCAAAGTTCTGGTATTACAGGTGTGAGTCAGTATGCCTGGCCCATTTTTTTTTTAATAATAGGCATAACAACTTGTGGCCAGAGCATGACAACTTTTCTTAGGTATAATGCTAAAAACATACACTACCAAAGTAACTTGTTTCTTAGAGCATTTAGACATTTTAAACAAAAGCATTCATACCAGTTGCCAGAGAAAAATATTTTAAGAGTGGCAGAGTATGTCATGAAGGTTAAGATGGACTATGCACACTCTACTCTTTTTACCACTGAAAGTTGCTGTAACACCAGGACAGCATGCCTGGAACAGCAATCTGAGGTCTCTGTAAAGTAAATAGTAGCAGACAGGCCAGACACAGTGATTCATACCTGTAATCCCAGAACTTTGGGAGGCTGAGGTGGGTAGATCACTTGAGGCCAGGAGTTCAAGACCAGCCAGTCTGGCCAACGTGGTGAAACCCCGTCTCTATTAAAAAAAAAATACAAAAATTAGCCAGGTGTGGTGATGCACACCTGTAATTCCAGCTATCTGGGAGGCTAAGGTGTGAGAATCGCTTGACTTGGTAGGTGGAGGTTGCCATAAGCCAAGATCATACCACTGCACTCCAGCCTGGGCAACAGAACAAGACTCCATCTCAAAAAAAAAAAAAAATTAAAAAGGAAAGAAGGAAAAAGTGGTAGCAGGGAGATCAGAGAAAAAGTGCCAAATTTGAAGTACCACCAGACTAATGTGTATTTATGGTGTATTTACCTTTAAGAGACTCAAAACTGGAAGTGGATAATGGTGTGGACAGAAAGAACTGCAGGAGATGCCTTCTAGTTGATAATCAAACTGCTGAAAGCTAAAGACAAAGAAAAAAAAAATCTCAAAAACCAGCCATTGAAAAATGATGCATAACATATAGGACAACAGTGGTTTGAATGACTGTGGGTTTCTTAGCAGAAATCATGGAGCCAGAAGATAGTTGAACATTTTTACAAGTGCTTAGAGAAAGTAACTGTCAACCTAGAAAACTACGTCCAGGGAAAATAACCCTAAGGAAGGCAGATGAAATAAAGTTACTCATAGGCAAGAAAACAAAGAGCATTCACTGCCAGAATTCTGCAAGAATCACTAAAGGGAGTTCTTCAAATACATATTATAGTAGAAGGGGACTTGGAGCATTGGGTGAAAGAAGTGCAATAGAAATGGGACATATTGTACGTAAATACAATAGACTGTTCTCTTTTATAAAAATATCTTAAGTGGTTAAAAACAAAGCTAATAGCTTAAACAGAAAGGTATTTTAATATAGGTAATCTAGATTCAGAGACCATGTCTTAACTATTTAGAATACTGCAGTTAGATAAAGTAAGATGTAAGAACTATTATTGAAGTATTAACTGAAATGTTTCACTTGTTCTTCTTGGCCTCTTCTTTCTTCTCTTTCTTTTCCCCTTCTGTCTGTCTTTATCACAGGCAACAATTCATTAGCAATTATATTGTGCCAGGCACTTTATACCTGTTTCTTTAATTTTCACAGTGCTACTATGAAGCAAGTACTGTATTTCCATTTTTCAGGTGGGAAAACTGAGGCACAGGGAAGTTAAACTTGGCCAACCTCACCAAGCTAGTTAGTACTAGAGACCAAATTGATTGGAGTAATCTGACCTTTCTTCTGATTTATTCATGACTTGTATTTATTTAAAACTCTGATGTTGATACAAGTGAAGTCATGAAATAAATTGAAAATCTGCTAGTAACAGACCAGTGGATCACCTTGTGTATTGGTTAGGAAATGGAGCTTATGTAACAAAATACACGTTGCTTGATAAGTGGCTCACATCCCATGATTTCTCCTGATAACTTCTTTTTTTTTTTTTGAGACGAAGTTTTGCTGTTCTTACCCAGACTGGAGTGCAGTGGTAGGATCTTGGCTCACCGCAACCTCCCCCTTCTGGGTTCAAGCAATTCTCCTGCCTCAGCCTCCCGACCTCCTGATAACTTATTAGATTATCAAAAACCAACTTTTGGCCTTGGTGGCTCAGGCCTATAATCCCAACTCTTTGGTAGGCTGAGGTGGGAGGATTATGAGAGGACAGGAGTTTGAGATCAGCCTGGGCAATATAGTGAGACCCCATCTCTGCTAGCTAAATAAATAAGTAAGTAAACAAACAAACAACTTTTCAAATGTGTTCTTCTCTCCTAATACAAATATATTTTTGTTTCAGAAGGAAAGACTGTGGCTAGGTGGTTTTTTTTTTTCTTTAATTTTTAAGGCATCCCTCTTAACATCTCAAGAACACCAAGATTTCTGAGAAAATGTTATAGAGATTGAAATCTTGTTCATCAAGTCAGCATTCTTCGTTGCAAGTTTTTTTTTCACAGTTCCAGAGCTCTTTAGTTTCTCCATATAGAGTAGTGATTTAGCTCCCAACATAAATAACATTACGTTAGCACTTGATTATATCCTGTTTTGAATATAGTCAGCATTTTCTCATTGGTAATGTATTCTTACCACCATAGAATTGCAAATGTTTGAAGAGCAAGGAGTATCTCATTTTTTCTTTTTCCTAATATGTACAGTATAGCTAGGCAGAAAAGTTGTCCAGTAACTTATCTGACCTGGATCATTTACACCCTTAGTGCAGTTACTTATGCACAGTGTTTTTAATCCAAAAGTGAGGACAGCTTAACCCTTTACCCTAGAGCCACATTGGAATGTGAACACTGAGTGAGCAAGATTATATTTGTGTCATTTTAGGGTTCAGTGACTTTCACAGATGTGGCCATAGACTTTTCCCAAGATGAATGGCAGTGGCTGAATCTTGCTCAGAGAAGTTTATACAAGAAAGTGATGTTAGAAAACTACAGGAACCTAGTTTCAGTGGGTAAGAGTATCTTCTTCCTTCTACCTCTCCATGACTCAATAGTCTTTTATGCTGTTATCAGAATTTCCCACAGTCTTCCACAGCATAGGCAATTTTTATATCTTTTTTTGCATGCAGGTCTTTGCATTTCTAAACCAGATGTGATCTCCTTACTGGAGCAAGAGAAAGACCCTTGGGTGATAAAAGGAGAGTTGACCAGAGGTCTGTGCTCAGGTAAGTGCAGGATACCTAGAGATAAACTGTTCTCGACATGTTCTTCTCTCTGACATTTGTTGGAAAACACCTCTCAGACTCCCTCCCAAATTGAAACTTGTTCTTCTAACACTAGTTTTTGAATGCTTATTCTCTTCCCTACTGGTGTAACATCTGCTTTACCTTTATTGATTTCTTGTGCATACCAGGGTCTATTTCTAAGTTCTTGTTTTACTGATGTTTACCTAATTCTGCTCAAGCACCATAGTGGTGTTGTCATCCCTGACTTCAAACATTTCTGAATCCTTTAGACAAACGGATGTTTAGTTTTTTGACTGATTTAAATATTTTCCGTTCTTTAAAAGGTAAGTAGGTTGAGTTAACATGTATTACAGCTATGTTCTTCTCTCTGACTTTTTCTCTTTTGTATTTCTTTTGTTATTTATTAGTGTTTTGTTGTTTATTAGGTCTGTTTTTTCTCACTCTCTTCTTTATACCACCCCACCCTTTGAATTAGAAAAGTTTTTAGTACTACAAGTTGTTGCCTTTATGTATTTATATATTTAAAAATCTTTTAGAATATTTCCACTTGAAATTCCAAACATTATCTTCTGATATCCTTATGAAAGATAAAGAAATTAGCTTATGAATATTACTTCCTTTCCCTGTGTTCATCATTTCCCCTCTTACATTGTACTCACTGGGATTTTTGGCCCAGGCATATTATTCAGTTTTAAAGGAAAATTTCTTGCCTTGTTTTGTAGTTGTTTTACTGATTGAGAAAACTAGAAAAGAGATGACAGAAATATATTGCAAGAAAAAGAACCTTAAATGAGATGGTCCTGGTTTAATCTGTGGCCTGAAGCATAGACTTTTCCTACTTTGGGTTCTTCATTTTATTTTACTTAATTTTTGAAATTAGAGACAGGATCTTGCCATGTTACCCAAGCTGGAGTTAAACTTTTGGGCTCAAGCAGTACTCCCACCTCAGCTTCTTGAGTAGCTAGGACTACAGGAATGCACCACCACATCTGGCCCTACTTTCAGTTCTTATAGTTTCAAGAAGAGGATTAAGGGTCACTTGTGGTCCTAACTATGTACATTAATAAATAAGAAATAATTAAAATCAGTAAGCATCCAATTCACAATATTAGAAAAAGAACAAAATGAATTTAAGGAAAACCTGGATATGTTGTGATTTATACTTCTAGAAGTAAAAGTAGGAATAAATGAATTAGAAACAGTAGCTCTAGTGAAAATAAATCAAGTATTGTACATACTTCTTTAGAAAACCAATACAATATATAAACTGTAAGGACAAATGAGAGAAAACACAAAAACAAAATAATTATAAATAACCACACATGTATAAGAATTTAAAAGAATCATATGAATCTATTTTCAACTCTCTGTAAATAATTTGAAAAAATAGATGCTATTCTAGGAGAGTATAAAAATGTAGGTTACTGTAACTAATACCAAGAGAAGATACAAAATTTAAACAAGTAGGTTACCATCAAAGAAAGGTAGAATGTTGTATGGAAACTGCCTCCCCCAAGAAAAGAAGCTACATTCCCAAATAGTTGTTTAAGGAACAATATCACCAATGTTATTTAAATTGTTCTGGGATAGAGAATACAAGGAAAGCTTAAAATATATTTATGAATACAGCATATCCTATGATACCAAAATCTACCCTAATAGCACCAAAAAGGGAAATTAGACACAAACCTCAAATACCAATATTGGTTCAAAATCTTAAAATAGTATACCACGACCAGTTAGGATTTATTATAGCAGTATAAGGATGGTTGTATCACTGAATCTTATATAAGAACTATAAAACATGTACCTCTGCTTGTGGGTTTCAATAACTATGTGATCCACATTCTCATTTTTGAAGTTTCCATTTTAGCATTTAATAAAGGAGACATTTGCTTTCTAAATATCTTTCAGACTTGGAGTATGTGTGGGTGACCAAGTCATTATCTCCAAATCAGGATATTTATGAAGAAAAATTACTCCCTACAATAATAATGGAAAGACTTACAAGCTATAACCTTGAATGTTCAACATTAGGGAAAAACTGGAAATATGAAGACCTGTTTGAGAGGGAGCTTGTAAATCAGAAGACACATTTTAGACAAGAGACCATTACTCATATAGATACTTTTATTGAAAAAAGAGACCACGTCAACAAATCTGGGACAGATTTTTATCTGAATACATTATCTTATATAAAACAGGTGTTTCCCATGGAAAAGAAAACATTTCATTTTCATACAGATAAGAAAAGCTTAAAAATAAATTCAGTTGTGAAAAAACACAAGCCAGACTGTGGAGAAAAGAAACTTTTAAAATGTAATGACTGTGAGAAAATGTTCAGCAAAATCTCAACCCTTACTCTTCACCAAAGAATTCATACTGGAGAGAAACCCTATGGATGTATTGAATGTGGAAAGGCCTTTAGCCAGAGTGCCCACCTTGCTCAACATCAGAGAATACACACAGGAGAAAAACCCTTTGAATGTACTGAATGTGGGAAAGCCTTCAGCCAGAATGCTCATCTTGTTCAACACCAGAGAGTTCATACTGGAGAGAAACCTTATCAGTGTAAGCACTGTAATAAAGCATTCACCCAGCTTGCACATCTTGCTCAACATCAGAGGGTTCACACTGGAGAAAAACCCTATGAATGTATTGAATGTGGGAAGGCTTTTAGTGATTGTTCATCCCTAGCTCATCATCGAAGGATTCACACTGGGAAAAGACCCTATGAATGTATTGACTGTGGGAAAGCTTTCAGGCAAAATGCGTCTCTTATACGTCATCGGCGATACTATCATACTGGAGAGAAACCCTTTGACTGCATTGATTGTGGAAAGGCTTTCACTGATCACATAGGGCTTATTCAGCATAAGAGAATTCATACTGGAGAGAGACCTTACAAATGTAATGTGTGTGGGAAGGCTTTTAGCCATGGCTCATCTCTGACAGTACATCAGAGAATTCATACAGGAGAGAAACCTTATGAATGCAATATCTGTGAGAAGGCTTTCAGCCATCGTGGGTCTCTTACTCTTCATCAGAGAGTTCATACTGGAGAGAAACCCTATGAATGTAAGGAATGTGGGAAAGCTTTCCGGCAGAGCACGCATCTTGCTCATCATCAGAGAATTCATACTGGAGAGAAACCTTATGAATGTAAGGAATGCAGCAAAAGCTTCAGCCAGAATGCACACCTTGCACAACATCAGAAAATACACACTGGGGAGAAACCTTATGAATGTAAGGAATGCGGTAAGGCTTTCAGTCAGATTGCACACCTTGTTCAGCACCAGAGAGTTCATACTGGTGAGAAGCCTTATGAATGTATCGAATGTGGGAAGGCCTTTAGTGATGGCTCATATCTTATTCAACATCAGAGACTCCACACTGGCAAAAGACCATATGAATGTCTTGAATGTGGGAAGGCATTCAGACAGAGGGCATCCCTGATTTGTCATCAAAGATGTCATACCGGTGAGAAACCTTATGAATGTAATGTTTGTGGGAAAGCCTTTAGCCATCGTAAATCCCTTACCCTACACCAGAGAATTCATACAGGAGAGAAACCTTATGAGTGTAAAGAATGTAGCAAAGCCTTCAGCCAGGTTGCCCATCTTACACTGCATAAAAGAATTCATACTGGAGAAAGGCCCTATGAGTGTAAAGAATGTGGAAAAGCCTTCCGGCAGAGTGTACACCTTGCACACCATCAGCGAATTCATACTGGAGAGTCATCAGTTATTCTCTCTGCCCTCCCATGCCACCAAGTCCTGTAGATTCAGTCTTGTAAATGCCTCTAGAATCCATCTGCTTTTTTTCCAGTGCATGTCTCATCATCATAGTCCAAGGTGCAGCCGTCTCATCTGGATTTCTGCAGTAGTGTAACTCTTGCCCCTTTTGCTCCTATCAAGTACATATTTGACATTGTAGGCAGCCTAATCTTTTAAAAATAAAAATACGTATTTATGTTACCTTCTCATTTAAAACACTTGATTTGAAAAATAAATTAATCCATTTCAAGGGTTTAGCACAACTGTTTGGCTTATAGTTAGTGCTAAATAATTGCTAGCCATAAGGAAAGGTTTCCTTACAAACTGTCATATTAAGCCGCAAGTAAACCAGTCCAGTAAGTCAAGACTAAGATTTTAGAGCAGACAGAAGACTATACTCTCCTGGTAGAGAGGAAAGATGAACAAACTCAGAATTTAAAGATATATGGTACACAAGGCAGCATGGTAGCTTGTCACTCCCTCTGTGACATTGTTGATGAGAAACTCTCACTTGACCTCACACTGAGAAGAGAGAATCAGCCAATTAGAACAAAAGCTTTTAGCTTGGTGTGGTGGCTCATGCCTCTATTCCCAGCACTTTGGGAGGCCAAGGCAGGCAGATTACTTGAGCCCAGGAGTTTGAGATCAACCTGAGCAACATGGTGAAATCTTATCTCTACAAAAACCCCACAAAAATTAGCCAAGCATAATGGTGCACACCTGTAGTCCTAGCTACTCGGGAGGCTGAGACAGGAGGATCACTGGAGCCAGGAGGCAGAGGCTGCAGTGATCTGCACTTCCAGCCTAGGCAGCAGAGCCAGGCTGGAAAAAAATTTAAAAAGAAAAGCATTTGGTAGAATGCAGAAATGTAAAACTAACCACTAACCAGGGGAGTAGTATTAAAAGTAAGAAGCCAAAAAACTTGAATAGATTAATAGCTATGAAACAAACTGAGAAGGGTCGTTCAATACTTTCACTTTTATAAAAGTATCACAGTCAATTTCTGTGGTGGTTAAATTGTCCTAGCTTAAAATAAAATGCAAACTTTCCATCTTCATCCTTGAGATTGACAAGGTATGTCAAAACATAAAAATATATACACTGCAATTAGCTTTTGAATGTAGATGTTACAACTTAAACTTATTTTCAAAATATTAAAAAATAGGCAAGGCATGTCTCTGTAGAAAGTCTGATAAAGATATTTCTAAGTTAAATGTATAAATTCATTGATACTCAAAACAGATTCCAATAAAAATCTCCAATATATTTTTTAGTTGAGAAGCTGATTCAGATCATCTGTAGAATTTTGATTTTAGCAAAGAATGTAGTTTACATTGGGAATGTAGTACTAATACTAATTGAACATTTGCTAATGTGTCACACACTGTTTTAGGTGCTGGGGTATAAAACAAAGTACAAAATGGACAAAAATATGTGCTCTTACAGATCTGGTAGAAAAGAAAAAATTAAATGCATGCCTTGTGATAAATATATAGTATGTCCCATAAAGAGAAATGATCTAAAAAAGAAGCTAGGGAGTGCTGAATTAGGCACCTTCCTATCCCCAGAGTATGTGGGTTAGAGACAGAGGATGAGGGAAGAACTAGAGGTAACTGAGACACAGTCATGATAATCTCAAGGCAGATACTATGATGCTTTGAGTGTTGGAGGAAGGGAGGATTGATGGTTTAGCAGAGATCATGGCAGTCACGATCACTCCGGTAATTGTTGATTTAGAGGCGTTGGAAGGATATTTTTTGAGTGATAGCTTTATTGAGAAATAATTCACACACTAAGCAATTCTGCAGAAGAACACCCGTGTCCTATCCTCTGTATCCATCAGCAGAAGTGAAGAGGGAGCCCCAAAGCTCCACTTAAAATGTGTAACTTAGAGCTTTTAGTTCATTCACAGAGTTGTACAGCCATCACCACGGTCAGTTTTATAATCTTTTCATCACCTCAAAGGAATTCCGTGTCCTCTTGTAGTAATGTTCATCCCTGGAAGAGTATTTTTTTTTTAAACGGAAGCACCCAGAGCTCTTGGGTTCCCTCTTAACTGCTTCCCATGGCAGCATAGAGGGCTGTGTGAGGAAAGCTCTTGTCCAGAGTACATGATTGCTGGAAAATGGAACTTGGGGCTCCGTCTTCACTTCTGCTGATAGAAGCATAGTGACTAGGGGATGGGTAGTCTCACCACAGAATGTGGAGCTTTCAGAGTCCCCTTAAATATGTAGCCTGGAAAAGGCGGTTTGATCAGTTGTCATTGGGAAATAGCTCACTGTAAAAACAGATCTGTATAGATCTGTACCTTTCACATAAATAAAGGCGTAAGAGATTAAAGGTCTAAATGTAAAATTAAAGTACATGAAAACCCTTGGTTTCAAATAGACTTAAGGCATTGATGCATAACCCCAAAGCTGAAATTAGTCTTTTATATGGTGGAAAACATCACAGTCAGAAAATGAGAGACTGACACAAAATGTTTGCATTTTGTGTCAAAGGACCCTAATTCTTGATATTCAAAGTACTATTACAAGCCAGTAACACTCTGCAACCTAGAAAAATGGACAAAACCAATGGCCCATTCACAAGAGATGAAATAAAAGCAGTTAATGAAAATTATCCAGTATCACTAGAAATCAAGGAAATGCAAATTAAAGTGATTATCTACTTTTTCCCCAAAAGACTAATCAGTTGATAACATCCAGTACTGGTGAATATGTGTAAACAAGGCAATTCCATTGTTGATTATATATCTATTGCTTTATGTATATACCCTTTGAATTAATATTCCTTGGAAACCAACATATACAAAGACAGATAATTTGTGGAAAAAAAAATTAATGGTAAACTATTAAACAACCTAAGTTCCCATCAGGGTAATGAATAAATGAATTATGGTATATATCCATTCAATCAGAATTACGCAGCTGTTGAAAAAATAGAGTCATAGAAAGATAGCTGTGCTATACTAAATGAAAAATTGCAAACCTGTATTGTAGTATAGACTCGTAACATCAAAAATAAAAATATATATTGTAGTCGGCATCTGTTCTTGTCTGCCTAGCTTCCCTTGCCTCTTCCTTTTGGCTGCACCGTCTCATCTTTTCCTCTGAGTAACTGGCCATACTCCGTACCATGTTGGTTCTGATGGATGTGGCCAATAAAATCGTCTGAATTTCAAAAGGTATTTGGGTCTGTGTCATTCAATGACAACTAAAAACAGATACAGTTACTCTTTTGGAATCACCCGGTTTTTGTACTTTCTAAGACTAATTCCTCAGACTACCCATTATCTTTCCAGCACTTGATTTCAGCCTCCGGTTGGTTAGTTGCTTGCAATTAAAGAAACAATCGTACAGAATTTGGTATGAAGATTGGGTAATAGGCATTAGAATCTTTGGGAAATTAGGTGTTGGGAGGTGCTTTTTGGATGAGATGGGGCAAATAAGACTTACTTTCTAGCCTGTAAAGCAACTTACGGTGTGCAGTGAGCAAACACCTGATTATTATTCATTGTCACCTGGGATGAATAGAGGTCTAGGGTTCTGGATAATGACAATTTAAAGAGGATGGAGAATGCTGACTCCAAAAGGTATATCTGATACTGGTATCTAACTGCTTTTAATAATTTAAAGTTTAGCTGTTGAACTTCTAGCATTAAGGCAAAAAATCCAACTAAGGGATTTCGTGTGTTGAAAGATGCCTTGCACTGTTTGAAGTCATAGGGATTAAGATGGCTCAACATTCAGAGACCGTTTTTATGCATTGCTAAAGTGGAATGCTGGCTAAATTTCACACTTTATTCACAGCAGTCACTGTGAATTGAATTGTGAATTCAGTTCTGAATTGTGTTCCCACCACCGCCATCTCCAGATTTACTTGTTGACGTCCTAAACCCCAGAGTGACTGTATTTGGACATAAGGCCTTTAAGAAACTAAGGTTAAGTTAGGCCTAATTCCATAGGACTAGTGTCCTGGCAAGAGAAAGAGACACCAGAGCTCTGTCTCTCTCCACATGGACACAGAGGAAATACCATGTAAGGACACAATAAGAATGCTGTCATCTGCAAGCCAGGAGGAGAGATCTCACCAGGAACCAGCCCTGCCAGCACCTTGATCTTGGACTTTTAGTCTCCAGAACTGTGAGAAAATAAATGTTGGTTGTTTAAGCCACCCAGTCTAGGAAAAGATGCTCAACATCATTAGTCATTAGGGAAATGCATATCAAAACTGCAATGAAATTGCCCCCTGGAAGGGCCAGAGGGCAAGGAATGCTGGGTGACAGAGCAAGACACTGCCTCAAAAACAAACCATCTATGCTTCACAAAACACCATCAAGAAAGTGAAACAATAAATTCACAAAATGAGAGACAATATTTGCAAATCATTTATCTGTAAAGGACAGGAATCAAGAATTACAACTTAATAACAAGGCAAATAACCCAATTTAAAATAGGCAAAAGGCCTGAATAGACATTTCTCCAAAGAAAATATGTTAATGAACAACAAGCACATGAAAAGATGCTCAACCTCATTAGGGAAATACATATCAAAACCACAACGAATTGCCCCCTGGAAGGGCCAGACAGAGGGCAAGGAATTCTGGGGTGGATAACCTCATCCCTGTTGGTCAAAGAGCCTTTCCAGTGTTCTCACTCTCCAGTGACAGCTGAAAATGTGGTGTTTTGTTTTGTGGAAATGCAGGCACATGAATCATGAGAATAATGAGGTAAAAATCCCGTAACATGTGCACACATATTTATTCCATCTTAATTTTGTTCTAATAAAAACACCTTGCATACAGGAACTAGCCATATATTCCTTTGTTCCCACTGAAAGATTTTTTCTTTATTAAAAAGAAGCACATGCACATTCATCTATACATTCAGTGTAATTCCAAAAAAATTATACGATTTTAATTGACCATCGTAGACTGATTCTGTTATCACATTTGGACTCTGATTTCTTTGGCTCTCACATAAGTAGAAATTCCCACATAAATTTCTCACATAAGTAGAAATTCCACGTGGGAATTCTGGGCGATACAATTCAAGTTGAGGTTTGGGTGGGCCCACAGCCAAACCATATCACTGTCCTTTGGGAAACATAAAGTTAGGTTGCCAACTTTATAGCACTTCCCAATTTAAATTGTAGGCAGACAAGTTTCCATTTCTTACTAAAGAGAAGTCTTGGCAACAACTGAATAATGTCTCTACTGTTTACCCCAGAAGGACAAGCCTTGATTTTTACAGGAAGCTGGCCAGGAGGTGACACAAGAGCTATCTGATAAGTTGAAGGAATTGACCTTTCGACATCACAGTAGGAAAGACTCCCACCACTCACCCAATGTGGCCTTCACACTGACGTGTTTATTGTGCTCCTTGTATCCAAGGCGGCTGGAACTCAGAGTGCATGTACCTCATGGAACATTAAGGAACACTTCTTCATAAGGGCAGAAGGGGCTGCTGCTCTTGTGATTAAACACTATTAATATGGAGCCTACACAGGACAGTCTGAGTTACACATGATCTAGAGTAACTCAAATTGACTCCTCCGTTTTTAATAGCATATTGAGGTTTTAAATGATTTCAGAAGAGGAGAAAGGCTTTAATTAAATCTGAATAATTTTAAAGGAAATATATGATCATAAGAGTCAAAATGTGCCTCAAAATAGACATAAATGGCCTAACCGAATGTTAAAATTTAAAAAATCAAAATAATTTAGAATGCACATAGTAATTTGGAAACAGGAAAAACAGACAGATATAAGGGTTTTATTTGCCAGGGGAGAGTCTGTAAAGTAAATTATGGGAACTTCTCAGTTGAAACTATGTATTTTTACAGTCTGCTCTCTGATCCTTTCCTTCTTTGGGGAACAGTGATTTAGATATCCTGAAAATGTCACGTCAGTAAGTTAAACAAGAACAGGAGTGTTAAGAGCAAGACTCAAGTTGAAGTAACACAAGTTTTGAATATTTTATAATATCTAAAGGCACAAAAAGTTGCCAGTTGTCTCAGGCTTCCACAAAGTGGAAAAAAAAATAACTAGAATCTTAATTGAAAAGAAGAAAAAGCATGAAAACAGGAGAGAATGCATCCAGAGCGTGGGGAAAGGTAAGTACCAGCCGGACTCTCGCCCTGGACACTTGGTCCTGAGGATGAGTGGAAGTTCGGCCTAGGCACCAGCTCCACCTCTTGAAATAGTTTGGATATTTGTCCCTGCCCGAAATCTCACGTTGGATTGTAATCTCCAGTGCTGCAGATGGGTCCTGGTTGGAGGTGTTTGGATCACGGGGCAGTTCCCTCATGGCATGCCGTGTCTTCTCCATAATGAGTGAGTTCTTGTGAGATGAGGTCATTTAAAAATGTGTAGCATGTTCCCCCCCTTCTCTCGTGCTCATGTGTTTTTGCCATGTGATATGTGGCTCCCCTTTCACCTTTTGCCATGATTGTAAGCTTCCTGAGGCCTCCCCAGAAGTTAAATGCCACTGCCATGTTTCCTGTACAGCCTGCAGAACTGTAAGCCAATTAAACCCCTTTTCCTTACAGATTACCCAGTCCAAGGTATTTATTTATAGTAATGCAAGAATGGCCTAATATGCTCCTCAAGGACCTCATCTCTGAGAGGTCATACAACTCTTAGATTAGAGGGGCAGTTCATTGCTGGATCCAGGAAGACAGGCCCCAGGTCCATGTTCTGGAAAGAGAGTCCTGGGGGCAGTAAAGGGTCTGCTTGCCTGGTAGGGAATATCCAGGGGCATTGCTGAGGAGGAGGCCTGCCCTCTGAGCAGGTAAGGACCAGCCGCTGGACCTCTTACCAGCCTACAGGGTCAAGGAGGGAGACCATCTTGGGAAAAGGAGGTGAGGCTGCTGAGTGAAGGTTGCGGTCCTGTCCTCTACCTCACCCACAAAACCCAAAGGTCAGCCTCCAGCCCCTCGTACTCCACAGAGAGGCCTTGGGAGGCCTAATGGGAACCCACTGAGTGCTGAGCTCCAGGGCCCAGAAGAATTGACAGCCACCTTCACGTCACCACCACCTGCTGTCCTGGTAGGGGCCCTGACTTCTGTCTCCAGGAACCCCCAACAAGTCCCCAAAGTCCCCATGCTCAAGGACTCTGGAAATGCTGAGTTAAAGGCTCTCTCCGGTCACACTAGTCCCAGAGGAGGCTCACCTGGCATGGAGGTTGGTGCCATGGTCTGGAGGCTCTGGGTTGAGGATGAGCATCCATCTCCAGGGAGTTGTGGGGCCCAGGGAGGCCAAGCCAGCCCCCATCCAGGACGAGGTAGAGACTGAACCCCCCTCACAGACCTGGGCAAACGGACCACAATCCTTGAGTGTCCAAATTCCGGGATCTCTGGAGTGTGGACATTCATCTGCTGGCTCAGAGGCTGGAGGAGAGAGGGGCAGAGATGAGGACTCGGAGATCCAGGGGATCCCCTGAGACTGCCCCCTTTTCAAATCTGAGCCTGCTTCTGACCACTCACTGGGAGAAGTGAGAGGGTCCCATTCCAGCTCAGCTTATGGAGTGGGGGGCCCACACTCCATACCTCATGTGCTCCCTAGAACCAATTCCGTACCTGGCACATGCACCGAGAGCCTGTTAATTCAGTGACAATATCTGACAGAAGGTCCTTTGACCATCTGAATGTAGCACCTCCCTGTATCCCCCCAATCTGGGCATCTCTGATGCTCAGGAGCAGCTCTAAGTCTGGGGGTACCCCAGGGAGGCAAATGGACTCTGGGTTTCTTACTATATTTTGTGGGAAGGGTCATTTGTGGCCACTGGATCATTCAAATAAAAATGGTTCTCATCATGGACTCAGTACTCCCGAGCTGGAAAACCATCAGACAGGACATTCTGGGGATGGGCAGAGGCACAGGGCACCAGGACACATGGCCTCCCCTGCACACACACTGAACTCCTGCACTCACAGCTGGAATCGTGGATCCTGAGCCAGGCAGTCTGGAAGAAACACCTCGGGAGGAATAGCTGTGGTTGGTTCCAAAGGCCAACAAACTGGGGCCTCAATAACCCCTCCCTCCTATGCCTCCCTTGGGATCATTCACACCCTCCACACCCCCACACATACATAAAGCAGAGGCCACAGCAGCAGCTCAGTGGCATCTCTGTGCTGGAGAACCAGGCCCGCCCCCATGCTGTCCAGTTCCTCTTTTGGGGAAGAAAGAGGAAAAACCCCACTGGAAGCCACTGGGGGAGGTCAGGATGGTGATTGAACCCACAAAGGAAACTTCAGATCCACAGTCCTTGGAAATCAAAGAAGAGCTTAATAAATTGAGAGATATTCCACGTTCAGGGGTAGGATGACTTGGTATTGTTCAGATGTCAGTTCTTCCTAATCTATAGACTCAACCAATCCCAACTAAAATCACAGCAAGTTATTTTGTGGATCTTGAGAAAGTGATTATAAAGTTGATAGGAAACGGCAAAAATACTCAGACTAGCGAACACAATACTAAAGACGAACAGAGTTGGAGAGCTGATACTACGCAACTTCAAGACCGAGCTCTTGTAATCAAGACAGTGTAGTATTGCCTGAAGAGTAGAGATGGAGCAATGGAACAGAATCGAGATCCCAGAAACAGACCTACATGAATGTAGTCAGCTGATCTTTGTCAAAGAAGCAAAGGCAACTTAATGGAGAAAGAACAGTCTTCAAAAAACGGTGCTGGAACAATGGGCTATCCAAATGCAAAAAACAGACACAGACATTTTCCACAAAATTAACTTAAAATGGATCATAGACTTAAATGTAAAAATGTAAAATTATCAAACTCCTAGAAAGTAACAGGAGAAAATCTAGGTGACCTTCATTTTAGCAATGAGTTTTTAAATATAAGATTGAAAAGCACAATTCAGAATAATAAAAAATAAAAGCACAATCCATAAAAGAAAAAACGTATAAGCTGTTCATTAAAATTAAAAACTGCTCTGTGGGCCGAGCCTGGTGGCTCATGCCTGTAATCACAGAACTTTGGGAAACCAAGGCGAGCAGATCATCTGAGGCCAGGAGTTTGAGACCAGCCTGGCCAACATGGTGAAATACTGTCTCTACTAAAAATACAAAAAATTAGCTGGGTGTGGTGGTAGGCATCTGCAATCCCAGCTACTCAGAGGCTAAGGGAAAAGAATGCCTAAACCCAGGAAACAGATGTTGCAGTGAGCTGAGATCATGCCACTGCACTTCAGCCTGAGCAACAGAGACTCTATCTCAAAAAACAAACAAACAAACAACTGCTCTGTGAAAAATACTGTTAGACTTAAAAGACAAACCACCATCTGGAGGAAATATTTTCAAAATACATAGCTGCTAAAGGACTTACATACAAAATATAAACAGAACTCATAAAACTCAACAATTAGAAAACAACTCACTTGAAAAATGGGCAAAAGATCTAACAAAAACCAGCAAAGAGGATATACAGATGGTAAATAAGCATAGGAAAATATGCTTGCCATCATATTATCATCATATGTCATTAGGGACTTGCAAATTCAAGCAATAACGAGATATGACTACACACCTATTAGAATGACTAAACTCCAAAAAGAACTTTCAATACCAAGTGATGGCGAGGTTGTGGACAGCAGTTCTCATTCATTGCTGGGGGGAATGCAGTTTGGGAAACAGTTTGGTGATTTCTTACAAAGCTAAACATACCCTTGCGTGTGATCTAGCAATCACACTCCTGGGTATCTGGCTAGGATTTGGAAAAACTGGGTATTTCATAAATTGCTGTTAGGAATGTAAAATGGTATAGCCACTCTGAAAAACAGTTTGACAGTTTCTTAAGAAAAAGCTAAACATACTATATGACCTAGTAATTACATTCCTGAGCATTTATTCTAGAGAAATGAAGAGTTAGGGTCACACAAAATCCTGTAATAAGAAAACAACAGTGTTAAGCAGCAGCCTACTGATTTGGAGATGGACAGATTAAAACACACACACACACACACACACACACACACACACACACACACACACACACACATTTTTAAGCCCTAGAAAAGAAGGAAATCCTGTCACATGCTATAACATGGATAAACCTTGAATACCTTATGCTAAGTAAAAGCAAGTCACAGAACAAATACTTCATGATTCCATTTACACGTGGAATCTAAAATAGTCAAACTCAGAAACAGCAATTAGAATGGTGGTTTCCAGGGGCTGGGGGAGGCAGGAAGATGTTACTCAACAGGTATAAAGTTTCCGTTGTGCAAGATAATTAAGTTCCATATATGTAGCAACTTGAATGTATCTCCAGAGAATCCTGCTGAATGCAAAAAAGCCAATTCCACCATTCACATACTGTATTATTCCATTTATATAATATTCTTGAAATGACACAGTTGTATATATGGAGGGCAACTAATAATAGAGTCTGGAGAAAAGTGAGGGCAAGATGAGGGATCCTTGTGGAAAACTGGAAGAGATCTTTGTGATGGAAATGTTCTGTCTCTTGAGAGGATTGGTGTCAGTATCCTACCTGCAATTGCAAGATGTTGCCCTCGGGTGAAATTACCTAACAGAGAGACATAGGTCTTGCTGTATGATTTCTGTATTGTGCTTTTTTTTTTTTTTTTTTTTTTTTTTTTTTTGAGACGGAGTTTCGCTCTTGTTACCCAGGCTGGAGTGCAATGGCGCGATCTCGGCTCACTGCAACCTCCGCCTCCTGGGTTCAGGCAATTCTCCTGCCTCAGCCTCCTGAGTAGCTGGGATTACAGGCACGCGCCACCATGCCCAGCTAATTTTTTGTATTTTTAGTAGAGACGGGGTTTCACCATGTTGACC
>CM052668.1:39894616-39910082 GCA_028533165.1 Leontopithecus rosalia
TGAGGGCAGGCGGAGCAGCTGAGAGGCTGAGGGGAGGCTGAGGGGAGGCGGAGCAGCTGAGGGGATGGGGGGAGGCTGAGGGGAGGCGGAGCAGCTGAGGGGATGAGGGGAGGCTGAGTGGAGGCTGAGCGGAGGCTGAGTGGAGGCTGAAGGACCGAGGAGCCGTCGGAGCCAGGGAGGGAGAGGCGTGAGTGGTTGGAGGTAGCAGAGTTGTGTGGACACCGGGGCCCTCCTGTGGGGGACGTGCCCGTGTGAGAGAGGCAGCGCTTGTCATCCTGAGGATGAGGCGGTGTCTTTGTGGATATTGTAAACGTGTGTGTCCGCGTGGGTCTGTATTTGTGTGTGAGACAATGTCGTCTTGAGGGCGTGGCTGTGTCTGGACGTTGATTGTGTGTGTGAGAGAAGAGGACGGGAGGGAGGGAGGGAGAGAGACTCTGCAGTGTCGTCCAGAGGCTGGGTCTATGGATGCGAATGTGTCCATGTGTGTCCATGTGGGTCATGTGTGGTAAGGTGTGTGTGTGTTCCTCCCACTTCTTCAGAGTTTTGGTCTCTCTGTGGAGCTGTGTCTCTCTGGGTCTCTGTCTATGCTTGTGTGGCCATATCTCTGAGTGACTGGCTGTGTCCCTATCTTTGGTGGTGTGGGTGTGTCAGCCTTGATCTCTCCATGGGTCTCTGTGTGAGGGTGCCCTCCGGGTGTCTAGTCTTTCCATTCATGTCTCTTGGCATGAGTGTGTCTCTCCAGGGCCAGTCCTCCCGGGATCTTTTCCTATCTCTGTGTGTCCACCTGTGTCGGAGTGTTTCTTGATGTTTGTGAGTGACTCTGTAGGGCTGGGTGCATCTGTGTGTGCCTCTTCCGAAGACTGTATGCCTGGATAAGGGGGCCTAGTAGAGCCACTGTTTTCTCACCCCACACTTCTCCTAGTCTGCCCACCCGCAATTCCCTGGCTTCTCCCTGCCCATCGAAGGCCCTGTAGGGGTAGGGGCCTGGGAGTGAAGAAGTTGGGGTGGGGGAGGGGCAAAGGAGGGCTATTTCTTCTGTCTCCTATAGAGTCTTCTTAAAGGGGGATCAGACTCCCAAAGGGTCTCTAAGCCCTGCTCCGTTCTGACCAAGGAGAGGTTGACTTGTTCAGGGAATGTGTATGGAGCCAGTGCTGGCCATTTATAAGTGTCTCAGTTACTCTGAGTTAGGGACGGTCATCATCCTTATCTTACAGTTGGGGAAACTGAGTCTCAGACTAAGGGAATCACCCAAGGCTACACTCAGGCGTCCAGGATCCAGAGCCCCCGCAATTAGCCATCAGACAAATGGGAGAATCTTTTTTTCCCTTTCTGCTCAGCTGATACAAGTTCTCAGGATTTTCCCCAAGGGAATCTCCCCTTGGAAACAGTGGAAATGGGAGAAAGGAAGGAAATGCTGAAAAGCTCAGAGGAAGAAGAATCCAGATCTAAGGCCAAACTGGGTTCAGCAGTCACGGCCGTGCTCTTGGGCAAGTCACTTCCAGGGCCACTTTATGATTTTTAAGGGTACTTTGTCTTCATGGGCCCCTTGCCCCATTTTTATTTAAAGCACTAAAAATTTCATTTTGTGATTTCATTAATAGGTAGACAAATATAGACTGAATTAGATTCACCGCTTTTCTTATGATTTTAAAAGAAATTAAGATCTTCCTATGGGCCTCTAAAGGTTTCATGGGCCCCAGGCTCTGTGCCTACTGGGTAAATGGGCTCTGGTCACTGCTGTGATCTGGCAAAATGGGCCAATGTTCTTGACCTTACAGCACAGAGGTAAAAGTCAGAGACCACTGATCTGCAAGGAATATGTTTTCTAAAATTGTTTCAGAAATTTTGACAGCAATATGAGGTTTCTGTACCCAGGGAAACAATTCAAAGGAATAGAAAAAAGAATTAGTAACCCCTACCCACTTCTCATTCCCACTCTATGCCATCCAGATACCCTCCCAGCCTTGTTCCACAGCCTTTGCCAGGCTGGAAAACACTGTACGGATGTGTCCACATCCACATGTGTTGGTTTGGTTTTTCACAAAGGGGCTGAAGTTAGGCATAAAATTGTGTGACTTGCTTTTCTCACTTAGTAAAACCAAAGACATGTCAGCAGATGCAGAACTAACTCTGCTTTTTAGAGGTGACCTGATATTTCATACATGGAGACCCTACCATTTATTCCTTTAGTAATGTTTATTAATTTTGTTTTCAGGGTTTTTTTTTTTTTGGCCTCTAGAAACAATGCTGCCATAAGTGTCTTTTTTTTCCTCTGTAACTTTTACATAGAATAGAGCATTTATTGCTGTGGGCAGATTCCCAGGAACAGGGTTGCTGGGTAATGGCATTTGTGTATTGCCAGCTCACTTTCCAGAAAAAAGTTGAGTAACTCACATTCCCTCACTAGTGTGTGAGAGGGCCTGTTCCTTCTAATCCTGGCCAGCACTAGAAGTTAGCTCATCTGTTCATTCAGCTTGATGTCTAAGTGCCTCCTGTGTGTTAGACATTGTCCTAGGTGTTGGAAATACAATCCAAAAATGATAATCCCTGCTCCCTGGGGGCTTATGTTCTCATGGAGGGAAGACAGATGACAAACTTGAAAACAACTATTTTTAAAAAGACGGCTGTCAATAGTGATTCGCACTCCAAGAAAATAGAGGGGGAGAGAGTTGCTGCTTGAGCTCAGGTGGTGGAAGGTGGAGGACTTCTCCGAGGAGGTAACATTTGAGCTGACCATGAAGCAGGGTCAGTCATAGGAGGAGCATTCCCTGCAGAGAGAACAGAAGAAGCAAAGGCCAAGGGGCCTGGGGAGAGGGGAGTAGGGGTAATGGAAGGGGAGAGACCATCAGGGGCGCATCGTAAGGGCTGTGTGGGCAGCAGTGAAGACTTTGGGTGATTTCCAATGGTGGGGAAAGCCAACGAACAGTTCTGAAGAGTTTTAACCTGGAGGACATTTTCACTCAGTGATTACAGTTGGCCAGGTGTGGTGCCTGTTTACAGGTGTAAAGTGCTGGGAACCCTAAGCCCACACCTTTGTGATCCTTTTGTTCTACAACAAGGCTTCTCAACCTCCACGCTACCGACCTTTGTGCCTAATCATTCTTTGTTGTGGGGCCTGTCCCATGCATTGTACAATGTTTAGCAGCATCCCTGGTCTCTACGCACTAAATGCTCATAGTATTCCCCTGCCAAGTTATGACAATTTGGCAGATGTCTCTGGGAGGGCAAAATTGTTCCTAGTTGAGTACCATTGGCCTAAAGGCTTCTGCCAACTTGTCCTTATATATATATATATATGCCCCCCTACAATTAAAATTACTTTTCACTTGTGGAAGTTGGGGCCATTTGGCCTAAGAAAGACTCTTCTTTGTCTTAGTGGTTCTTACACTTTAAGAGGTGTCAGAATCACCGGGGAAACTTGTTTAGAAATACTGATTCAGGGGCTCTATCCAGGTAGTTTGATTCAGAGGATCTGGGGTGGGAGCAGGAATATATATTCTGAGTAATATTTTAGTAAACATCCCCAGTGATTCTGATACTTTGAGAATTGGTGCACAGGCTGAAAGAATATTGTGTTGGAGATGACTGAGGTTTCTCTGGGTGATCCTGAAGGGTTAGAGATGTATTGATGCATGTTTCTGTTTATAGCAGAAGAAAAACTCATTTTCAGTCAGAGGTGTTGGTGGCACGGGTAGTGAGCTCCCCATGGTGGGAGAAGCCAGGATTGAGCCAGTATGTCTTAGACTCCAAGAATTGTCCTAACCTGTGCCCTGGATCCTATTTTTCAGTTTGCCATTTACTTGAACGGTCTCACTGATACTGTTTTTAAATTTAAATCAACTTAGTTAAAAAGGACACTCTGTGACTGCTGTAAAAAGAAGCTGAGTTTTGCTCTAAGAAGGGAAACAAACATTAAAACAAATGGAAATAAAGCCAGGTAGTTCTAAGGAGATACTATGGTCACCCTAAGTTTGGGGCCTGAACCCTGCTTTTCTTTTAAATTTTAATTTTTAATTTTTGTGGTTATGTAGTGGGTTTATATATGTATGGAGTACATGAGATATTTTGACACAGGCATACAATGTGTAATAATCACATCAGGATAAATGGGGTATCTGTCACCTTAAGGATTTATCCTTTCTGTTACAAACGATCCGATTATACTTTTAGTTATTTTAAAATGTATCATTAAATTGTTATTGATCATAGTCACCCTGTTATGCTATCAAATTCTAGGTCTTATTCATTCTTTGTGTTTTTTTTTTAATATCTATTAGCCATCCCCACATTTCCCCCTACCCCTCCACTACCCTTCCCAGCCTGTGGTTTCTTCATCATCCTGGTCTCTGTCTCCAAGAATTTAATGTTTTAATTTTTAGCTCACACAAGTGTAGGGCTAATGGGCCCCCCTGGGTCATGGTGTGTCCCTTATGCTGTGCTGAGATTCAGGATCCGAGAAGTGAAGAGACAGGACACTGAAGGAAAAGAGCAGCTGGACTTGGGGCCATGCCACCTATGAGCAGAGACAGGCGAGACCCGTAATGTCCAGAAGCATCTGTATTTATTGGGTACAAGGAAGGGGGGCATGGTCATGAGTGAGGTCATCTATAGGCTTAATGATAAGGCATGCATAACCACTTGAGTAGCGAGGGGACCACCCTATTAGGTCACCTGGGCAGAGAGGTGGGCCGTGTGCAGTAGGGGGCCGTGTCTTGCCGGTAGCATCGGGTCATGTGCAGAAAAGGGGTCACCCCCATTAGGTCACTGAGGCAAGGAGGTGGGCTGTGTGCAACAAGTGTCATGCACAACACTTCTTATTTGGGGGCTGGAGACTTCAAAGGATTTCTAATAGAAGGACACTATAAGCCAATGCGGTGGGAGCTGACAGACTTGTGCTCTTCTCTGAGATATTTATGGGAGGATGATTTGAGCTAGCACAGAAGCAGAAAAGGCTGACAGGGTGTATAGCTGCCGTGACTGGTCACACCAGATAACTTCTCCCTCAGTTATTTGTGGGATCTCAGGCCTGAGGCCTGCTTTCCACAGGAACTGGATGCAAGGTACTACAACTCCTTTTTCAGGAGGAGAGGTTCTTGCTCCAAGCCTGCCATACAGCGTATGCCCTTTCAGGCAGGACGCCACCGCCTGGGTCTTTGGGGTCTTTGGTTCGTGTCCTGGTCTGGCTGTTTTCCCGTGTACTGCTTCTGTTCTGAGACTGTTCTAGGCATTCCTCCTACTACAAACTACTATATGGTTACATAGAAAGATTATATAAATCATCACTAAATGTGTTGGTACAGCTCCGACTACAATACCTATATGATTATATAGAATACAATATTTATATGACTACATAGAAAGATTATATGGAACTAAGTATGCTAGATGTAAGTACTAAGCATGATTATATAAGCTAGATAGATATAAGCAGTAAGTTATACTTCAGGCACTAATTCTATAAAATATTATATATAAAGGATTATATAAAGGAAATAACTGAGTAATGACACTATGAACGAGGATATTCTTCAGGCTCTAATTGTGCCTGGGGTTTGCACAGCTCTCCTTCCTCGGTGCTCATGTGGGGGTTACCCACCCACAAATATGTGAGAACATGCAAAGTTTGTCTTTCTATGCCTGGCGTATTTCACTTAACATAATGACCGCCAGATTTATGTGTGTTGTTGCAAATGACAGGATCTTATTTTCCTGCTTTTCTTTTGTTTCAAGGAGTGAGTAAGGGGTTGCAGGGATGTTAAGACACACTAGCAGTCACTTGAGACTTTGTCCTGAGCTTGTCAGGAGGGCTGGAAGAGAATTGAGCCAGGATGCATTTCTCCAGGCAAATCTGGCTCTTAGAGTCCCTGTTCCTTACACACATATCTGCTATTTGAACCTCATGGTAACCCTGTGAAGCCTGGGGGAAGCGCCCAAAGAGGCCACAGGTGGTGCTGGGAAGTATCAGGGGGCCTCCGTCCAGCACTCACCCTCAAGGAGGGATCCGGGCAGGGTGTCCTGTGGCCCTCAGCAGCATGTGGGAATGAGTGTACGTGTGTTAGGAATATCTGTAGGATGCACATGGAAGTGCATTTGTGAGGCACCACAGCCTACTGGCTAAGCATGTGGATGGACCCAGACGTACTCTGCCGACTCCAGTCCCAGCTTTGTAATCTTGAGCAAGTTGTTTATCTCTTTGGACCTCAGTCTCGTGTGTGTGAAATGGGTGGGAAATGGGTGGGTAGAATTAGTGCCTACCTTCCAGAATGGTTGCATGATCAAGTGAGATACATTCATCAAGTTCCCTTCATGCAGTAAGCCCTGTAAATACTCACTGTTGGTGTGTGTGTGTGAGTGTCTGTCTGTCTCTGCTTGTCTCTCAGTGGGTGTGTGTCTGTCCCATTTGCATTTGTGAGGCCAGCCCAGGCCTGGTCTCTAAGCATGTCTTCCTCTCTCCTCTCCCTACAGCCCTGTTGGCTCTCCCCAGGCCTGTCTTCCTGTTTACCTTGGGCAGCAGAGGGATGGCTGCTCAACTGCTGACTGATGAGGCGCTGGTGAGTCACGTTGCCCTGTCATTCTCCTTTCCAAAGGCTGGAATCCTGCATTTGGGTGAGCCTCTGCCACTTGAACTGTCTCGAGGGCCCCCAGTCCCATCTCCTGGGGCTACGTCTGCCCTGTTAAGGAGGGCTGTGCTTACAGATGATGCTGACCCTGGCTGTGGGGTCAGTTTTGGGGGACAAGGAAGCTTTGGAATGGGTAAACTAGCTCTCTGGGCTCTCAGAAGGCGCAGGTGGGTACCTGCAGGGAGCGGTGTTTTAGACATATGACATTGAGTGCCAACCTGGGCAGGACCATGATGGACATGTGACCTTTAAAATGGGCGAACACACTAAATGCTCTTTGTGAATGCCCACATGTGGGGTGAAAGTACAGAAGCTTATGAGAATGAGGCCCACAAATTCACCCATGACTTTACCCCAAAAGAGACTCACTCTGGAATGTTTCAGTCTGGCTAAGCAATTTTAATATTAAAGAATGATTTTTCATCAGAGATTTCATCCTGAGCATTTCTCCACATCATTAAAAACTCCGTTGTAACATCCATTTTAATGACCATATAAAGTGTTGTTCAGTGGCCATACCCTGTTTTACTTAATAGTTCCTCTGTTGTTGGACCTTTATTGGTTTCCAAGTATTCTTTTCTGGTTATAAACAGTGTTGTGAGGGACACTGGGCATAAATCTTCCCCTGTGTCTTATGTGATTTCTTCAGAAGTGATTCCTTGAAGAGGAATATCGGGTTGGGTATTTTTGAGACCTTTGATACTACTTTCCGAATCGATGATGGCGCTGTGTATTCCCACCAGCCTGTCTGAGTGGGTCTCCGCTGGTTTATATGGCTGTTGTCAGGCTTTTATTCTGCATGTTGGATATATTTAGATTGGTGAATATTGCCCCATGATAATAAATGAGAAATGGATATAAATGACAAATGCTATAAACCATGAGCCTGACAGGGGACAAGTGGTGCCAAGTGACCTCTTTCTGAACAGCATTGTTTGTATCATTAGCGAAGTTCAAGTCTTAGAAAATGTTTACTAGCCATTTCTGTGGGCAGGGGAGTGATACATCTTGTGCTTTACCAGTCTACAGGAATCTGAGTATGCTTTAAATGTGTATGTGTAAATATTTGTGGCAGATATTCTTCCCAGATTTGCTTTTTGTTTTTTATTTTACTTTATTTTTTCTGTATAAAAGCATTTCTTATTTTAAAAATCAAATCTGTTGGTTTCTCCCACTGTGGTGTCTTTCTTCATCTTTAAGCTGCTTCTCCATTCACAGGTCAGATAGCAGCTATATTTTCTTCCTTTTTACCATTTATCATTTGAATGTTTGCAATGAATGTTTGAATCTACCTGTAATTTATTTTGCTATATAAATGTGTCAACTGACTTATTTGGGAGCTTTGGTTTATTCAGTCTTCATTTATTTCATCATGTACCACAAAGTGTGTAGTTCATTGATTTTGGGTACATTCATACAGTTGTGTAACCATCACCACAGTCAATTTCAGAACATTTTCATCATGCTGAAGGAGCTGAGTACCTGTTGGCACTCATTCCCAGTTTTCCCCATCAATCTGCGGCCCCTGGCAGCCAGTAATCAGCTTTCTGTCTCTACAATTTGACTATTCTGGACATTTCAAATAAATGGGATCATACTCCTTGTGGTCTTTTGTGACTGGCTTCTTTCACTCAGCATACTTACAAGGTTCATCCATGTGGTACCACATAGAGGGCTTCATTCTTTTTTTTTGATTGAGCAATATTCCACTGTGTGGTTATACCACAGTTTATTTATCCTTTCATTAGTTGATGGGCATTTGGGTTGTTTCCAGTTTTTGGCTATTATAAATAATGCTGCTATGAACATTCGTGTATAAGTATTTGTTTGAACATATGTTCTCAGTTCTCTTGGATGTGTACCTAGAAGTGGAATGTTGGGTCATATGGTTAACTCTGTTTAACTATTAAAGGAAGCACCAGACTGCTTTCCTATGTGATTGCACCATGATGTCTTCATTTTTATCTCATCCGTGATTCTTGTCTTGAGTTCTTCTTTTACCTATGTTACTTAGAAAGATTCATTGATTGTTTTTATTTCAACAAGGTTGGGAGTTTGGGTTTAAGTTTGGTTTTTGACAAATTACTACTAGTGTAATTACATTATGATTTTTAAAAAAATTGAGCCTGTCTGATTCAGCTTTTTTGAGTTTTCCCTGTGAAATGGTTTGTGTCATTAGACAGGAAACAGAAAAAGATGGAGTAGTAGAAAGAGTGGCCTTGGATACGTACATGCAGAGAACTCAGAAGCCCTTTGTAGCAACTCCATTTCAACATGATGGGCTCCCAGACCTGGTAGGCTGTGTTCTGTGTCTTAGCACAACTCTGGTGCCAGCCTGGGCTTGGAGCCTGGAGACTGCTCAGTGAATATTTGTTGAGTGAATTAGGTGGGTGTACTTAGGGAAGACTTCCAGAAGGAATTGTTAAATTACAGTTTTGTGAAATAAGTAAATATAGAGGTAAGAGGGAACTTTTGGAGGTAATGGATCCGTTTACGGCCTTGATGGTGGTGATGGTTTCATGGGTATATATGCATCCCCAAACTCATCAAGTTGTGTACATTATTAAATATGTACAGCTTTTTGTGTATCAGTCACACCTCAATCAAGTGGTTTAAATTAAAAAAAAGAAGGAATTATTAGCTGGGCTGGCTGAAAGATATATTAGGCCAAAAGTCAAATAATATATAATATAAGGATCTGTAATTGTATATAAGATATATATTAAATATCAAAATTAAATAATAGCAAGAGTTAACATTTACTGAGAGCTTCCTCCATCACACGAGGCACTGTGCTGGGACCATATCTGTACACATTTAACCTCATGACCCTGTGGAGGGGGACATTGTTATCAGGAAGCCGGCTTCACATATGAGGCTCAGAAAGAGAAAGACAGTTGTCTAAGGAAATAGCTTGTGAAAGGCAGAGCCAGGATTCTGTTGCAGAGTGTGGTCCCTGAGCTCGCACTCTGAACCAACACCCCAACTGCTTTCTATGAAAGGTGAGCCCTCAGGCAAAGGAGGCTATCCCTAAGCCCAAGCCCCAGAAGGGCACCCTGGGACCATGAAGGGACTAGCCAGTGGGGGTAAGGCCTCCCCTTGGAATTCAGTTGTTGGTGGGGAGACTCCGTATGCTGGAGAGAGCCAGTGAGCTCTGGGTGTCAGTAACAATAGCTGGAAGTTACTGAGTGCCTACTGTATGCTATACACTACCATTCTGAGTGTCTTACATAAATAAGTGGGCAGGTGGGGCCTGTGGCAAATTGGAGCTCTCTTGCCCCACTCAGCTCTAGTCTAAAGTGACCAGATATTCTAGTGTTTAAAGAGAAATTAGAAATTCATTTTCTTGGTAAATTGTGGATTTTTTTCCTGTGAGTAACAATTAAAAACAATTTTTTCCTATGAGTAACAATTAAAAGCAATTTTCAAACCCCTATAGGGGCAAAATAGAAATGTGTGCAGCTGGCTTCAGGCCCAGGAACGTCTCATATGTGGTACCCACTCAGAGCTCCCATTCTTTCCTTGTGCCATGCGGGTTGTCCTACTGAATCAGTTCAGAACAGCAGGTCCTTTATAGGACACAATAGTTGTCTTATTACTCACATGCCATGCTGTGAGGAAGCCCAGCCAGCCATAAGCAAAAGCCATGTGGAGAAAAAGAGACGCCCACCAAGGCCTCAGCTGTGCCATCCACACCAGCTCAAGCAACAGACATGTCAGCAAAGAAACCAGTGGACTACTACTCTAGCTGCCATTCAACTGCCACCACACAAGAGATGCCAGGTAGGAACTGCCCAGCTGAGCCCATCCACCCCAAAATAGTAATAAATTGTTGTTTTTGAGCCATGACGTTCTGAGATGGCCCCTACCTAGCAAAATATAACCGGATCAGAAATTTAATCTGTGGTCGTGACTCAAGATCTTCAGTGCAGACTCGTGCATGGATGATGTGATCAGCCAGCAATAATGCGAGACATGCAGGCCTTCACCACACTAGGGACAAGGTTGACTGTCAGTAGCTTCAGGATCATTCATGATCTATCTGGAAGAGAAGCACCAGCTGGGACACTCTGTGATCTTTATTCAGCTGTCTTGTTTACAGGCAAAGGACATACTATCCATCTCAGGGTCCGATCCAAACAAAACTGCTCCTTGGCCGTGATGCCAGCTTGATCAGTATTGTATGTGAATGAAGCCATCTAACACTGGGGCTGAGAGTTGAACTGACTGGGTTTAAAATGCTGCCACTCCCATCTGGGTGACCTTTTGTGCCTCAGTCTCCCCCTTTGTAAAAGAGATGAGCTCATAAAAGTGCCTACCTAGTAAAGTTGTTTTAAAGATAAAGTTAGATGGTATTGTCCAATGGGCTTAGAACAATACCTGGCATGTAGTATGTGCTTAATGAACGTTAGTTATTTTTATCAATATTTACTAATGAATTAGTGGGGAAGAAACCTGGTGCCAATATCATGTCTGTCTTATTCACAGTTGTATGACCAGTCCTTGGTGCATAGCAGACACTCAATAAATATTGGTCAAATGAATACATAAATGGGTGAAGTATCACTCTCTGTGTTTCCAGGAACTATCAATGAACATATTTAGTGTATGTCAGAATATGTATTAGATGCCATCGAGCTAGAATTCCTGTTTAGGTCGTAAAAATTCAACCATACTTTTCTGGTAGCCCAGAAAAAAAACCACGAGTTAAATTTCTGATCCAGTTATATTTTGCTGGGTAGCTGCCATCTCAGAACTTAATGGCTCAAAAACAATTTGTTACTATTTTGGGGTTGATGGGCTCAGCTGGGCAGTTCCTGCCTGGCACCTCTCGTGTGGTGGCAGTTGGATGGCAGCTGGGCTGGAGTAGTCTGCTGGCTTCTTTGCTCACATGTCTGTCTCTTGAGCTGCTGTGGATGGCACAGCGAAGGGGCTACATAAGGCTGTGGATACCAGGAGCTGGGGATCATTTAGGGCTATCTTGGAGGCTGCTAGTGCACACACACACACACACACACACACACACACACACACACACGAAAATCTTCACAGTGTCACTCCTCTGATACAGCTGCTGTCCACATTTTGATACATTTCCTTCTGTCTTTTTCCTGTGTATTGTTTTCATGTGCTTGGGTTAAAGTGGTATTTATAATTTTGGAAACCCAGAAGCAGCTCTACATGGAAAAGCTCTGCATGATCTTTTAATGAAAATGTAATCAGCCATGGGCGTGGGCTATTATTTAATGAATCCCGTGCCATGGGTGTTATGGTTGTCCAAAGGCTTGACCATATACATAAGATGGAGTGGACATCTTTGTGCAATTTGCTGAATTTTTGGATTATCTTGTTGGGGTAGATTTCCAGAAATAAAATGCCTGAACATTTTAAAGACATAAAATGTATAATATTAACCTTTGAATTGAACAAAATAGGTACTTTGCACCTATTTGAAAATTAGTAAACTGGAAAATGAAATCTTTCACTCTCCTGCCCCATACTGAAACTACTGGCATCACCTGCTCTTACTAGGTTGGTTTTTGGTTAAGAGCTTTATTGAGGTGTAATTCACGTATCTTAAAATCCACCCATATAAAGTAGATGTGTTAACATCCAGTGCTTTTTAGTTTATTTGCAGAGTTATGCAACCAATACCAAAATATTTTAGAAAATTTTTATAATTCCAAAAAGAAACCTCTTGCCCATTGGCAATTGGTAATCACTCCCAATTTCTTTCCAACCCACCTTCACCCCTGCCAGGCAACCATTAATCTACTTTCATTCTATTTTGCCTATTCCAGACATTTTATAGAAATGCGGCATCCAGTGTGGTCTTTGTGTCTGGCATCTTTCACTTGGTATGTTTTCCAGGTTCATTCATGTTTTAGCACGTGTCAGAACTGTCATATGGACGAACCACATTATCCGTTCGTCAGTAGATGGACATGTGAGTGGTTTCCACTTTGGGCCTATTGCAAATCACATTGCCATGGGCATCAGTATATAGTTTTTGTGTGGCATTATGTTTTCATTTTTCTTAGATGTCTACCAAGAATGGAAGTGCTGGGTCATCAGGTAACTCTGTGTTTAGTCACTTGAGGAGCTGCCAGACTGTTTTCCAAAGCACCTGAACCATTTTACATCCCTACCAGCTGTGTATTCTTACCAGTTTCTTGCATTCATTTCTATAAAAAAAAGTCTGCGCCTATATAGGCACATATGTATAAATGTCTCTTAATTATTCCCTTTTATGGAGACGTTAACAAACTAGACACACTATTTGGGGCATTGATTTTTTTTTCATGTAGCAGTGTATTCAGGAGATTATTCCACATCTACAGCCAAGGAACTGCCCCCCTTTTTTTGTTATAGTTGTGTGTATTCCACTGTAGTGGATTCGCTGACCTAATTTATCCAAACCCCTACTCATGGCCATTTGGGATGTGTTCAGTCTTTTTGCTTCTTCATATAGTGCTGTAATAAATATCCTTATACATATATGCTTGTGCATGTATGTTAACATATCTGAATTAGTCTAAACTGTTCAAAATAATTTGAATATTAGTTTTGATAGATTTCATTAAATGCCACTCCATAGACATTTTATCAATCTGTTTTCCTATGAGGAGTGTCAGAGAGGACTATTTCAGGATGTGAGTTTGAGAGAGTATTTCCTTTTGAGAGGTTGTTGCAGTGTTTTTCTTTCCGTGACTGGTGTATTTCACTGAGCATCATGTCCTCAGGGTTCACCCATGTTGTAATATGAGTCAGAATTTCCTTCCTTACTAAGTCTGAGTAATACGTCATTGTATATAGAGACCACATTTTGTTCATCTTTTCATCTGTCAGTGTACACTTGGGTTGTTTCCACCTTTTGTCTATTGTGAATAGTGCTGCTAGGAACATGGGCATGCAAACAGAGAGTGCACTTGTAAAATTCTAAATTAGATTCTGTCCCTCTCCTGCTCAGACCTTCCGCAGAATGCCATAAGAAGGAGCCAGCTTAGGCCAGACCTGAAGGAAGAGCATTCTGGGCAGAGGGAACAGCTGGTTCAAGCGCCCTGGGGTAGACTCAAGGAAAGCAGGAAGGCTAGCAGGGCTGGAACAGAGCACAGGGACAGAGCAGGTGTGGGGATAGGGTGGGGGTCAGAGGTCACAGTCAGGACTACATGTTTGGGCACCACAAGTTTTCATTACTTGTCCCTCTGGCTGGCTCATGAGAGGCAGCAGCCTGCAAGGATCAGGACTAGGGCTCTGGAGACAGCCCATGCCTTTCAAAGCCTGGCCATCCCATTCATTAGCTATGTGTCCTGGTCCAGAAACCTATCCTCTCTGTGCCTCGGTTTATCTCCACCTTCCAGCCTCCCTCTACTGCCCTCTATTGACACAGCTTCACAGGGAGTAGCTGCTAAGGCTGCTCCAGATCACAGTCAAAGCCCGCAGATATCTGTGCAGAGTGTGGAAGGGGGATTTGGGGATGAAAAACAACCACTTTTAAACAGGCATGTTATTATTATAATGTTAGCACCTGCCCTGTAGGTCTGTTTTGATTTAATAATGAATCAATATGTGCGAAGCATGGTATTTGTTTCTCAATGCTGCTGTAAATAAGTACCACAGATTGAGCAGCTTAAACAAAGGACATTTATTCTGTCACAGTTCTGAAGGCTGGAAGTCCCTGATCTAAGTCTCCGCGGACCACACTCCCTCTGAAGGCTCTAGGGAAGTCTCTGTTCCAGGCCACTCTCCCACCTGCTGGCACTTCCTTGGCTTGTGATGGCATAACTCCAGTCTTCTCACAGCCTAATTCTTGTGTGCTTGTCTGCCTCTATCCAAATGTTTCCTTTCTGAAATGCAAATTAAAACCACAGTGGGATACCACCTTACCCCAGCCAGGATGGCCATTATATAAAAGTCAAAAAGCAATAGATTGGCGTGGATGTGGTAAAAAGGGAATGCTTATACACTGCTGGTGAGAATGTAAATTAGTACAACTTCTTTGGAAAACAATATTGAGGTTTCTCAAAGAACTAAAAGTAGATCTACCATTTGATCCAGCAATATCACTACTTGGTGTCAACTTGGAGGAAAATAGGTTATTATATCTATTATAAAACATACACAATAAACGTGTATGTTTATTGCAGTGCAATTCACAATTGCAAAGATAGGCAGTCAACCTAAGTGCCCATCAACCAGTGGCTAAAGAAAATGTGATACACACACACACACACACACGCACACACACACACGTACTATATATATCTCACATTTATACATATACATGCATACATACACACACACCATGGAAATCTACTCAGCCACAAAAAAGAATGTCTTTTATAGCAACTTAGATGGAACTAGAGGCGATTATCCTAAGTTAACTCAGGAATGGAAAACCAAATGCTGTGTGTTCTCACTTATAAGTGGAGTTAAGCTATGGATATACGAAGGCATACTGAGTTGTATAATAGATTTTCGAGATTCCAAAGAGGGTAGGGTGGGAGGGGGTAAGGGATGAAAAACTACATATTGGGTATAATGTACAGGATTCAGTTGATGGGTGCACTAAAATCCCAGACTTTACCACTGTATAGTTCATCCCTGTAACCAAAATCACCTATACTTCTAAAGCTATTGAGATTTTAAAAATTGAAAAACAAACAAATTTCCCCTTTCTTTGAGGGCACCAACCCTGTTGGATTAGGCCCCCACTACCTCCACTCCAGGATGACCTCATTTTAACTAATTACATCCGCAGCAGCCCTGTTTCCAAAAAAGGTCATATTCTTGAGGCCTTGAAGGCTGGGACATCAACATATGAATTGGCGGGTAGTGGGGTGTCT
>CM052668.1:39910582-39957082 GCA_028533165.1 Leontopithecus rosalia
GTGGCCTTAGGGACTACCAGGTGGATCATTTTTGTGGGGGAGGGGACAGCTGCACCCCACCCAATGTCTTGTCACTCATAAGAATGAGGCTCCATGTGGCCATATCTTCATGTCTTTTATGAGCTAGCAGCCACATGGACATCAATTTTTGAATGTTGGGAATGAGTCCCATGATTCAGAGTCTAGACTCTGGAGAGCCGACCTGGGCTAGATATTGAGGTTTAGAAATGAACAAGATACACGTGGAAGGTGATTGAAGCTGTGGGCACGGAAGTAGTTAGCCAGGGAGGGGTGGATAGGCAGAGAAGAGGGTCTGAATGCAAGCTCCACAGAATGCCTACCACCCAAGAACCAGGCAGCAGAGAGGGATGTGCTGGGGCAACATGAGGGGTCCTGTGGGTATGAACACTCTTAGTGCTGAAGCTGAGAAGAGGGCCGAGGTGTGGGAGGGCTGGGGCCAGCCAGAGCAGGTGTGTGATGAGCTAGCAGGAGTGGAGCTCCAGCCAGGAGAGGGGATCTTTATCCAGCAACCCTGGGGCAGCTATATCAAGAGAAGTGGGAAAGGGGCAGGAGAAATGCCCAACTTCTCTCTCCTTTCTCTTCCAGTTTCTTGCCTTTAGCCAAACACACAGAAACCCAGCGGGCAAAGTCAGCATCCTGAGTACAGGGCAGGTCAGAGAAGGGTGGAGAATGGAAAGTAACCAGCACAGCCCATTTAAATGATAGCTATTTACTTATTTATTCTTTTTCTTTATTTTTTTCAATATTTATTTAGAGACAGGGTCTCACCCTTTCACCCAGTCTGAAGTGCAGTGACACGATCATAGCTCATTGCAACCTCGAATTCCTGGGCTCCAATGATCCTCCCACCTCAGCCTCTCAAGTAGCTGGGACAATAGGCATGTGCCACCATTTCCCGCTAATTTTTTAAAAACAATTTAGTAGCAGTGGGGCATCTCACTACGTTGCCCAGGCTGGTCTCAAGCAGTCCTTGCCTCAGCCTCCCAAAATGTTTGGATTACAGGCATGAGCCACTGTGCCTAACCATCTTATTTCTGATAAAAACAGGCTTTGGGTAGCATGACTGGTTGTGGACATGCAGTATGCAGTGAGGGGCACCCTGCAAGTCAGGAGCCAGGTGCGCTCATTCCTGCTCAAGGTTGCAGAGCCTGCTGCAGCCTGGGTCACTGCTGTACTTTCTCTCTAGGTGTGTCCTATCTGAGCTCCTGGTGCCCCTTTCATCTCTTTTCTGAAGGGACATTGGTTCTCCCTGCTCACCTCCTGTGTTGACTCTGCCTTATAAACTACATTGGCCTCAGTTCCATGTCTGCCTCCTCCCTCCCTCTCTGATCCAAGGTTCTTATTTGCTAACTCGCTCCATGCTGTGGGACTCATTGTGGTCGGTTTCATTTGCTCCTTCCCGCTCTGGAAATTCCCCACTCCCGGCATCTTTAACTATATATATTTGCATCTTCTCTTTCTGTTTTTTTCAGACTGGGAGACTAGACCTGAAATGAAAGAGTTGGATTCAAAAAATGACATTTTGGAAGACAAGCCTTCCGTTGTTGGGGTGGCCATGGGAGGACCCAGGAGGAACGGTTCCCAAGGTCCTGCCTCAGAAGGAGCGTGGGAACCAGGCAGTTGGCCAGGGGGGCCGCAGGGAGATGCGGGGGTGGAGTGGGAGCCATTGGGAATTCCCCAGGGGAGCAAACTCTTTGGGGGCTCAGTACCTGGATGTCGTGACCTGAGGGCATTTGCCAACCAAAGCTCTATTCTGGTCCCACCACAGCCGGACGACCCCACGGAAAAGGGGGCCTGTCCACCCATAAGGTGTAGCAAGAACTTCTCCAGCACTTCAGACCTCAGTAAGTCCCCCATGCCCTGCGTGGAGAAGAAATCCTATGACTGCGGTGCGTGTGGCAAGGCCTTTGGTCGAAGCTCGTCCCTGATAAAGCACCAAAGGATCCATACAGGAGAGAAGCCGTTTGAGTGCGACGCCTGTGGGAAGCAGTTCATCGAGCGCTCCTCCCTCACCATTCACCAGCGGGTGCACACGGGCGAGAAGCCCTACGCCTGTGCGGACTGTGGCAAGGCCTTCAGCCAGCGCATGAACCTCACAGTCCACCAGCGCACACACACGGGCGAGAAGCCGTACGCTTGCCACGTGTGCGGCAAGGCCTTCCGCAAGACCTCGTCCCTCACCCAGCACGAGCGGATCCACACGGGGGAGAAGCCCTACGTGTGCGGGGACTGCGGCAAGGCCTTCAGCCAGAACATGCACCTCATCGTTCACCAGCGCACGCACACCGGGGAGAAGCCGTACGTGTGTCCCGAGTGCGGCCGGGCCTTCAGCCAGAACATGCACCTGACCGAGCACCAGCGCACGCACACGGGGGAGAAGCCCTACACCTGCCAGGAGTGCGGCAAGGCCTTCAACAAGAGCTCCTCGCTCACGCTGCACCAGCGGAACCACACCGGCGAGAAGCCCTACGTGTGCGGCGAGTGCGGCAAGGCCTTCAGCCAGAGCTCCTACCTCATCCAGCACCAGCGTTTCCACATTGGCGTGAAGCCCTTCGAGTGCGGCGAGTGCGGCAAGGCCTTCAGCAAGAACTCCTCGCTCACGCAGCACCAGCGCATCCACACTGGCGAGAAGCCCTACGAGTGCTACATCTGCAAGAAGCACTTCACGGGGCGCTCGTCCCTCATCGTGCACCAGATCGTGCACACCGGTGAGAAGCCCTACGTGTGCGGCGACTGCGGCAAGGCCTTCAGCCAGAGCGCCTACCTCATTGAGCACCAGCGCATCCACACCGGCGAGAAGCCCTACCGCTGCAGCCAGTGCGGGAAGTCCTTCATCAAGAACTCGTCCCTCACCGTGCACCAGCGCATCCACACTGGCGAGAAGCCCTACCGGTGTAGCGAGTGCGGGAAGACCTTCAGCCGCAACACGAACCTGACGCGCCACCTGCGGATTCACACCTGAGCACTCGGCGCAGGGCTTGCTCTGCTGCCAAATGCTCGCCTGATCAGCGCAGTGAGAAGTTCTTGCCTGGAGTGGGGACTCAGGGTCAGGGGAGCTCAGGAACGGGAGGTTCTGGAGCGGCTGACCATCACACGTGCCCCCTCCTTACTGGGCCTCAGAAAGCAAGCCCCCCAGTGTCTGACGTATCTGGGAACACTTCAGGGTTCACTGTAGCTGAGCCATGGCTGCTGGTAACAGACATCATGGTCCCAGACTAGGCCTCTGAGTAACTGTCCTATGAGCTTGGGCGGGTCACACCAGCCTCCACATCTGTTCCTCCACATCTGCTTCTTCAATGGCCAAGTGGAGGGGGTGGGGAGGGACTGGCCTCATCAGGTAAACCTTGAACCATCTCTCCCTTTGTCAGATACACCCTCGCATCCAGATGCAGCTTGTCACCGTCTGCATTTTCTCGGTGGGTTGGGAGCCTGCGGCCTTTCTGTCCCTCCACGCACCATTTCCCTGCAGCATACACTGGAAGACACTAGTTTGCCAGTTGTTTGTGAAGGGAGAGAAGTTTTTTTTTCAGTTAGCAAATAACAATACTGCTTTGAATGCCAAAGTTTCTTAGAGTGGTTTGTTACATTTTTTAAAAAATAAAACTTTTAATTAAGGGACACCATGTCATTTTAAACAGTCTTCTGTTTTGACTAGTTGTCTGCTCAAAATCGGCTTCAGTGATTGTAGGGGGAGCAGGAGGGAAAAGAAGCAGTGGCAGGTTTGATATTCAAGATTAAATGTGCATGGATTCAATAAGTATACACATCTGAGCACAGACTTTTTATAGCTATTTTTGCAGCTGTCTTTGGTCCCTTCCTGCTGCTGTAACAAAAGACCTTAGACCGGGTAATTTATTCACAGTAGAAATTTATCACTTGCTTCTGGATGCTGGGAAGTCCAAGATCAAGGCTCTGGCAGATTTGGTGTCTGATGGGGTATGTTCTTCTTAGGTAGTGCTTTTGTGTGTGTCCTCATGTGGTTGAGAACGATAGACTTCCTCAGGCCTCTTAGAAGGGTGCTAATCCCTGTCACAAGGTCTCTGCCCTCATCTCCTCATCACCTCCCAGAGATCCTCCCTTTTCATACTATTACACTGGGGACTAAGTTTCCAGCATGTGAATATGGGGAGGCAGCAACAGTTAGATCACATCAGTAACTTTAAGTAAGGTTCCTAAGGTCAAGGGAAGCTCTGTTCACACATAAGAGTGTTCCTCAAAGGTTACTTTCTCTTGGGCATTTTAGGCCGTCCTCTTTATGTTGATATTTGATACTACTGGTTGCTAATGTCCTGGCATTTCCCATTGTTCCACACTCCCTGACACTGGTGTACATAAAGAAATAACACAGAAAAAAAATTATATCAGCAAGCACATTCTGCAAATAGCAAAAACAGCCACTGTGATGTGTATAAACAAGGTTGGCCATTTTTCAAATTCTGACAGACAAGTGGGCATCAGGGTGGGTTTGATCTAGGTTCTCATCATTGGAGCCATAGCTCTGGTTCTCTGTGACTCTCTGGCTTTCCCTTCATGAGTTAGCTTCATCCTCAGGCTGGCTTCCCACATGGGATTGTGGTGGTTTCCAGCAGTGAGTCTTGATCAGACATTGTTTTAGTTGCACCTGTTGTGGCAATAAATGAGATGATATGTGTGGACTGCAAAGAATGGGGTGTTACAACAGTCAACAAATATTAGCTAATATGTACACAAGATTTCACTACTCTTCAGTGGCAAGATGGAAGACAAAGACAGTCTAAGGCCCTTTGGAGAGATGAAATGACTCATTTAACCCTCACAGGATCCTTGAGGTAGGGATTCATGTGCATGTCATACAGATAAGGAATCTGAAGTTCAGTGAGGCAAGGTAAGCTTTCTGAGGGAATGCAACATGGAAGTAGAGGGGCCAGGGTGTGAGCTGGGGTCCACTGGGGCTCCAAGGTTCATGCTCCTTGCCTACACTGGACTACTTCTGGAGATGGACATACTGAATTTCTCAGGATTTGACTCCTGGCCTTGGTTTCCTGGACTCCCCGATATGTGAAGCAGAGATGGCGTTGAGGCTGCATCATCATGATCCCCCGCTCCCATCCAGAGAACTGGCTAGGCCACCTCTGAGGTCCCTTCTGTTTGTTTACCCTGCAACCCAAGCTGATATGGAGGGCACTGAGGTTCCTCTGGAGTGGTTGCTGCAGTGCCAGGTGGGTCTCACTCCCCTGGGCTCCTGCCTCCTGGGCAAGCTCCCCACTCAGTGGGAGACTCCGTGTTTCCCCAAGAGGAACCCTGAGGGGGCTGGAATAATGGCCTCATTGATGGAATCATCACCCTCCTCCGAGGAGCTCCTCTCATAACCCCCACTCTACAGATGGGGAAACAGGCTTGTAGAGGTTCAGTCACCTGCCCAAGGTGGATTCAAACCTAGCCTGACTCCAGAAGCTGGACTGCAGTCCTTGGGACCACTCCACCCCTCAGTTCCTCAGTCGGGTACTTACTGAAGTCAAAATTAAATTTACCCCCATGAAAATGTGGGTTTTGGGGAGGATGAAGCAGGTCATGAACCTGCTTATTAACAGTCTCCTACCCCATACATCGGTCCAAGGTACTATTTGGGGTTATGTGCTGGCCTTCCTGTTCAGCCTCACAGGGCCCCGTGCCCAGGCCTGACACAAGCCTGGCCTTGAGGTAGAGGTTGTGGTGCTAGATTGGGTCTGAACGATCCCACCTCCAGGTCCCTAGGGGTCCGTACCACACACTCACTGCATCACTCGGAGCAAATGCCAAACTCCTCACAAACTTCCATATGACGCAGCCTCTCCTACCTCTGATCCTGCTCCCCTTCCTCACTCTGCTCCAGCCACACTGTGTTTCCTTCCATTCCCAGTGCTGGCCCAGCCAGCTCCCACCGCAGTGCCCTCTCCCTTCCTGACCCGGCACCCACGCTGAGCTCCTCAGGCCCCTGATGCTCATTTTCACGTCGGCCTGGCTTGGCTCCAGTGCCCAGCAGTTCCATTGCACAGTGAGCTCCAGTGGTGCTGAGAAGGCACGTTATAGACATGGATGCTGTCCACATCAGCTGACTTTAAGTAAACGATTATTATCTGTAGTGTGGATGGGCCTCATCTAATCAGTTGAAGACCTTATGGGCAAAACCAGTTTCTTGAAGAGGAAGAAAGTCTGCCTCAGGATTACGGTGCCAACTCTGGCCTGGGTTTCCAGCCCACCAGCCTGTCTTATGGATTTGGGACTTGCCAGCTCCCACAGTAGCATGAGCCAGTTATTTAAATAAAATCTATTTATATATAAGCATACATATGCCATATGTATAAGAAGAAATAGAAGGTATATAAAAAGATATGCCTAAGATACATATAGGGCTGGGCATGGTGGCTCACACCTATAATCGCAGCACTTTGGGAGGCTGAGGTGGGAGGATCACTTGAGACCAGGAGATTTAGACCAGCCTGGGCAACATAGCAAGACACCTCTACAGAAATGTTAGAAAAATTAGCCAGGTGTGGCGTGTACCTGTAGTCCCAGCTACTCAGGAGACTGAGGTGGGAGCATTGCCCGAGTCCAGGAATTAGAGGTTGCAGTGAGATAGGATTGGGTCATTGCACTCCAGACTGGGTGATGGAAGACTCTCAAAAAAAAAAAAAAAAAAAAGAAAGGAAAAAGGCTGGGTGCAGTGACTCACGGCTCACACCTGTAATCCCAGCACTTTGGTAGGCCGAGGCGGGAGGATCACCTGAGGTCAGGAGTTTGTGAGCAGCCTGACCAACATGGTGAAAACTTGTCTTTACTAAAAATGCAACATTAGCTGGGCGTGGTGGCTTGTGTCTGGAATCCCAGCTACTTGGGAGGCTGAGGCAGGAGAATCACTTGAGCCCGGGAGGCAGAGATTGCAGTGAGCCAAGATCACTCCATTGCACTCCAGCCTGGGCAAAAAGAGAGAAACTCCATCTCAAAAACAAAACAAAACAAAACAACCTAATCTATATATGATATATAATGTATATATTATAAATACATAATGTATAATGGCATATATATATCTACATAAGACATACAGGATACATATGATCTACATAAGGCAATCTATATGATAGGACGTATGTAAATATATTAATTGTGTCACTCCTGCATCTCTGGAGAATCCTAGCTGATAACGCAGCCCTTGATTAAACACTGCCCCTCCATCATCCTTCCCCTGCTTCATATTCCCCATCTCATGTACTGCAGTGTGTACTGATAACCTGTTTTCTTTCTTTACCATCCATCTCCATCACGGGCACAAGGGGAGTGATCTGAATGTCGTTGTTTCTTCTCACTGTTGTTTCCCCAGCACGTGGCATGGCACCGGTACATAGTAGGTGCTCAGTAAATGTCTATTGAATCAAAGAGTTAATGGTAGGTGCTCAATAAATGCTTCCCGGCTGAATCACAAATAAGCAAGTGAGTTTTCTGAGGCAGTAGCCCATTCCATCCTGGATCTAACATAGTCCCTGGAGACCTGGATCTGACTTGGATTTTTCAGCCTTTTGTCCACAGCCCCTGTTTGGTTTAAAATGTAGGTTTTATTATTATTCAGGGAAGGCAAGGCCCATAGGTTAGGAGACACCGGTGAGTGAAAAGAGAGTTGTGACAGTTCCTCAGAGGATAGGGTAGTGCCAGGCCACGTGGGAAGCCGCAGGGTGGGTCAGGAGGCAGAGGGGCTGGGAGAGAACGTGGGTAGGAACCTTCCTGTGTCTTCCACAGCAAGGAGCAGAATTGGCTTCTCTGAGTAATTTAGTGGCTCTGAGACACAAGCACTGACCTGTTCTCTGGTTCCCAGCCCTGGGTGATGAGGGCAGGCACACAGAGGCCTTGAGTTTGGGAGCCTACTGGAGGAGGTGCTGGGTGTGGGCTCTGGATTGGGTGGTTTTCTTGTGAAAGGCACACTCGGGGGTCATTTTCTATCTCTAGGAATGACCCAGATCTGGGAGGGACAGTCCCTCCAAGGTCAGCAAGGCTTCAAGATGTCAAAGCATCAGAAAATAAAAGGCATGTTTAATATACCTTTGCCCCAGCCAAAGAGAATCCCCTGCATTCGGCCTTAGAGTGGACAGGTGGAGAAGGCTCCTAGGTCAGGCTTTGGCTGAGGGGCAGCCTCAGAAGACCCAGCCTGCAGAGGGAAGGGCCTTCTACTCCTCCCTGCCTAGACATCGTCTTATTGTAGGAATCCCATTCAGTACCTGGGAACCCAGTGTGTCTGCCCCAGAGCATGACAAAGGGACCTCCTGGGTGGACTGAGAGCCCTGGCAGCTGTGGATTGCTGGCCTAAAAACGGCCCAACTGAGGGACTGGGCCTCAGCTCACAACCTCAGATATGGGGAGAGGAGGAAGCTCTTCCTGCAGAATTCTAGTGTGATGGCAGTTCCCAAAGCACACAAGATGAGCTGGGTATCCTCTCCAAAATCACAGACTTTTCTATGACTCCAGACAGTGAAGTGTAGGGCTGTGAACAGAGTGATTTGAGTCAAGCAGGTGCACTATCCAACACACACCTTATGGCCCTAATATTTTATCATAAATACTATTATTTATTAATAGAAAATTTATATTTGTAATAGAAAGTTTATATAAAAGTTTATATTTGTAACATTTATTAATAGAAAGTTTATATTTGTAATGTAAATATTAAATATTTACATATGAGTTACATACATTAACAGGGCTTACATTATGAATATAGGGTAATACTATTCTCTTTTAGTTGAGGAAACAGGCTTAGAACAATAATAATTTGTTTGAGATCATGGAGCTGAAAAGCCAGACTTTTATGTGCAATGTTTCCGATTTCTAAATGGCAATGAATTTATATATTTATTAAGAAATGCTGCTTTGGGTCAGGCGTGGTGATATGTGCCTGTTGTCCCAGCCACTTTGGAGGCCAGGGTGGGAGGATTACTTGAGGCCAGAAGTTGGAGGCTGCAGTGAGCCATGACTGAACCAATGCACTCTAGTCGGGGCAGGAGAGTGAGAGCCTGTCTCAAACAAACAAAGAAGATATTCTCTTTGGGCCTGCACTGGACAGGCCACACAAAATACCCCTGGGGAAGAAGCAGTATCGACTCCTGGCTTGCAGCCTGTGTAGGGACAGCAAGTGATCAGGTGGGGTCTGAGGTCAGGGAATCCTGGACCCAGCTGCTAATTGTACCACTTACCAGCTGGTGCTAGCTGAGCTCACTTGGTACCTGGGGATGGTCCTAGCATCTTCTATGCAGGGGTGAGGCTCGCGGTGAGGTTATAGACTTCGTGCTGGTTGGCATGGACTAGTTACAACAACAAGCCCCAAAGACCAGGAGACATCTCACGCGGAAAGTATTCCTTGTTAATCAAGTCTGATTCTGCTGTTCTCCCTCAGCAAGACAATTACTCCATGGAGTGACTCAGGGATCAAGCTCCCTCTACCATCTTGAGCCCATAATTTTTCAAGTGGACATCTGGGTAGCAGACAGGGGAGGACAAAAGCTATGGACACATAGCTTTCCTCTCCTTCCACTGGTGAGCAGTGTTCCTTATGCCCTCCTGCATGTGAAGGGTCATGGGACGTGTGCTAGAACCCTTACATTTTAGCTGCATTTCCCAGTCTCCCTTGCAGCTAGGTGTGGCCATGTGACTAGGTTCCAGCCAATGAGGTGTAAATAGCAATAACATGTTGCCACTTCCAGGAGACTGACTACTGCATTCAGATTCTGGTTTTGCCACTACTCTGTTGAGGAACTTGGAAAAGTGACTTAGTTTCTCTGGTGCATCAGGTTCCTCATCTGTAGAGTTGGGATAACAATAATATCTGCCTTAAAGTGTTGCCAAGAATGAAGTAACAATGATGATTTTAGAACAGTGCTTACAGCCAGATGTGGTGGCTCATGCCTGTAATCCCAGCACTTTGGGAGGCTGAGGTGGGTAGATCACTTGAGGTCGGGAGTTCGAGACCAGCATGGGCAACATGGTGCAACCCTGTCTCTACTACAAAAAACATACAAAAATTAGCTGTGTGTGTTGCCACACACCTGTAGTCCCAGCTACTTGGGAGGCTGAGGCATGAGAATTGCTGAGGTAGGAGATGAAGGTTGCAGTGAGCTGAGATCGTGTCACTGCACTGCAGCCTGGGCAGCAGAGTGAGACCCTGTCAAAAAAAAAAGGATAGTATTTACACATGGGAAGTTGTGTTATGTGTTATCATCATCAGTGTAATAATACTTATATTTTATTTTTTGAGACTGGGTCTTGCTCTGTGCTGAGACTGGAGTACAATGGTGTGAGCATGGCTTACTGCAGCCTTGACTTCCTGGGCTCAATTGATCCTCCCACCTCAGCCTCCTCAGTAGGTGGGACTACAGGCATGTACCACCACATGTGGCTAAATTTTTAAAATTTTTCTTGTAGAGATAGGATCTCTGTATGTTGCCCAGGCTGGTCTCAAACTCCTGGGCTCAAGCAATCCTCTCTCCTCAGCCTCCCAAATCACTGGGGTTACAGGTGTAAGCCATCACACCCAGCCAATAATGCTTTTACTATCACCTCCTAAGGTTGATGTAAGGTTTAAGTATGAACAAGCTCCATGTCTATTATCAGAACAAGTTTCCCTGATGCTATTTGTCTACCAAGACCAGGAAGAAATATTAGGAATTATATCCATCCATCTACTCCCTCCTCCCTGGCACCACCCCATGAGGCTCAATAGATTTTCCATTTCTTTCATGATATGTACTCATTTGCCCAACAAATCTTTTTCAAGGCATGAAAATTCATGGGGGGATCAAGATACCTTTTTGGGTCCAAGTTTCTTTTAAGAGATGCCTACAGGGATGCACATGTTTATTTATAGCTCATCACCTGTTTTACAGAGAGGTTGAGAGGTGGAAAGAAATGGAGGGAAGGAAGAGGTAGGTGTGAATTTGGCATTTTTCATTGTTGATTCAATGTAGCACAGGGAGGTTGGTGTGAACAGATGCATGTGGAAAGGAGAAGGAGAAATTTGGGTCGGGAAGGAGCCTGAGCTATTTTTTCTCTCCCCCTTAGTGGTGGGTGAGTAGCTGTTTTAAGGAAAAATAAAGTGGAAAAAAGGAAATAGAGTGAATGCTTAATATATGAATACTCAGAACTTCTGTGCCCTCTGATAAGTAGGAATCTCAAGAGACAAGGATTTTTGGGGGTGAGCAGGGAGTCATTCATTCAACAAATATCTGAGCACCTACTCTGTGCCAGGCAGTGTTCCAGGGACTGGGAAGCCAGCAATTAACAAATCAAAGTCTTTTGCCTTATGGAACCACCACTTCCAATTTCTGGGCATGATCAAAGAATGGGATGAAATGGAGAGAGAAGGGGGAGGCTGCCTCAAGTGGCCAGAGAAGGCCACTCTAAGAAGGTAACATCTGAGCAGAGACCCACTTGGCAAAGAGAAGACAGTTATATAGGTATCTAAAGAAGACATTCTCCTTTCATCCAACTGTTCACTGATGCTTTGCTTAGAAGAGAGAAACATTGGCAACATCCAAGAGTCCATCCTTAGAAGATTGGGTAAATAGATCAGAATTTAACTAAGTGAGAAATGAGGAAGAAGAGTTGAATATTTGAATATGCTAAGAGTTCTGAATTACAGAATTAAATGAAAACAAAGAACAATCAATGACAGCATACATGTTTAATCTCATTTGTGGATTTTTCAAGTGAGGGGGCTTCAGGGGCTTTCAGTCAATAGCTATTTACTGACTTTCATAGAAGGATTTCAATAAATTAGCAACCTATATTGAAGTAGTGCTTTTCTGCTAATTATCAGCTGTGTATGTAGAGTGTATCAGTCAGTTTTGCTGTGTAACAGACCCCTCCAAAACATAGTAACTTAAAATAACAAGCATTATTAGCTCAGGAATGTGGCCATTTGGGCTAAGTTCAACTTGATAGTTCTGGCCTTAGCTGACCTCATAAGTTCAACTGTGAATGGGCTGCCTGGTCTAGAATAACCTTGTCCAAGACAACTTGCCTTTCCTCCCTGGGCATCTAATCCTCTAGCAATCTAGCTTAAGCTAGTGCACATGACTGAGTAGGGATTTGAGAGGAAGAGAGAGCACTGAATTCTCTTGAGGTGTGTGTGTGTGCATTGATCCTCAGCCTCACTTTTCTTATACATAGAATGGACCCAGTTTCTATTACCCACTCCATAGCAACAATGTGAAACGCCTATCAGCTGTATACTATGAGATATGCACTGTCTCATAGTAGTGATAAGTAAATCATTTTTTCTGAGATGATGTTTCACTGTTGATGCCCAGGCTGGAGTAAAATGGCACCATCTTGGCTCACTGAAACCTCTGCCTCCCAGGTTCAAGCAATTCTCCTGCCTCAGCCTCCTGGGTAGCTGGGATTACAGGCGCCTGCCACCATGCCGTCTATATTTTTGTGTTTTTTAGTGGACATGGGGTTTCGCCATGTTGGCCAGGCTGCTCTCGAACTCCTGACCTTAGATCATCCACTCGCCTCAGCCCCCCAAAGCGTTGGGATTACAGGTGTGAGCCACTGCACCCAGGCAGTAAATAATATTTTATTGATGCTAAGGCCAGTTGTTATTCACATTTTAATATCTCTCACATTGAAATGTGTCTTACAATTGTTCATATCTTTGACTTTTCTTCTTTCTTTACAAGGTTCTTAACTTTTTTATTTTATAAGCAATATATCTGAAAGGAAAATCATCACATTTATGGCATGCCATAGTCAGGAAGAAAAATTGGGTTGTATCCTGAGCTTAACCAAACATACCAGATCCACCCTGTTTAGTCCTGGTCCCCAAATAATAAAACATTGAGCACTTCCTGTAAGCTGGACTCCATAGAAAAAAAACTCTGAGTTTTATCATGCTGAGATTTGAAGATATGTCACAAACTTTCTGGATGTGGTAATCATTTAATCTTATTACTGCTTTTTTCATCATGAAAGTACAAATGTAATCTTGGCAACCCTGGTAATCCTGTGATTTTTTTTTCCTTTTAATTACCTTTTGTGTTTTTAATTTGAGAAGACTTTAGACACACATCTATGTGCCCACAGAACATATCTACATTGTTATATGTGTTGTTGGGTCTTCATGTAATTTGTATCAGACTACATCTGCAGTTTTGCAGCTTGCTTCCCCCATCTTCCCATGCAACAGTGTCTCTTGGAGACCTTTTCATATTCATCCATATTGAGCTGTTTTGTTCTGCAAAATGAGTACAATAAGAATAACCAACAAAGAAGATCTTGGTGAGGACACAATAAGCTCTCGATAAACGTTACTTGATTTATAATATTTCTGTCTTTGGAATGTTAACCCCATCATTTTTATTGTGAGACTGCAGAAAAGCCCCCTGTGGGCTAGAAGTGGCTAGAAGAACATGTTTCTCTAAGCAGACTGGCAGCTCACTGCCCTTGTATGATTTACGCCACACACCCCCAAGTCATTGTGTCCTTCAAGGTTTTAAATAACAAGGTGAATTTTCCCATTTCAAGCATATTTCTTCCCCTTGCAACCCCACATTAAATAAATGGAAAAATTTTAGTAGTAGTAAAACAAGAAGGTATTTGGGGACATATTGCTCTGGGTTTAATCCTGGATATGCCATTTCTGAGCTGACCTCTCAAGGGGGTCTGAGGCTTACAAATGATCACTATTTGGAAATGGCCACATAAACTAGATACATCCACACAGTGTGGTTAATTCCCTGAAGTTGCCAAAAAGCATGAAATAGATTCCTCTCCTTGTGGGATGATCCTTACTGATAGGATTCCCTGCTTGGTGCCACAGAGCCCTGCCTTATGGGACACTGCAGATGTACCAGAGGATAGAACAACAGATCACCTCCCCATGAAGTAGTCTTATGCAGAGTCTTGCTCAGCAGGGGTCCATGATCTTGGATGTCTCAACTGGGCAGATCATAGACTGCATCCTGCCAAATGATGAGCACAGTTCGGGTTACTCGTTTTCTTTTTAATTCAATAAGTTTCCATCATTAAAACATTGAGAGAGTTTGCATTTACAAACACCATCTTTCGTTCGTTTAAGTCTTTCAAAACAACATTCATAGGCCATCTGGTATGTGTCAAGACGTGTTCTAGGTTCTAGAGGCTCAGGTAAATTAGAAACACACAGCCCCTGACATCATGGGTCTGTACCATTTTAGAAACAAAGCAGACGGTAAGCAAAAGGAAATATTTATAACATAATGAGCTCCAGCTTATTTTGAGAAATTGAAATATCAAAATTCACTGGGCCAGGAACTCCATTAGAGTTATATCCTCTAATGGAAATAGAGGATAGATGGTATCTCTGGATGTGGTATCTCTTAGCTGTTCTAGAAAAACAGCTAAGAACCATATCACAATGGTTCTAGGTAGACAAAGAGCTCAAAGTCAGAGATTCAAAGCTCTCTGGCTCTTGCAGCATTGTGAATATCATCCTATTAGGCACAGAGGATATGTTTCAGGCATACTGGGTGTCACCTGTCGTGTCCAGCACATAGTGAATGCTCTATGAATGTCTGTCTGTCTCTTAAGTGATCAGGGAAGCTGTGCCTTTTCTGGTGACCAGATAATTAGTAAGAACACTTATTCATCCATTCAGCAATTCCAGAGTGGTCTGATTTTGTGAAGGACTCACTCTTGCAGAGGGACCACATCATTTAAGACTAATCCTGACAAAAAGCTGGTGGGTATATCTATTCACCAGCTAACGCGACACTAAAATAAAAGCCACCGTTTACAATGTATGTAATTGGTTATATTTGAAAGCATGAGAAATTGTAGCCATGCTGTAAATCTACAATAACACCCCTCTTGTGACCCCACCTTGGAACATAAAAAATAGGGCTTTGCCAATAACTCACATGTATAACAATCTCCTCCCCATTCTCCTCCTTCTCCCAACCCAGAATAACAAACAGCCTGAATCCTGGGCACATCTTTCCCTGAGTTTCCTTTCTGTACTTTCCCCCTGTTAAGAGCTGTTTGGGAAATCGTGTTAATTATTTCAATCAGGTTGTGTCCAGGCCCTGCTGTCCTAAGAACAAAAGCTGTCACTTAAAAATGACTTTGCAGTTCTTGCCCTCATCTACTTTAATCCCACGCTCTCCACAGTCCAGAGATCTTTGTTTCCATGCAACAGCAGGGCTTTCCCCAGGCGGATGGGTTCTTTGAAGGGGGTGGGGGGGAATCTCCAACTAGTCTGTGTAGCGGGTCAGCATCACGGAACAGCTAATGGTTTGAATCGTTCAGAACTGTGGACAGCTCATGCCAGACAGAGTCAGCACCACGGACAGCCTCCAAACACGGCTCGTGATGTGAATTGTTCAGCACTGCAGTCAGAGACTCGCAAGGCAGCCCTGCTGAAAATGGTTCAGCACCACGGACAGCTCTATCAGTATCCTTCAGAACTCCGGGCAGCTCATGCCTGAGTGATTCAACACCACGGGGAGCCCCACAGCGTCGCAGGACAGTCCCTGCTCCACTGCAGCCTCTCAGGATAGGCTGTGCTGGGACTATTCCAGCATAATGAACAGCCCTGCTAATATCCATCAGAACCCCGGGCGGCTCATGCCAGAATGGTTCAGCACCATGGGCCACCCCCAGCCTCGCAGGACAGCCTGTGCTGGAACTAGTCCAGCATCACGGAGAGCCCCAATGGACTAGTTCTGCAACATGGACAGAAACAAGTGTCATTTCGCAACCACCTGTGCTAGCTGTAGGCACTCTTCTGAGCTGAGTCCTGATCCCACTTTGCAACCCTCACCCCTGGAGGCTCTGATGGGGCTATTTGGGTAATCCAGGCTCTTCTGGATTTGACCTCAGAAATGCAGGCATCCAACAGGCAATATGATCAAAAGGGAACTCTGGATTTTCTACACACACAAAAAAAAAACTTGATCCCTCTTAGTGCACTTCGGGGCACTCAGTTGCTCAGACCCAAGGGCCATAAGTCTCCCTTGATTTCTCTGTTTCTTTCACACCTCATACTCCACTCATTAGTGAGTCCTCTCAGTTCCACCCATAGAGCAAATCCTGAATCTACCCACTGTTCTCCACCCCCACTACCACTGCCTTACTCCAGGCCACCGTCACTTCTCACCTGGTTTACTGCAAGAGCCTCCTAAGTGATCTTCCTACTTTATTGCCCCTTCTAGTGCATTCCCCATACAGCAGTTTGAATGACCCTTAGAAAATGTAAACCAGCGTCTATCACACCATTCCTCAGTACCTGCCACTACTTTCCAGTACACGTACCATGAAATTCAAAGATCTTCTTGTGGCTTTCCTGACCCTGGATGCCTCTCTATCTTACATCCCATTACTCCCTCCCTTTCCTGGTCACGCTGGCCACACCACCTCCTTGGTTCCTCAGGGCCTTTGCCTCTGATGTGCTCTGTCCATGGTGCTGAATACATTCACGTGTGGATTCCACCCTGTCTCCTTTCCACTGTTTGGTTCTGAGCTCAAAATGTTACCTTTTCTAACAGGCCTTCCCCGACCATCCCCATCTAAAGTGACTTCAAAGTTACTGTCACAGTGATTTATTTCACAGAATTTAATACTTCACAGAATTTAGCGCAAACTATATTTTATTTTGCATTTAGTGGTTTACTTGACATTGTCTGTTTTCATTATTAGAATATAAGCTCCATTAGGCTACAGACATCAATTGCCTTAGCTACCCGGAACAGCGTCTGTCACATGGCAGTTGTTTAATAAATATTAGTTGAATGAGTGAATGAATTAATGAGTGGATGAATTATCAGCCCTGCATTCATTTTTCTTTTCTTGGCTAGTCATGGAGCCCCCAAAATGTGTCAACAGCACTCACATCCTGGTAAAATTGTGGTCCATGGTTTGAAGTCTGTGTTGGGGTCCCCAAGATCACCCTCAGGCTTGATGATTTCCTGGGAGGACTCATGAGAGACTCAGCACATAGTCATACTCACAGGTATGATTTGCTACAGTGAAAATATACAAAGCATAATCAACAAAGGGAAAAGGCCCGTGGGCATAACACATCTGTATTCCACCCCTGGACTTGCCCTGAGGCTGTGGCAAGGCAGAGAATGTGTTATGTTACAACAGGATAATGAAGAGTCAGAACCAGTAATTCAGTCTACCACACCAAGTGGTGGCGTGTAGCTATAATTTATTAATCGTGATTTTATTTCCCTTTTAGGTTATGGCACTTGAAACTGATTTTCCATTTATAGGAATGCTGTAAAGTTTCCATTTAAAGGTACTTCTTAAATGGTTTTAGAAGACAAATTCATTTTAAATAAAAATATTATGTAAATAGGAATGCAGATGTTATGTGGAAATGGAAGCAATCATGAAGATATTATTCGCTGCCGCAGACACAGGGCAAATATTGAAAAAGGATGTTTTAGAGGTTGAAGTTTGAGAAACATTAAAGTAAGACATAAAACAGGATTCCAGGCACTCTTCCTTCATTGTTTTCTTCTCTTTCGGGAAGAAATCACTCCTAAGGGGTCATTCAGTAACATTCCTTCCCTCAGAATTCTGGGGAAGCCCCTCAAACTTGAGTCAATTTTGAAACAACCATAAATTATCTGGACTATCAGGATTGTAACTGAAGTTTTTCCCCAATATTGAGGACCTGCTGTTCGAGAATTATAATGATAATATTAATGGCATTTACTGTGCTCTCAAAATTATGAGGCATATGTATTAACTTACATGATGTTCACAATAACCCTAATAGGTAGAAACTATTATTGTCCCCATTTTGCAGTTAAGGAAGCTGAGACCCAGTTAATTCACTTCCCAAAGTTATACAGATGGTACATGGCTAGATCTGCATCTGGACGCCCAGCTCTTAACCCTCTCAAGATTCTGTGACCTGGGGCGGCTCCCCTGGCTTCTTGCACTAAATGTCTTATTATCAGAGGAAGTGAGGATTGGATGAAATGTCGAATTCTTGGCAGTTTATCTCTTTTCTCTGCACACTCTGAGCTATCTTTGGAATGGCAGGAAACTCATCTCCTGAACATATAAATGACAGAAGTTTCCCCTCCCCATTACATCACCTATCTGAAAACTCCTAGGCAAACCCAATCTCAGTCGTTCCATCATCTTGCTCTGTGTCCTTTGCATGACTCATTTAATGCCTTTGTGCCTCAGTTTTCTTCTCTGTAAGATGGGGGTAATAATATTACCACTTTTGGCTGTTGGAATTAAATGAGATAGTATTAATAAGATGCCTTTCCTTATAGTATTTTTTTGAATAAATGACAGTTATTTTTGTTTTTCTGATTAATCAGGGTAATTCAATTATCTATCCATTTGGAAAAGGAGATTAAACCTTTACCTCATACCATTCAAAAAATTCCAAAAGGTTCAAACAAAATAAACATATAAAATAAGACTGTAAAATAAAATATGAGATTATACGGGAAAAAGTGTTTATGAGAGTTGGGTGAGGCCAGGTGAAGTGACTCATGCCTGTCATCCTAGCACTTTGAAAGGCTGAGCCAGGAAGATTAGTTGAGGTCAGGAGTGTGAGACCAGCCTGGGCAACATAGTGAGACCCCATTTCTACAAAAAATTAAAAAATTAGCCAGGTGGGGTGGCACATGCCTGCAGTTCCAGCTACCCAGGAGGCTGAGGCAGAAACATCACTTGAGCCCAGGAGTTCAAGGCTGCTGTGAGCTGTGATCACACTATTGCACTCCAGCCTGGGTAACAGAGTGAGACCCTGTTTTAAAGAGCGAGAGAGAGAGAGAGAGAGAGAGAGAGCGCACCAAGGAAGGGCATCTTAAATAATATCCCAAGAGCAAAAATTATAAAATTTTTAAAAAATGATATCTTGGATTTTTATTAAAATTCAAAACTTCAGGCACTGTGTAAACACAAAAAAGCAGAAGGGACAGGCCAGGAGAAAATACTCACCACAGATAGAGTAACAGGCAAAGGATTAATGTCCAGAATATAAAAAGAATGCCCATTAATCAGTAAGTAAAAGCTACATAAACAAATAAAGCAATGTGGAGATAACCAGGTAATTCAGATGAGAGAATAAGTCTGTTCAACAAACATGTGAGTAATCAGGGGAGTGTAGCTAAGACTACACAGGGACACCGTTTTCCCCCTACCTATGCCTTTGTCGAAATTTTTTTAAATTTAACGTAGCCTCCATGAGAGCCACTTGGCTGCAGTCACTGCATTGTAAATTTGAACAATAATCATTGCTAATAATAGCAGCCATTAGGTACTTTTTAAAGAATTTAAGTGTATTACTTATTATTGTTATTGTTTTACTTTCCCTACAATCCTGGGACTTGGTAACCATAATTATTCCCACTTAACAGAACGGGCAACTGAGGCACGGACGTTTTAAGTGACACACCCGAGTGCTCACGAGTAACAAGTGACAAAGCCAGCCGCTGGCCCCAGGCGGTCGGGCCTCAAAGTCCCCGGATTGTCACACCCTGTCCCAGCTTCTTCCCCCTTCCGCCCAACCGGGACCCCCGTTTGCAGACTGGAGAACCCTGGGGGCGTGTGCAAAGCCACTGGCTTTGGGGCGTGTGTCGGAACACAACCTTGGTGCCCGTCAGCTGGGGATGGACCCGCACGCACGGTACCACACCCCCTTGCAACCGCGCACGCCGCTGGAGGGGTGTGTGGCCCCTCCGCTCCCTACCCCACGCCCCTCCAGGTGGAGGCTTCCCGGGAGTGGAGAAGGGGGGGAGGCCGCCCACGATCCCCAATTCCCCCACCTCCCACCTCCCACCTCCATGCTCCACCCTCACCCCGCCGCTCAGCCTCCGCGTCTGCGCAGCCGCAGTCAGTGCGGCGCCAGCTCTGCAGAGCCCGGACAGGGTCTGGTTGGGGAGGGTGAGTCCTTCGAGGGACCCCCGCGAGCGGGAAGGAAGCGGAGAAAAGGGGCTGGGGGCGCGGGCGGCGATCGGGGATGCGCGCGCGAGTGTGAACGCGCAGAGCGTGTTTGTGCCTGGGTGGGGCTGAGGGGCAGAGGCATCCAGGGATGGGGTCCGCGGTGGGAGCGTCTCCAAGCCCGTCTGTCTGTCGGGTGGGAGAGGGCTGGGGTCTGTCGGTACCGGTCTACTCCGCAGCGGCGGTTTGGGTCCCGGCTGTGGGTTGCAGGGTGCCTATCAGCCTCCGAACCAGGGGGGAGGACGCACCTGCCCTGAGTGCCCATTGATGGTCTGTGTACCCTCGTGGGGCGGCGCGGGCAGGTGCGCTCGCCTCGCGGGGGCCAGTGTGGATGCTCGCTGCTCCTGGGTGTTCAGCGCACCTGCCCGCGGGTGCACCTGTGCGCGCTCGCGCTTTGTGTCCGTCTGGGCCCCTGCAACGACAGGGGCGCAGGCTCTGGGGTCGCAGGTGCAGCCGCCCCGCCCCCACTCTTCTGAGCTGTGTGCCTTTCATCAAGGGACGTCCCTGTCTGTGAAATGGAAACATAATACTATGTGTAGCGAGAAGTATGACGAGCTTTATGTGAGAAAAAGGGTTTCTGGTGCTCAGCAGGGCTGGGCACGGGAGCGCTCCAGGAAACTGCCGATACTGTTACTGCTTTGATGATTGTTGCTGGTTGTCGTTGTTGTGACTGCGTCTCCGTTTTCCCGGGGATGACTTGTTTGCTATTTCACCAAGAACACTGAGTCTGTGGGGTGTGAATCCCCGCCCCTCAACACACCTCTGCCTCATCCTCTTTCCTCCCTCCTTGACTCACTGCGGATCCAGTTTCTCCTGACCTTGACCTGATGGCTCTCGTCTTTCTCATCTGTCACCCCACTTGCCTGTATTTTCTCCTTTCTCATACCTTCCCCTCTCCTCAACCTAGATCCATGATTAATTATGTCATATTAAAGACAAAACAAAACCCCAAAGCAATAAACAAAGCAGAACTCCCAATGGTACTCTCTAACACTCTTTTCCATGAGGGTCCCGTAGGAATTTTCTTCCCCTGAAAAATGTCTAGGAAGCCTGCTCTCCTCACCCGCAACGGACTGCCCAGCCCACACTGAGGCTGAAAATTGGCAGCCCCAGGGTCTAACTCGGCCCCACACCCTGTGCTATTTGACTAAAGGTGTCTTCCTGTTGTAATAACGGAGAGAGTTAGAAGGGATGCGCCAAGCACTGAGTTCTAAATTAAGAGTCCTTTTCATTGAGAGACGGCTAACGCTCAAAGTTCTCTCGGCCCCGAGAACGGGGCTTGATTTTCCTTTATACCTTGATGTAGGTAGGGGAGGTGGTACCTAGCTGAAGCGGAATTTACAGAGGCAGAACAGGCAAGTTGGCTAGTAACCAGCGGGGAGGAGGTTCCCAGGATTGTTGGTTGCTAAGGGTATTTTCAAACAATTAGGGGGGTTTAAAGAGAGTTTTACACAATAGCAGGTGTGCTTTTCAAGCAGGATGCAGTTTCGTTGGTTATATGGTAGGATAAGCATGGAGTCAGCGTGACATAAGTGCAGCGTCAGTGTGGCCCAGTTATGCATCCAAAGGGGCTGTGGTAGGGAGGGGGAGCTAGGTTGGAGTTTACAGCTAAGATGGAGTCAGTGATGCTAGCCCATAAACACGGGAAATAATTACTGACATCATGAAATGCAGAAGATGCCATCTGGAAATATAGATTTCCAGTCTTCTTTTGGGGAAATAGAAGAGGGGTGACATCAGTCCCAGGGGTTCACCCTGCAAACATTAGCTGAGTTGCGTGGTGCAGCTTCTTCAGACAGGAGACCTGATCTCTCTTTTGCCGCACTCCCCACCACCCCCATCGTCTCTCCCCATGCCATACATCCGCTGCCATTGGTTCATGTGCTCCTTACAATACAGAGTATTTATCCGCACCTATATTTAGTTTTCATTTGCAGCAAAATGACAGTAAAAGAGTGCTCTTGATTGATTCATTGATTGATTTCCAAGGCAGAGTCTTGCTCTGACACCCAGGCTGGAGTGCAGTGGCATGATCACAGCTCAGTGAAGCCTTGACCTCCCAGACTCAAAGGATCCTCCCAGTAACTGGGACTACAGGCTCCTGACACCACAGCTGGCTAATTAAAACAATTTTTTTTGTAGAGACTGGGTCTCACTCAGGCTTGCCTCAAACTCCTGGGCTCAAGCAACGGTCCCACTTTGGTCTCCCAAAGTGCTGGGATTACAGGTGTGAGCCACCTTGCCTGGCTGATTTATTTGTTAATTCATGTTTCCTATCCCATTTGTGTTGCCTGCTGAGCCTCTGGATGCCTGCGAGTTCCAATCCTCGATGCTGGGGTTTCTGTCTGCTGGAATGCTGGGTCTTGCTCTCTTTGGTCCTGTCTTCTCACTTACCTTTCTCCTCCAGGAGAATGTGAGCTGTTTAGGGTGTCAAATCCATCTTCAAATGCCCAATACTCAGCACAGGTTTGGCCCAAAGTTCTGGCTGAGAAATGGTTGGGAAAAGTTGTATTCATTCAAGCACTTGTGGGTGGCAAATAACCCCAGGGTCCCTTAAAAGGTGATGTGGAAGCTCAGACCTGACGGGTGGGAGGCTTTCTAGAAGCCTATGCAGGAAGTGCAAGCTGAGGCTGGGATGGAGGACTCTTTGCTTCCTCCATTCACCAGATACTTACACTGTGTATTAAATCATGTGTCTTAGTGGCGACAGCAGCTCTATGAGGTAGCTGTCACTGTTACCACCTCCCCATTTTACAGATGAGCAAACTGAAGCTTGGAGAGGTTAAAGTGGCCTTCCCCAGGTAACACGGGAAATATGTGGCAGAACTGAAATTCACACCTGTGCTGTTGTCTCCACGCCTGGCTTTTAAGTACTCAGCCATGCAGGCAGCAGTTAGCATTTTATTGGTGGCTGTCATTCTTTCCCCACCGTGTTGAGTATTTTCTCTGTTTAGCAACACTTGTACTAGCAAACATTTACCTACTATTTTTAAAATTACCTCTTTTTTCTTCTAACAATTTTATTATTATTATTAATTATTATTATTGAGACAATTTCACTCTGTTGCCCAGGCTGGAGTGCAGTGGCACAATCTTGGCTCACTGCAACCTCCACCTCCCAGCTTCAAGCAATTTTCCTGCCTCAGCCTCCCGAATAGCTGAGATTACAGGCATGTGTCACCACGCCCATCTAATATTTGAATTTTTAGTAGAGACAGGGTTTCACCATGTTGGCCAGGCTAATTCGAACTCCTGACCTCAGGTGATCCGCCCGCCTCGGCCTCCCGAAGTGCTGGGATTACAGGCGTGAACCACTGCACCTGGCCTAGTTTTCTTCTTTAAGTGAAGTGAGATCTAAAAAAAGACAGAGTGATGTGCACAAAGTGTACAGTTGGGCGAAGGTACAGCTCAACAAATTTGTGCAAAAGTAGTCCCCCATTTGACCACCACTAAGAAAGATACAGGACATTTCCAGCCACCCCAGAAAGCTCCTCATAGCCTTTCTCACGTCTGCCAATCCAGCGTAAGCACTGTTCTGACTTCCACTGAGATCAATTCATTTTTACCTATTCCAGATATTTACAATGTCAGTAAAATCACATGTATGTGCTCTCTGTATTTGTCTTTTTTCACTCAGTCATAAATATACATATACACATTATGTACTTACATGTTGATAATATAAACATGTATATTTTTATACTTACATATGTATTATATTTATGCTATGAATATATTATATGTATAACTATATTTATATTATAAAATTGTTTCTATAATTTTATGCTTATGTTACATTTATAATATATTTTTAATATATTTATAGCATATTTATATTTAAATTAAAATATAAACATTTGAAAATTTGTATTGATATTATAAATGCATTTATTTTATATATTTATAAGTATATATTTGTAAAAAATAATTATATACTAAAATATATGTGTATATTTAAATATATATTATGGTATGAATATATTATATGTATAACTATATTTATATTATAAAATTGTTTCTATAATTTTATGCTTATATTTATAATATATTTGTAATATATTTATAGCATATTTATATTTAAATTATAAAAATGTAAACATTTGAAAATTTATATTATAAATGCATTTATTTTATATATTTATAAAAATAATTATATACTAAAATATATGTGCATATTGTGCATATTTAAATATATATATATTATATTCACCCATGTTGCTGCCTATATTGCTTTGTTGACCCTTCTCATACTGAGCCCTGTATGCATCAACTGCAATTTATGTCTGTATTATCCTTTTGAGAAACACCTGCTGTTTTAAACTTTGTATTAGGCCTATGAGTGCTTCTGACTATGCATATAAACCACTCCGTTCTTATGAATCGTTATGAATACAGCAGGCATCGACATTCACGTACACGCGTGTGTGTGGACACAGGTTCTCGTTGCTCCTAAGTGTCTGAGGGTGAAATCGCTGGGTCCCAAGGTGCACCTCTGTTCAGCTTTCCTAGATGTTGCCAAATAGTTTTCCAAAGTGATTGAACCAACAGACATGCCCACCAGCATGCAACCTGCTTTAAAACTTGACCTCAGTGGATTTCAAAGGCAAACTTTGCATCACCGTTGCAAAGGGAAAGCCAGTATCGCTTCGAATGTTCATATATTACTGAAGGTTAGTTCTGGGCTGGCTGTTTTGCCCGCCTGGCCTGAAGCTGCTCTCCCTTGTTAGGAAGGAAGCTCGGCCATAGAGATGCTAAAAGCATTGGGGCACTCAATGGAAATTTTCCCCTTGAGGTAATGGGAAGGATTGCAGAGGCTGACGCAGGAGACGCTTTCTCTTATTCCTGGAATTGAGTGTCACGGAGCCCTGGCTGTGCCTGGGATCTCCGCCTGGGCTGACTGGGAGGTAAGAGCATGCAGGGGTGGGTGTGCTCACTCCTGGGCACTGAGAATCTCTTAACTGGAGGGGACGTGAGGAGGGTGAAGCTGGTGGGGGAGGCAGTGGGGAGCCGGATCAGCGGTGAAGGGCTGAGTGGACCCCCAGGATGCAGGGTGAACACAGTGGAAGTCACTCTATCTGGAGGAACAAAAATGCAGATGGGACAGGGGCTGGGCAGCAGGCAGGAGGGCAGAACATTTTCTGAGGCAAGAGAAAGAGGCCTTGGCCATGGCGTGGATGTGGACGGTGAAGTCCTGGCCAAGAGTGGGGACCCAGGAGGAGGGAGTGCCATGGGTGGGACAGTGGGCAGAGGGTACTGGGGAAATGATGAGCTTGAATTTGGGTCCTAGGGAACCTGTGAGACACCCCACTCCAGAAAGGAGACATCATAAATGCTAACTGGTGATACAGAAAAAAATAACATAGTATGCATATACATATATATGCACATATATATTCTATTATGAAAATATTTCAAACATACTCTTCAATATGAGGCTAGTGCTATGAACTACCGTCTACCAATTTCCCAGGTTTAGCAGTTACCATTTTCCTGTGTGCTTTTACTTTGTGGGAGTTTCTTTTTTAAACTGTGATTTCTGGGATGCATGTGCAGAACGTGCAGGTTTGTTACGTAGGTATCCATGTGCCATGATGGTTTGCTGTGTCTATCAACCCGTCATCTAGGTTTAAGCCCCACATGCATTAGGTATTTGTCCTAATGCTCTCCCTCCCCTTCCCTCCACCCCCCATAGGCCCCAGTGTGTGATGTTCCCTTCCCTGTGTCCACGTGTTCTCATTATTCAACTCCCACTTATGAGTGAGAACATGCAGTGTTTGGTTTTCTGTTCCTGTGTTAGTTTGCTGAGAATGATGGCTTCCAGCTTCATCCGTGTCCCTGCAAAGGACACGAACTCATCCCTTTTTTTATGGCTGCATGTGGGAATGTTTTAAAGCAAATCTCAGCCATCAGGTCAATTCACCCCTGCACACAACCAAAGCACGTCTAAAACCTAGGGTGGACCTTTCCCTATCTCTCCATAAAGCCATCCCCATACCCAACGAAAGTCAGTGATAATTCCTTGGTGTAATCAAATATCCAGTCCATAATCACATTTATGTGGTTCTCTTTAAAAAGCTTTTCTTTTCACAGAAGACTTTTTTTTAATCTGAGATCAAACATCATATTCTCTACATGGTTGTCACGTCACAAACTTCTTGATCTAGTGTCTGCCCCATGGTTTTAAAATTTGACAGAACAATTTCTATTTACATAAACCTAAGCAAGGAGAAAAAGACTTGGAAAAGCTTTCTATTCACACTCCAAGAGAACTTACTCTTTTTTAAGTTACTATTCACAAGAATAGTTTTTGGGTTACATGTACAAAATTGATGATATAATTTCCTAAAACAAGAACGTAGACCAGCTTTAGAGTCTTAAGGCAAAGGGTTATATAATTATAACTTCTTAGAGTTCAGGCAGCTTCTTGCAAACCATCACCTGAATTTCAGGTTGACCAGCTATATAGGATAAGGATATTAAAGAACTGTTCATTTTGCCAGGCGAGGTGGCTCATGCCTATAATCCCAGCACTTTGGGAGGTTGAGGAGGGTGGATCATGAAGTCAAGAGATCGAGACCATCCTGGTCAACATGGTGAAAACCCGTCTGTACTAAAAATACAAAAATTAGCTGGGCATGGTGGTGCGCACTGTAGTTCCACCTACTCGGGAGGCTGAGGCAGGAGAATTGCTTGAACCCAGGAGGCGGAGGTTGCGGTGAGCCGAGATCGTACCATTGCACTCCAATCTGGGTAACAAGAGTGAAACTCTGTCTCAAAAAAAAAAAATAAAGAATTGTTCATTTAAAATTAGACTTTTGAGGCTTCATGAGGTGGCTCACGTCTGTAATCCCAGCATGTTGGGGAGGCTGAGGTGGGGAGATCACTTGAGGTCAGGAGTTCGAGACCAGCCTGGCTAATGTGGTGAAACCCCGTCTCTACTAAAAATGCAAAAATTAGCCAGGCATGGTGGTGTGTGTCTGTAATCCCAGCTACTCAGGAGGCTGAGACAGGAGAATCGCTTGAACCTGGGAGGCGGAGGTTGCAGTAAGCTGAGATCCTGTCACTGCACTGCAGTCTGGACAACAGAGTGAAACTGTCTCAAAACATAAAATAAAATAAAATTAGACTTTTAATCCCCATATGGTGAAGGCATCATTTTTTATGACACCCAGGGAGAAATTTGGGGCTGCAGGGGGCTGGTGGGAAGACTAGGATTCTTCTCTCTGTACCCAGAGGGATTCCGGGGCAACCCTCTCTAAAAACCCCCTCTATATGCTTTGGAATATGGACGATGTGTGAGTGTGAATGTGAGTGTGTGTGAGTGGGAGTGTGTAAGCGTATGTGTGAATGTATGTATGAGTGTGTGTGTGAATGTGAGCATGTGTGTATGTGACTGTGGCTGGTATGTGTTTATGTATGTGAGGGTGTATGTGTGTGTGATTGTGATGCATGCGTGTGTCTATGAATGTGTGTCTGAGTGTGTATGTGACTGTGTGGGTGTGTCTGAGTGTGTATGTTGGTCTATGTGTGTTATGTGAGTGTGGGTATGTGTGAGTATGTAAGAGTATGTGTGCGTGTGCATCTATTTGTGTCTGTGTGGTTATGTGTATATGAGTATGTGAGTTTGTATGTGTGTGAGTGTGAATGTATGTATGAATGTGTGTATGTGTTACTGTATGTGTATGAATGTGTGTGTATGTCTATGTGTGTGTGTTTGTGTGTATGTGACTGGGGGTATGTGTGTATGTGTATGTGTATTTGTATTAGTGTATGTGAATGTGTGTATGTGACTGTGTGTGTTTGTGTATGTATTTGTGTTAGTGTGAGTGCCTGTATGTGACTGTGTATGTCTGTGGATATGTGTGTGTGTATGTGTGGGTGTGTTTATGCTTGTATGTGTACATGTGAGTGTGTGTATGTGACTGTGTCTGTGGACCTGTATGTGTGGCTGTGTATGTTTGTATGTGTGTATATGTATGTGTTTGTATGTGACTGTGTGTTTCTGTGGGTATGTGTGTGTATGTGTTTGTATGTGACTGTGTGTTTCTGTGGTATGTGTATGTGTGTGTGTATGTTTGTACGTGTGGGTATGTGAATGTGTGTATGTGACTGTGTGTGTGTTAATGTTTGTATGTGCGTATATGTGAATGTGTGTGTGTATATGTGACTGTGTATCTGTGTGTGTGTATTTGTATGTGTGTAATGTATGTGTGTGTATGTGACTGTGTCTGTGGGTATGTGCGTATGTATGTGTGTGTTTATATTTGGATGTGTGTATATGTGAGTATGTGTATGTGACTGTGCATCTGTGGATATGTGTGTGTGTTTATGTTCGTATGTGTGTAATATGTGAGTAGGTGAGTGTATGTGACTGTGTGTGTGTGGTATGTATGTGTGTGTATGTTTATATGTGTGTATATGTATGTGAGTGTGTATATATGACTGTGTGTAGGTATGTGTGTGTTTATGTTTGTGTGTATATGTATGTGTGTGTATATGTGCATAGGTATATGTGTGTTTGTGTGCATATGTGAGTGTGTATGTGACTGTGTGTGTGGGTATGTGTGTGTGTTTATGTTTATATGTGTGTATATGTATGTGAGTGTATGTAGACTGTGTGTAGTTATGTGTGTGTTTATGTTTGTATGTGTGTATATGTGAGTGTGAGTGTGTCTGCGTGTGCCTGCCCATGACAGTCATTCCCTTTCCAGCTTTGTCTCCAGAGCACTCTCTACCGTTTAACATACTGTATGCTTTATTTGTTCCCCGCCAGTCTCTTTCTCTCCCTACTAGAATGTAAGCTCCAGGAGGATGGGAATCTCCACTTGATTACCTCTGTATTTCTAATGCTTAGAATCATGCCTTGCACCTGCTGGCCCTCTGTAATGATTAACTGAATGATGAAATGTCCTTCAGTCCTCAGGTTCTGAATCCTGTGCCTGGGGAACCAGAGAGGACCCTGGAGCTGGAGGAGAAAGAGAAGCTTATCTCAGAAGCTCCACCTCCTCCTGGGGCAATGCAGAATCTCAGGCCTGAGCAGATGCGGGGGCTGCTGGAGCCCGAGAGGACCAAGACGCTGCTGCCTCAGGAGAGTCGGGCCTGGGAGAAGCCTCCCCATCCCACCTGCACCAAAGACTGGGAGGTTGTGGAGGTTGGGGCCTCCAGCTGCGACAGTGATGAGAAAGGTGAGAGTCAGGGGTCCTTTGGGAGGTGACTAGGTGGAGGGAAAGGAATTGGCAGAGCCTAGGGAAAGACTAAACATACACTCCTTCACTCATCCATTCAACAGCTGTTCAAGGAGCACTGTGTCAGTCAGCTGTTGCTGTGTAACAAATCATCCCCAAACTTAGTGGCTTAAAGCAACAATCATTTATCAGCTCATGATTCTGTGGGTCAGCAGTTTGGTCTGGCTTCAGGGGATACTTCTGCTGCCTATGTTTGTCTGTGCAGCCTCAGAGAGCTGGTGGGCCCACTGGTCAATCTCAGATGGCTTTACTCCTATGTCTGCTGGTACTGGCTGTTGGCTGGCTTGGTAGTGCTGAGGACAGGGCATATGTCTCCAGCAGGATTTGTCAGGCTTATCCCCTTGAGCCTGCTTGCAGGGTTCTCAGGAATGGCTAAGAGAAGGAACACCCCAATTGTCAAGCACTGGAAGATTTGAAGAGGAAAATCACATGATCTCATTTGAATTTCAAAAATATTTCTCTAACTCAGTGGATTTCAACTGGGGGCGGTCTTATACCCCACCTCTCCTCCCCAAGTGATTTTTGGCAATGTCTGGAAATATTTAGGGTTATCATAGCTGTGGAGATGCTGCTGTTGTCTGGTGGGGAGAAGCCAGTAGTGCTGCTGATAAATGTCCTACCATGCACAGGACGGATCCCCCCACACACACCCACAAATAATGGTGAGGCTCCAAATGCTGATAGTGTCAAGTTTGAGAAAGCCTTAGTCCCACTGCATGTGAGGATGGATTGTAGGGCTAGGAAGTCAAGAAGGGAAGGTGGAAGACTAGTTAGGAGACTCCCGCAGCAGTCCAAGACAGAGGTAAGGTAAGTGGAGAGATTCGGGACACCTTTGGGAGAGGGAATCAGTTCTTGCTGATGGGTGTGGGGAAGGGGAGGAAAAGCGAGGCATCAAAATCCCTTTTAGGGTTTTGGCCCAAACAGACGGATAAAGGGCAGTGTCATTTGCTGACATCTCAACGTCACCCCGAAGCAGAAAGGGGGCTGAACAGTATAGCACTTACTAGGCACCGCCTTTTTCTTCCTGGTTGAGCAAGCCTTGGACAGAAGGCATGGATAACAGAGGCCAGCTCTGCTAGTGAGGCTTGGAGCTCCCGGCTGGGGCTAAGGTGCAGGAAGAGTGGAAAATGCCAGGACTTGCCCAGTCTATTCAGCTTAGGGATGAGAGCGATGCTAAGGTTCTGACCATGGGGACATGTCTCCGCTAGTGTCTGTTCTTCAGAAGCTGGGGAAGCCTCCATCACCCTGGTTTACTTCTGCGGCTTTTTATTCTGCTCCTTCACCCAGTTCTTGCTGGGGGCCTGTAGAGAAGGAACTCTTTTACCTACTGGACAGGTAAGGGAGTGAAGACTCAGGTGGCAGGGCACATCAGGAGGCATAGTTGAAGTTTTCCAGGTAGCTATACATAGAATTCAGGTCTCTCATTCTCTCAGCCCCACCGAGACCACATAGGAGTGTGTGTGTGTGTGTGTGTGTGTGTGAGAGAGAGAGAGAGAGAGAGAAAGAGAGACTGGGGGTGAAGAGAGAGAGAGAAGGTGGCTATTAGGAGAAAAGGGACAAGATGCCAGGGGAAGAGCCCACCCCCACCACCTGGCCACTCACTCACGGCTCCTTTTTCCTCCACTCCCACCCTCACCCAGACCTGCCTTCTCAAGAGACTGGGCTTTCCCAGGAGTGGAGCTCGGTGGAGGAAGATGACGAATCAGAGGGCTCCCAGGTACATTATGGGGTTTGCTCTTTTTCCACAAATGTCCCATTCTATAGATCTCAGTAGTTTGTCACTTTTGCATTCTCAGCTTGGAATTTACCTGCCCCATAGAAATCTCAAGAGATCTCTTGTGGGAAATCAGATCTCTCATATCTGATCTCTATGGTGATCAGATGCAGACTGGAGGGTCTCCATGTGGTGTGTGACTCAGTTCACACCTACCCTCCAGCACTTTCTTCACAAACCCATCCATCCTGCATCCACCTCTATATTTCATCTTCTATCCCCCATTCATCAACCCTCCCTTCCACCCACCCTCTGACCTTTCCAATCACTCATCCATTCATTTGTCCACCTCTCAAACATCTACCAGCCATTCATTCATCTGTACACTCATTCATCCACCCAAATTTTTATTCACCTACTCATTTGTATACCCATTCCATTCATTTGTTCATCTACCCATCCATCCATCCATCCATCCATCCATCCATCCATCCCTCGATCCATGCATGTATCAACCGGTCCCTATACCTGAGCTGTCTATCCACTTATCCATCCACCTATAAACCCTCTTTTCTACCCATCCTCCCACCTTTCCATTCCCCCATCCATTCATTCATCTACCCATTGAGCATCCACCAACCATTCATCTGTCCACTCATTTATTTACCCAACCTTTCATCCCCTATGCATTCATATGCCCATTCCATCCATCCATCATCCATCCATCCATTCATCCATCCACATATCCAGTTACCCATATACCTACTCATTCACCCTTTTATCCACATTGCATCAATCCACCCACCTACATACCCATCCCCTATCCAGCCATCTGTCCACCCACCTATTCATCCCTCTACTCCTGTTGGCTGTGGTGAGGGTATGGCTACCATGCATCCACCCATAGGCCCACTCACTCATTCATCCATCTGTACCTATTCCCACATCCAGTCATAAGACCACCTACCAACCCATTCACCCATCCACCCACTGCTCCGTTTGTCCATCCACTAAGCACTGACTGAGTTTTAATCCATATACTATGAGTAAAACCAAACAATTCTCAAACACATTCCTTTCACTCAAAGACCAAATGTTTTCTTTTTGAGGAATAAAACATCAATATAAGAAAACCAGTGGTTCTTTAATTTATACATTCATTTCATACATGAGAAAATTACATAATTATTCTCAGTGAGCACATGAGAGTCCCATCCATCTCTCAATCATGTCAGGAATCCAACTCTGGCTGGCTCAAGCCAGAAAAGGGATGTATTGACTCGTGGTGCTGGTGTAAGGGCGAGGGGCACAAACTGGCCAACAGAGATAAGTGCTGAGCACAGTGGCATAGGTCAAAGGAAGAAGGTAACTGCACGCCAGGAGTTTATTCTTGGATATCCCAGAGAGGAGGACACACCAGACCTGGGGTTTTAGGGATAGTAGGAATTTCACAGGCATAGCAGGGAAGGAAACAGCATATGCACAGGCAAGGTGGCATAAGAAGGTACGTTTGGGAGACACTGAAGTTGAGGGAAGAACAATGGGAGGTTTGGGTGAAAATATCACTGGGATGACATTATTCATTCATTGCACATCTGTTTCTTGAGCACCTACTCAGTGCCAAGCAGTGTTCAATGCACAGAGTGTACAATAGTTGAGACAGAAATGGCCCCTGCCTTCATGGAGCTCACAGTCACCTAGACAGATGACAATTGAAATAAGCAGCTAAAATATGAATTCTGCTGAGTGGTGATGACTGCTATGGAGAAAAATAAAACACGGAGAGGGTTTGAGAGTACGAGTTGGGGCTGGGGCTTGCTATTCTAAGAAGGGTGTCTAGGAAAGTCTCCACTGAGAGGGAGCTACGGAGTGAGGACCTGGAGGAGGTGGGGACTGAGACTGGTAGATGTCTAGGGGGAGGGGCTCTGTGCAGAGGACACAGCAAGTGCAAAGGTCCTGAGGTACAGATGTGCCAGGTACATTTGGGGAACACCAGGAGGGGCGGTGGTCATTACCTTGCGTGTGTTACAAGCTTGATACTTTTTTTTTTTTTTGAGATGGAGTCTTACTCTGTCACCCAGGCTGGAGTGCAATGGCGCGGTCTTGGCTCATTGCAACTTCCGCCTCCCGGGTTCAAGCGATTCTCGTACCTAGGATTACAGGCACACACTACCATGTCTGGCTAATTTTTTGTAGAGACGGGGTTTCACCATGCTAACCAGGATGGTCTCAATCTCCTGACCTTGTGATGCACCTGCCTTGGCCTCCCAAAGTGCTGGGATTACAGGCGTGAGCCGCTGCACCCAGCTGCTTGATGCTATTCTAAGCACATCTGATTATAACTCACCTAGTAACTTGACACTCATTAACCCTCATGATTAACTCATGATTCCTGTGAGATTGTTAGCATGGTTCCCCCTTTACAGATGAGGAAACCGAGGCAGAGAGAAACGAAATGGCTTGCTTCAGGTCCCACAGTGAGTGGGTAGCAGAGCTGGCATGGAATTTGGGCTTGGAGGGAGGACAGGGGCTGAGGCAGCATGGCTGTGGGAATGGGACCCAGGACGTGTGGAGTTGGGGACCCGATGACATTTTCAAACCTGTGGGGCATGAAAGGTGAAGGAACGGGGGTAAGCCCAGGGCAACACCCAAATTCTGGTGTGGGGACAGGGCAGAGGGAGGTTCTGGCCCCCAGAATAGGGATCACGAAGAAAGTTTGGAAGAAGTGACAAGGTCAATTTTACACATGCTGATTGGGAGAGGCCTCTGTGACATCATCCATTCACTCATCCACTCATTCGCCAGTTGTAATTCATTGAACCAGCATTGATGGAGCACATACCAGGGTGCTGACAGGGGAGGGCCTCTTATTGGCAGGCCCTGGGTCAGTTTTCTGCACAGACAGACCCTCCTTCCTGCGGACAACCCACTTCCAAAAAAGAAAGAGGAGTGGGCTGTCTGGAACCAGAGACCTTCGACGACAGTTACAGCCCTCGACACGGGCTGGGAGCTGGACTTTGTGCTCTACTTACTGTCATTTATTTGGTCCTTTTTCTTTTATTCGAGACAGAGTTTCGCTCTTGTTACCCAGGCTGGAGTGCAATGGCGCGATCTTGGCTCACCGCCACCTCCGCCTCCTGGGTTCAAGCAATTCTCCTGCCTCAGCCTCCCGAGTAGCTGGGATTACAGGCACGCACCACCATGCCCAGCTAATTTTTTGTTTTTAGTAGAGATGGGGTTTCACCATGTTGACCAGGATGGTCTCGATCTCTTGACCTCGTGATCCACCCGCCTCGGCCTCCCAAAGTGCTGGGATTACAGGTGTGAGCCACTGCACCCGGCCTATTTGGTCCTTTTATCAGCCCTTAATGTAGGACCTGTCATCCCATTTTACAGATGGGAAAACTAAGGCCCAGAGAGGTTATGTGACTTTACACAACGTGTAAACAGCAGAGCTAGGATCCGAACCCAGCATGTCAACACGAGGTGTCCTGCCTGTTTGGGGCTTGATCCTCCGCAGAGAGAGGACTGGGACAGAGATGAAGCCCTCTCCCTGTTCTACTAGTCACTATACCTCCTGTGGAGAGGAGTGAGTGAAGTGAGTGAAGGAGTGGAAGAAAGAAAAAGAGTTACTTTCCAAGAATGTGGAAGTTCCCAGGCTGTGGGCCCAGGGGAAAGCAAGCTGGTAAAACAGTCCTGTCATTCCCGTTCCGTGAAACGCAAGCGTATGTCACACCCGCAAATCTTATCTAAGTGCATAAGATTTTTAAAAGATCAATGCCCAGAAATAACCCCTGGTAAAAGTTGCTGCAACGGGCCAAATTCATCCATAGTTTGAGAAGTGGGTAGTGGTTACCTTTGAAGTGGAGGATTTGTGGGGTTGATAATGATCTGCTTCTTGTTTGGGGTGCTCGGTCCCCAAACAATGTGGGGGGCATTCACCTTCTGAAGTTGCCTCAGGCCGTACACCTAGGATGTGTGCAAACTTCTCTTTGTACATTCTACTTCAATAGAATATTTCAAGAAGCTGACCGGGCGCAGTGACTCATGCCTGTAATCCTAGCACTTTGGGAGGCAGAGGCAGGCACATCGCTTAAGGTTATGAGTTCAAGACCAGCCTGTGTCACATGGCAAAACCCCATTTTTACTAAAAATACAAAAATTAGCTGGGCATGGTGGTGCATGCCTGTAATTCCAGCTACTCAGGAGGCTGAGGCAGGAAAATCGCTTGAAACTGGGAGGCAGAGATTGCAATGAGCTGAGATTGTGCCACTGGACTCTAGCCTGGGTGACAGAGTGAGACTTTTTCTCAAACAAATAAACAAGCAAACAAAAAAGACAGAGTAGAAGAAGAAGTTGCTGTATATCCTGCCAAACATGTTTCCCTGTATGCTGAGATGGAATAGAGATTTGTGTGCAGGTGACTGATTGAGGGTTGTGCTCTCAGGCGAAGTCCAGTGGGGAGTGAGGGAAGCTGGAGAGGGAAGGAGAGGGAGCCAGGCAAATATTTGGGTTGAGCTGAAGTCCAGCCTCCATCTTATCCCAGGGGAGCCCTGGAATGCAAATAGAGTTGTCTTCCTCTGAGTCAGTGGAGCGGCCTTTTGTATCCCATGTGAGTTGCTGTTGGGTGTGCACTGCCCTGGAAGGTGAGTTAACCTGGGTAATCCTCTAGAAAGGAAGATCTCATTAGCAAAGGGCATTTGTCAAAAGAGGAGAAGCAACTACAAACTGTAAACCATACAACTAGCAACCAGTCCCTCTAGCATCCAGGGGAGAGCTGCACCACCTGAAAAACAGTAATAAAGAGGAGTTAGGTGAGGCCTCTGGGTCTATCATGTGTGATGTGTGTAAAATTGTTGGATTTCAGATTACCTGTATTTATTACATTTCTTAACTTTATATTCTGCTCTTCAAAATTGAAGTGTAATTATTTCCAGTTAAACGCACTAACCAGGGATTATTGACACAGGTACATCTGTGTAACCAACATCCCAATCAAGATATGGAGTGCTGTCATTCTAGAACATTCTCTCATGTTCCTTTCTGGCCCGCCTGACTCCCCAGCCCTGTGGGAAACTACAGTTCTCAATTTCCACTTGCATGGATTAGTTTTGCTCATTGTTGAGTTTTATCTAAATACTGTCATGTAGTAAACTACATATATATTTTTTTAACTCCAAAAAAGGAAATTATGGCAAAATTGTTATTCTTCAATTGGTGTTTTAACTTCATACATGCTGGACAGTTTTCCATTTAATACATGTTGATTATCTTTATTGTATTTCAAAGTTACTTTTTACTGATGCCAGATATTCTTTTTTTTTTTTTTTTGGCGATGGAGTCTCACTCTGTTGCCCAGGCTGGAGTGCAGTGGTGTGATCTCAGCTCACTGAAACCTCTGCCTCCTGGGTTCAAGCAATTTCCTGCTCAAGTAGCTGGGATTACAGGCGCCCGCCACCATGCCAGGCTAATTTTTTTATTTTTAGTAAAGACGGGGTTTCACCATCTTGGCCAGGTTGGTCTTAAACGCCTGACCCCATGATCCACCCGCCTCAGCCTCCCAAAGTGTTGGGTTTACAGGCGTGAGCCACCTCACATGGCCTACTGCTGCCAAATATTCTATAGCTTGGTGGTGTCAGACCCATTTCCTTAGCTGATGAATTGTTGGCCTGCCATTGCTGTCATTGCTACAGAAGGAAATGCTACAATGAACGATTGTTGAGTTGGCTCAATTTTACGGCTGGCTTATGAGGAACTTTATACAAATTCACATTCTCTGGTCCTCCTGAGATGCAGTGAACCAGCAAATCCAAGGAGGAGCCCAAGATATTTGCAAAGCTCTCCCAACAACTTTGGTGCTCTGCCAGCTTTGGGAAGTGCTTAAGCGGGGCAGTGTCCCTAGTGGGTCGTTTATCTGGTTGTAAAGGAAGATTTGAAATGAGGCGTCATCCAGAGGGAATCAGCGGGCTAGAGGGAGGAATGTTTTTCCGAAGATTAGAAACGTGAATGCCACCAATGATTTAGAATACACCTTAACAACTCGTACAGCATGTCTCCTTCCATTTTTCCTCTGGCCCAGGATTGTTTTCAGTGTCCAGCATTGCCCAAGTTCCCAGGTAATGCATTGTGTCATGTACATTCACCAAACTTCCTTGATATTTGAAGAGCAATTGCACTAAATTCGTCATTAACTTGGAAAGTTGTCACGGTTAAACATTTCGTCTTCTCATCTTTCAGCATGGTATGTTTTTTCATTTATTAACACATTCAACAAATATTTACAGAGCTCACAGTCTGTTCCAGGCTCTGGGAATACAGTAGCAAACAAAGCAAGGGGTTGCCCTCTTGGTGCTTAGTGTCATTGGAGGCAGAAACAATAAACGTACCTAGCATGCAGGTGGTGATAAGCGCATGGGGGAAAGATAAGAAGCAGGCATAGTGCAGGGTCTTTGTTGGGAAGGGGTTGTGGAGGGCATGCTGCTTTACATAGACGGTGAGGGAAGGGTTTTCTAAGGACGTAACGGAGAAAGCTTTAAGGGTATCTGCAGGAAGGACATTCCAGGGAGAAGAACTCATAACTGCAAAGGCTTGGACGTGACTGTGGCTGGAACAGAGTGAGAAAGGCAAGGAATGACATCCACTTTAGGAGGAGGACGCTCACTGACCCGTGGAGAAGAAATTGGGTGGGATTATCGAGATGAGAAACTGAATTCTCTAGAAAGAGTGCAAGATAGATGACAGTGGCTTTGAGCAGGGTGGTGGTAGGGAAGTGAAGGGAAATGGTCAGATTCTGGAGGTTTTGAAGATGAAGCCAACAGTATTTACTGATGTCTTAAGTGTGGGTGGTGACAGAAAGAGCAGAGTCAGGGATGTCACAGTTGAAGGTCTGGAGGGGCCTGAAGGGGTAAAGTGAAGAAAACAAACAAATATTCTAATGTACCCCCAACCAAAAAATAAATAAATAAAACATGAGCAGGTTTTTTTTTTTTGTGGGGAACATTAGAATATTTGTTTGGGGACATGTGAAGTTTAAGATGTCCATCAGACATCCAATTGGAGATGGCAAATAGGCAGTGAGATATACAGTTGGGACAACAAATACACATATATATATGCACACGCACACACACACACACACACACACACACACGTCTCTTGAGGGGGTGGAGTCATTAGAGCATAGATGGTATGTTGAAACTGAGATTTAATATACCAATGAGATTTTCAAATTTCATCCCATCATTGACATTTCCTCTGATAGAGACACATTACATTCTCCTGTTTATTTTATATCTAGTTACTCAGTTGTACAGTTTTAAATTCAAACAGCTTTTCTTTTGATCTGACATTTCGTTTCCAGTCATATAATTCTATTTTCCTTCAAGTAACAATGGTGGCCCCTTCCTTTCCAATGTTTATCCTTTTCCTTTGTTTCCGTTTCAGGGCTTTGTGGAGTGGTCAAAAGCTCCACAACAAACAACCATCGTCTTGGTAGTGTGCGTGCTTTTTTTGTTCCTGGTTTTAACGGGGATGCCTATGATGTTTCACATTTAACTACAATGGTGGCTGTTGTCTTAAAGGTTTAATTTAATGAAATAGATGCCCTGTGATGTTAAGGAAGTGTGCTAGAAATCAGAAATGGGTGTTGGATATTTTCAAATGCCTTTCAAACATCCTTTGAGATGATTTAAAAAATATTTTTGGTGTGAGTTTTCACATACTTTATTTCCATGAAATGAAGACATCATTGATTGTAAAACATTATTTTGTATACCACGGAGAAAGAAAAATGCTAATTATTCGTAAGATGCTACCGACTGGAAGATAACTCCTGACTTTGAGAAGATGAAAAGATGTGCAACTGAAGATCGATGAAACCTGGTACATTTCCTAACTTCAAACCAACTTTGCATTCTGAAGGTTGTGCTGCTCCAGTCCTTTCATGCTCGAAATTCGATGTCTTGGTATTTTCTGTAGGATTTTTGCCTCTATCCTCATAGGTGAGATTGGTGCTATCTTTGTGAAGTTTGATTATCATGGTTAAGCTTGCCTCATCGAAAGACTTGGATAACTTTTACCTTTTCTATGCTTCTAAACAGTTTCTGTAGCTTGAAAAGTATCAGACCCTTGACATTTTAAAAGAATTCATCGTGATAACCACGTCATAGAGCCACAGAGAGAACGTTTCAGCTAATTCTTGGGCAGCTTTCTGAGTTATTTCCAATGTTACTAATTTATTAATACTTTTAACCTCTTGCATTTATTTTGGTGATTTATAGAGTTCTTTTATCCTCTAGAAAATTTTTCATTCCATAGAGTGGTTTCATATTATTAGCTTAATTATGCATACTGTTTTTATAATTAAAATGTTCTCTTTATTTTGTTCTATCCCCTCTCTCATGTCAACTTCTGTTTGTGGTTTATTCATTATTAGATTTGTCAAAGATTTATGTCGTTTACTATTGTTTTTCCAAAGAACCAGCATTAGGAGTCATTTATATCCGCTATTTCTTTTATTTGTAATTTGTTTTCCTTTAGTATGTGTTGTGATTATTTTTTATTGTTTTTCTTCTTTGTCTCCGTTATGTTGAATACTTGATTTATATTCTTTATATTTTTTATAATAGTATACCTATTAATACAAATGTACTTCTGGATACAGCCTTAGCCACATCTTAATGATTATTCATTTTTGTTTAGGTTGTCTAAATATTACATTGTAGTGTTTCTAAATAATACTTTGAAAATCAGTGATTTGGTTTATTTCTTTGTTTAAAAATAGGTTTTTTTCTTGTTTTACTGCACTGTGAACACAGAATGTGACCTAAAATACATCTGCTTCCAAAACTTTTTAAAAAGCTTTTAATGTGGCCTAGAACATGTCCACTTTTTGTAATTCTTTCATGAACATTTAAGATGAAGATATATTCTCTGTCTGTAGAATTGAAAATTCTACATGCCTGTTAATTAACTCAGTATCAATTATATTCTTCAGATTCATGTGTTATCTAATTTTGGCCTACTGCATTCATTAAAAACCAATGAGGTTATGTGAAAATCTGCTAGTGCAATTGTATTTGCCAATAAATGTTTATAATCTATGCTTTATGTACTCAACGGCTGTGTAATTCGATGCATATAAGTGCAGCACTGTCATGTCCTTGACAATTAAATAATATATGTAGAACACCAAGCACAGAGCCAGGCAGATAGTAGGCACTCAATAAATGTTAATTAAAATCTGATTCTGAATCCTTTGTTAAATAAAAATGATTGGCTCCAATCAATTTAATCTTCTGCCTTAAATTGTACTTGTCTAATACTGGTTGATATTACCATCCTACTTTTTAAAAAAATTCTCTGTCTGTGTATATGAGGTTGTCTAGAGAAATTAACAGGGAAAAGTATGGGATTATTTCTCCATTCCTTGGTCAGGCTGATTGCCTGCAACAAGCAACCAGGCCTTAAAAGAAAGGAAAACAGACCAGGCGCAGCAGCTCACACCTATATTCCCAGCACTTTGGGAGGCTGAGATGGGCGGATCACAAGATCAAGAGTTCGAGACCAGCCTGACCAATATGGTGGAACCCTGTCTCTACTAAAAATACAAAAATTAGCCAGGGTGGTGGCGTGTGCCCGTAATCCTAGCTACTCAGGAGGCTGAGGCAGAAGAATTGCTTGAACATGGGAGGTGGAGGTTGCAGTGAGCCAAGATTGCACCATTGCACTCCAGCCTGGACAACAGAGTGAGACTCTGTCTCAAAAAGAAAACAAACAAACAAACAAACAAAAAAAACAAAAAAAAAAAGAAAGAAAGGAAAACAGGCCTTAACTATGACACTTGTTGGGATTCTACTGCAAATAAGAGAAGCTCAATTCAAATGAGGGTAAGCAAAAATAATAATGATTATTATTGGTTCATGTTACACCACAGTTTGGGATAAAATTGGCTATATTTACAGCTGGTTCTGGGGAACCCAAAAATATCACTGGGACATTTCCTCTCCTCGCCTCCCTCTCTTCTTTCTACATGGCTGGGGGTGGCTATCATAGACCCTGTGATAATCTCTTCCATATGGCAGATTCTCATCACACACATCTGCGACTTGCATCCTTGTTCTGCCTTGGGGACAAGTGTGCTGAAATAAGGGGAGAGAGAGCAGCAATTGCAAAAGCCCTGAGGCATAAGCCGACTGCCCAAGTAAAGGGTGGAGAGTGGGCTGTAGCAGGGCAAAGGTGGAAGCGGGAAGATGAGTGTGGACACTGTCTTAGCTGTCCAGCCAGCAGAGCACAGTGGCTCACGCGTCATCCCAGCACTTTGAGAGGTCAAGGCAGGAGGACCGCTTGAGGTTACGAGTTTGAGACCCGCCTGGGCAACACAGTCAGATCCTGTCTCTACAAATAATAATAGTAATAATAAATTAGTCAGGCATGGTGGCATGCACCTGTAGTCCCAGCTACTCGGAGGCTGAGGCAAGAGGACTGCTTGAGCCCAGAGGTTGAGACTGCAGAGAGACATGATCAGGCCACTGCACTGCAGCCTGGGTGAAAGACTGAGACCCTGCTCAAAAAAACAACAAAAAAACCCATAAACAAAAAATAGGGGGTGATGTTGGAGGGCTCAGTGGGCTGATTAGCTCAGACACGTCCTGATTAATTTTGTGGGATATTGAATATAAGCATGGCAGGATGCGGTGGCTCACACCTGTAATCCCAGCACTTTGGGAGGCTGAGTTCTTTTAAGGATTGAATCTGGGTGGGTATATATGTGTGGGTGTTGCTCGTACTTTATACTTTTCTGTATAATTGAAAAATCTCGTAGGGGGGTTCTTTTTATGCAGAGGAGGGCCCATGTTGTCCTGTGACCCAGGAGGATTTGTTATAAGAAAAGCATTCCTACAGCTGAAAAATATTTTTATCAGGGATTTTTCTCTTTCTGGAGCCAAACAAGTCACAGTGGGAAGACTGAAACAATCATACCTAAGAAATCTTATGCCCAGGGGCCGGGCGTGGTGGCTCAAGCCTGTAATCCCAGCACTTTGGGAGGCCGAGGCGGCTGGATCACGAGGTCAACAGATCGAGACCATCCTGGTCAACATGGTGAAACCCCGTCTCTACTAAAAATACAAAAAATCAGCTGGGCATGGTGGCGCGTGCCTGTAATCCCAGCTACTCTGGAGGCTGAGGCAGGAGAATTGCCTGAACCCAGGAGGCGGAGGTTGCGGTGAGCCGAGATCGCGCCATTGCACTCCAGCCTGGGTAACAAGAGCGAAACTCCGTCTCAAAAAAAAAAAAAAAAATCTTATGCCCAAACTTCATCAAAGGAATAGCATCCACCCATTTGTTTACTAATACAAAGTATATTAGCGGACATAATTAAAAAGAGCTAGATAGAAAATTCTGCATATCATATGCTACCATTGATGTAGAAAGATGTATTATATATAGATTTCCAGAATATTCTATGCATATAAATATTCATATGTATACTTATATATAGTAAGTGGTTGCTTCTAGTGAAGGGCACTTGGTAGCTGGGAGACAAAGGAGTAAGAAGGGTTTTTTGTTTTTGTTTTTTTACTTTATAAATTGTGGACTACATGAATGTATATCTCCATAAAATAATCTTCCAACGATTATAGTTGTGTGAAGTTATGAAATTATAACTTTCATTTCACCATTGCAGTCGGTGGATTACACTCATTACTCCTACTTTTCACCCTTCCCTGTAACCACACGCTTGGGAAGGCTCTTCCTGGGCTGTTCCTAGGCTTGGCTAGAAGGCTTGCTTTGGCCTGTGGGACTAGATGCAAATGTGGCAATATCAGAGGCTTGAAAGCATGCCTGTGTGTCCACTGTCCATCAGACTCCTGTCACCTCCCTGAGAACACAGCCAGGTGAGATGTGAGTCAGGAGGAGAAGATCAAATTGGCCCAACTGAGCCCTCCTGGTCCAGGTCCATGTCAAGCTTGGTCCAGACCAATAGAACCAGCAGCTGACCTGTAGATGCATGAGAAATAGTAAATGGACAAATGAGGGCTGGATGATTTGTTACACAGCAAGAGCTAACTGATACAAGCAATAAAGTCAGGTCTTTGAGTTAGGGGGAAAAATGCTAGAGTTGGGTAGGTGTTTCCTCATACTGAAAAAAGATTAGGCCCACTCTAAACATCTTTTGTAGATGTGTCAGGGAGAGGCACTCCTGTCTTCTAGAATAACTTACAGCTGTAGATTTCTCCTGCTCATTTTCTCTAAGCACTGTTTCTATCTTAGTGAATCCAGATTTCTTCTTTAGACTCTGCTCCTTTAGTAAATATGCCAACCTGACCAAAGGAACCAAACCCTTTATTCCTTTAATTAAATTAAATTTACGAGCAAGTCCTTACTCAATAACAAAATTAAAAATGAAAAGGCCAGCCAGCTGGGTGCAGTGGCTCATGCTTGCAGTCACAGCACTTTGGGAGGCTATGACAGGCAGATAGCCTGAAGATAGCAGTTCGAAACCAGCCTGGCCAACATGGTGACACCCTGTCTACTAAAAATACAAAAATTAGCAGGCTGTGGTGGTGGCTGTCTGTAATCCCAACTACTTGGGAGGTTGCTTGAACCCGGGAGGCGGAGGCTGCAGTGTCTGGAGACGGCTCCACTGCACTCCAGCCTGGGTGACAGAGGGAAATTCTGTCGAAAGAAAGAAAAAAGAAAAGAAAAGGAAGGAAGAAGAAAGGAAGGAAAGAAGGAGGGGGAAAGAAAGAAAGAAAGAAAGAAAAAGAAAAGAAAGAAAAAGCCAGCCACAGGTGTTTCTGCAGACCTACTTGCCTGTGCCCCATTTAAAATTTTGCATCAGGGAGCCTGTGGGGAGTCTGGCAGATGTGGCATACAGTCCCAGCCATATGTTTTCCCCACTGTGTGCCCTCAGGCAAGTCAACAAGCTTCTCTGAGCCTCGTTTTCCACACTGGAAGCGATGGGGATAACAGAGTATCTCACCCGTAGCACTGTGAGGTTGGAAACGGGGCGAGCACAGAGTGGAGCGCCTGGCATATGCGGCCCCAGTTAACCTCAGCTCTTAATCTTTGGCTGGTCCATGCGGGTCTCTGCCAGGGCACCCCTGTTCACAGCCTTCCCCTCCCTGTGAGCGCGCAGGTGTTGAGTCAGGTGTGGGAGCTGGGCAAAGGCGTCCCCGCACTGGCCGCACGAGTAGGGCTTCTTGTCCGCATGCGTCCTCTGGTGTCGAATGAGCGCCGAGGAGAAGCTGAAGGCCTTTCCGCAGCCGCTGCACTCGTAGGGCTTCTCCCCGGTGTGCACGATGTGGTGCTGGATGAGGTAGGCGCGGTTGCTGAAGGCCTTGCTGCACTGGTGGCAGGCGTAGGGCCGCTCGCCCGTGTGCGTGCGCAGGTGCAGGGTGAGCGACGAGGCCTGGCTGAACGCCTTGCCGCACTCGCTGCACCTGTAGGGCCGCTCCCCCGTGTGGATCTTCTGGTGCTCGATGAGGGAGGACGCGTGGCTGAAGGCGGCCCCGCACTGCAGGCACCTGTAGGGCCGCTCCCCGCTGTGCACGAGGTGGTGCTGCAGGAGGTGGGAGCGGTTGCCGAAGCGCTTGCCGCAGTCCCGGCAGCTGTAGGGCCGCTCTCCGGTGTGCGTGCGCTGGTGCTGCGCCAGGTGCGACACCTGGGTGAAGGCCTTGGAGCACCGGCCGCACGCGTAGGGCTTCTCGCCGGTGTGGATTCGCCGGTGCTCGGCCAGCGAAGAGCTCTGGCTGAAGGGCGCGCCGCAGTCCGGGCACGCGTAGGGCTTCTCGCCAGTGTGCACGCGCCGGTGCTGCGTCAGGTGCGCGATCTGCGAGAAGGCCTTGGCGCACTGGCCGCAGCGGTAGGGCCTCTCCGCGGTGTGGATGCGCTGGTGGCGGATGAGCGCCGAGGAGAAGCGGAAGGCCTTGGCGCACTCGGCGCACTCGTAGGGCTTCTCGCCGGTGTGGATGCGCTGGTGCTCGATCAGAGAAGAGCGGTTGCGGAACGCTTTGGCGCACCGGGCGCACGCGTAGGGCCGCTCGCCCGTGTGCGTGCGCAGGTGCTGGGTCAGGTGCGTGGGGCGCGCGAAGGCCTTGCCGCAGTCGGCGCAGCGGTGCGGCTTCTCGCCCGTGTGCGTGCGCCGGTGCGACGCCAGGTAGGAGCTCTGGCTGAAGGCCTTGCCGCACTCGGCGCACGCGTAGGGCTTCTCCCCGGTGTGGGTTCTCTGGTGCAAGATGAACGCGGAACAGTAGCTGAAGGCCTTCCCGCAGTCCTCGCATTTCCACGGCTTCCCCGGGCCGCCACCTTTCTCCGGTAGGCGGCTGTCGGAAGGTTTCCGCTTCGGGCTCTTCCCGGGCGCGCTGCACCTGCCGGGTCTGCTGTCGCCGGGGACGCTGGCTTGGGTAGTGGTAGGACTCAGTGTGGTTCTTGGGATTAGGCGTGATTCACCGTGTTCCTGGACGCCGTCCCCTGCAGGGCCTCCCTTGCAGGCCATGGCCTCTGGCTCTGGACAGCTTTCCTGGTTTTCCTGCGGGTCCTCAAGGCGGCCCCCGTGTTTCCAGTTTCCTTCCAACTCCGCGCCCTGGAGGGCGACGCTCAAGAGTCCCTCCATCCTTGATCCCTGAGCTGCTGTGTCGACCTCACATCTCTTCTCTGGGTCCGAAAGGAAAAAGGTGAGAAAAAAATTTAAAGATTGTCACTTGTCCTGAGCTGGAAAAATGGCTAACAGATGAACTGGGAAGGACTTAGCATGGGGTTCCTGGACCTCTGTGCCAGTGACATTTTGGCTGTGATAATTGGGTGTGGTGGGACCCATCCTATGTGTTGTGAGAAGGTGAGCACCATCCCTTGTCTCGCCACACTGGATGCCAGGGACTCCACCCCCTTCCCCCTAAGTTGTAACGATGAAAAGTGTCTCCAGGCCGGACATGGTGGCTCACACCTGTAATCCCAGCACCTTGGGAGGCCAAGGAAGGTGGTTGCTTGATCTCAGGAGTTGAGACTAGCAAACTGTTGCACATACCACCTGCTCCACCCAGGCCGGCCATCTCCAAGATGCACACACAGGGGAAGCCTGGACACATTCAGTCACACTTGGTGGGCAGAGCTCCAGCATGGCCAAAGCCCACGTGTGCAGCGTCTCCATCGTGTGCAGACGCGCACACTTCAGGCAGCATGGCACTCCACAGGCTCACACACACCCAGGTCACCCGTCATTGTGCGGGCAGTCACGTGCACCCAGTCAGCCTACACGGTGGCACCCCCAGATGTGCACACGTGGGATCACACACTTCATGTCCAGGAGAAATTTCAGACTTGCCCAAAGTCAGTCACACATGTGTGAAGGACACGCTGTGATACGCAGACACCGCTTCACATACACAAGCACATAACACACCAGTAAAGTGTCACATGCCCTTACATACAGTCACACACCTGCACGGGCTGGCACCGCCGAGTGAGCACGTGCAGACACAGTAAGGGGCTGGCACCCAGAGTGAGCAGGTGCAGACGCAGTGACACGCAGGGAGGGTGCTCAGACGGAGTCACACACCTGCA
>CM052668.1:39957582-39991130 GCA_028533165.1 Leontopithecus rosalia
AAAAAAAAAAAAAAAAAAAAAAAAAAAAAAGAAATTTGCAAAAATGTAAGACAATGCTAATTTTATTACTAATTCTTTGGAAAATACTGTATAATTGCTTATAAAATTGTGTACTGTTAATATATATTATTTTTTAAGTTTAAAATTTATAATTTCCTCAGCATCAATATATAATTGTATGTAAATATAAATAATACAAAGAAAAAAATTTTAGGGGTTCTCAATAGATTAAAAATGTACAAAACTGGCCTGAGATGAAAAACTTTAAGAATTACTTCCTTAGGTTAAGTTTTTAGATATCAGCTGGCTGGGTAGAAGAATATGCATACTCAGTGCTTTTCACACACATGTCAAATTGCTATGCAGCTATCCAGTCGCTTCCTGGTTCTAAGTTCTCATGGGAAATGTAACTCAGGTCTGTCTTGCTGTTAGCACTTTTTCACACTGCTTACCATAATTAACCCAGTGAAGAATTTCAGTGAAAGGTATGTTGAGCTATTTGTACCTGGCCTTCCAGAGAACTCCCTTAATATAGGATAAGTTTACATTCTTTTTGGCGGGGCAAGGGGGGTTGTGTCTGGAAAGGAAGATCATAGGATAAGTTTAGAATTCTCAGATGAGAAAGTCGAACGTAGATTCCTGAGTTCACAAACCGCAGCCCCAACATTTATTCTGTGGGTGATCCTAGGGAGGATATTTGCCCTTCTGAGCCCACCTCCTTCACCTATAAATGGGGGCTGGGACTGGGGAAGGACGTGACCTGGTGCCCACCAATACATCGTAAGCAATCAAGAAATAGTAGCTAGGTGGGGTTTTTTGGGCATTTCTACCATAAATGTGAAATATAATTTTATTTTAATAATGTGACAAAAGTTAGAAAGTGAAGGGAGTCCACTGGGCGAGGTGGCCACACCTATAATCCCGGTGCTTTGGGAGAGTGAGGTGAGTGGATCATCTGAGGTCAGGAGTTTGAGGCTAGCCTGGTCAACATGGTGAAACCTCTTACCTACCAATAATACAAAACAATTAGAGGGGTGTGGTGGTGGGCACCTGTAATCTCAGCTACTCAGGAGGCTGAGGCAGGAGAATTACCTGAACCCAGGAGGTAGAGGCTGCAGTGACCTGAGATTGTGCCATTGCACTCCGGCCTTCTGTCTCAAAAAAGAAAATGAAAGTAAAGAGAGTCATCTTCTTTGCAATTTTTTCCCCAGCCACTGTATCCATAATTGTTAGGACAAATTCTTCCTCAAGGGTGTCATACAGGTGTGCTGGTTCTCTTGTTCTCACCCTCATCAGGATATCAGGATATAACTGAGTGTTTACCTGTTTGCCCCACCAGGTCATGAACTCTGAGAGTTTGAGCTGTGCCTCTGAATTGTGTATCAATAGCACATTGCACTCTTGAAGGAGGCGAGTATTTTACTGGTTACTTCTTAAGTTAAGATGGAAACCCAACATACCAAACCCTGTGGAATGCAGTCAAAGCAGTACCCAGGCCGGGTACGGTGGCTCACGCCTATAATCCTGCAGGGAGGCAAAGGCAGGAGGATTGCTGGAGCCCAGGAGTTCAAGACCAGCCTGGGCAACATGGCAAGACCTGGTTCTCCACAAAAAGGAAAAAAAAATGACTAAGAGGTAAATATATAGCAATAAACCATATAAACTCCTACACCAAAAAAGTAGAAAATTTCAAATAAGAGATTGGGCACACTGGCTCATCCCTGTAATCCCAGCACTTTTGGAGGCCGGGGTGGGTAGATTGCTTGAGACCAGGGGTCTGAAACCAGCCTGGGCAACCTACAAAAGAATCAGAAACTTAGCTGGTCATGGTGGTGCAAGCCTGCAGCCCAGCTATTCGGGAAGCTAAGGTGCAAGGATTGACTGAGCCTTGGAGGTAGAGGTTGCAGTGAGCTGAGATTGTGCCACTGCACTCCAGCCTGGGTGACAGAGCTCGACCTTGTCTCAAAAAAAAGGAGAAAAAAGAAAAAGAAGGAAAGAAAAGAAATAAAAAAAAGAAAGAGAGAGAGAAAGGGAGGGAGGAAAGGAAGGAAGGAAATAACATGGAGACGAGTGTCTCGTACAGCTATGTAATGGCTTGTCTCCCATGTCTGCGTGATTGTGTCCTTGAGTGTGCTGGATTGAGGGTCCTTCTGTGTGGGTGCATGTGTTTGTGTTTCTGACCGTGTTGTTGGTGTGGTCTCGCATGTATAACTGGATGTGACTGTGTATGTCCACATGTGATTAGGTGTGTCATGCTTCCCCTCAATGTTTCGATCTCAGCCTGGATGAGCCACAGGAATGTGTGTGTCTGGCCGTGGGCTGTTGTGTGTGCATCGTAGTTCGCTGTGTTACTTCATGTGCTGTTGTGTGTGGCTCTCTCTAGGACAGCCCGAGGGTGACTGTGTGTGTCTGTGTGTGATGCTGTGTGCACCGGTGAGGAGGGCTGTGGGTGCTCACCTGAGTGTGTGGGAAGGTTCTGGATAATTTTATACAGCTGCTGTAACATAGCACCACAGAAGCGTGGCCGGGGTAGACTGGGGGGCTTAACCTAACGGAACCTGGTCGCCATCCGCAGAGGGAGGGGCCGGCAGAGGGCTCACCCGCTCACCCGCTGCGGGACCCTGGCAACCTGCTCTGGGCAATGGCTCCCCTAAGTCCGTCCCGCCCGCCCCCGCCCCTCACGCCCGGGCCCCGCCCCCGCCCCTCTCGCCCGGGCCCCGCCCGCCACGCGCGCAGACACGCGCCGCCTCAGTCTCCGCCGGCCAATTGGGCCTCGCCGGCGGTTGCGCGCTCCGTCCCCTCCTTCCGCGCCCGCGCGCGCCTTCGCTGCTCCTTCCGCCGCCTCACCCTTTTCGGGGCGTTTGGGCTGCGCGCCTGTTGGGGCGAAGCCTGGAGCAAGCGACCAAGACAGTGGGGCGTGGCGGCGGCGGCTGGGTCGGGCCCAGACGGGCGGCGGCGGCTGAGGTGGAGGCGGAAGGAGGCGGAAGGAGGCGGTGGCGACGGAGGGGGGAAGATGGCGGCGCCCGTCCCGCGGAGAGTGTCCGTGCCGCGGCGGGAGCGGGTGGCCGGGTACGCCGTGTGCGCCTCCGGAATCCCGCTGTCCGTCCGCGCCGACCCCGAGCACCGGGCCCTCTGCCAGCTGGAGCCCTGAGTGAAGTCGCTCCGCCGCGCTTGCCTCCAGGTAGCCGGCGTTGGGGGGTGGGCCGGGAGCGGCCGCGCGGGGCGAGGGCGGAGGCTGGGGGTGGGGAGCGCGAGGCGCGAGCTCGGGCCGCCCGGGAACGGACGGGGCCGGGGCAGGCGGGGGGCGGCGGCTGGGCGCTCCTGCCCCGGGGCCGGTCGGGGTCCAGCCCGCGCGGCGAAGGTGGCGGGGCCCCGAGGCCGTCGGGGAGGGATGAGGTGACGGTGCCGCCGGGAGGCCGGGGCGGTCGGGGTGCGGTGGTGCGGGCGGGGGCCGCGCTGGGCTGGAGCGCGAGGGTCCGCGGAGGGGGGGTCCCGGCCGGCCTGACAGGTTTCCTGGTTCTCGGGAGGCGGGCCGGGGACCCTGTCCGCCGCACCCGCGAGGCCGGCCGCCACCTCTTGTCCCCCCGATCGCTGCAGCCGCGGCTTTGGGGCCGGCGCGGGCTCAGGGATTGCGTTTCCCAGTGTCTTCTGGTGCTAGGACAGGTGTTTCCGCGGTCTGGCCTCCGTGCTCCAGCGCCAGGGAGAATTTGCAGCGCTAGGGACGGTGACATTTGCGGGCAAACACGAATTTGACCCTACTCTGGAAGAAGACGCCGGCACTTAACACAGCTGGTTTCTTGGATTTCCCCTCGTATATTTCAGTGTGCCAGGAGGGGAAATGGTCCGGGTTTAAGCGTCATTGGAGGAAAGGACAAGTATGTCCTGTGTATGGCGGTGTTCAGGCATCGGGATGACTTGTAAACGTCGTTGCTTATTAGTGTAGTACGGTACCCACAACAGATCAGAAACACACGCTTTGCTAAACGTGAGCGATTGGTTCGTGTTACTGATAATTTTAGTTTTAAAAATGTAATTCGTTCGTCTGTTACGTTTCATTTTAACGCATTAAATTTTCCTAGGCAAGTTGCTTTGAAAAAGGGAGGAATTTACATTTTAAAGGTGGCTGCTGTTTTTTTTGTTTGTTTTGTGGGGGGGGGTGTTAAAAACGTAACAAGTCGAAGGAATAATTTCAGAATTGATAGGTTACGATTGTAATAGACACTATGTCTAATATTTAGATGTTCGTTAACGTGTGTTAACAGTAGTCACATTTGAGGGGAAGAGCAGTTTCTTCCCCTCCTGTTGATGGGTAAATTGGTATATAGACAGAAATGTATTGCTCACTAGCTTATTTCGACTCACATATTATTGACTACATGAACAACCTAGCATTGGAGTTTGTCTTGTTATCGGTTACAAACTTCGGGACGCGGATCTTTCCACTTAGCCTTCTCTTGGACCAGATACTCTGTCTCATTTGCTCTTAAACCAAAATCCTGTAGCCTTTTACAGGGGAAATAATTATCACATGGCCAAATGAAACATTTTGAAAATGCATTTAAAATGTAGGTGTTAGTTTACAGGGGAAAATACATAGATGTGACAAAACAATTGGTGGTGGTTATTCCGAACCAAGTTAACAGGCTGATGAGACTCTCAGATACCCTTTGAGAAACATTGAGTGTCTTATATGCAAAATTTTTATGTTATTTCCATTTTGGGAAAGCACTTTTAAACTCCTAAGTACCTTCCACCTGAAGTTAATTGAATGAATAAATATATAAGGAAAACATTACAGCAGCACATTTTAAGTATTTAAGAAATGAGGGCCGGGCGCGGTGGCTCAAGCCTGTTATCCCAGCACTTTGGGAGGCCGAGGCGGGTGGATCACAAGGTGAAGAGATCGAGACCATCCTGGTCAACATGATGAAACCCCGTCTCTACTAAAAATACAAAAAATTAGCTGGGCACGGTGGCACGTGCCTGTAATCCCAGCTACTCGGGAGGCTGAGGCAGGAGAATTGCCTGAACCCAGGAGGCGGAGGTTGCAGTGAGCCGAGATCGCGCCATTGCACTTCACCCTGGGTAACAAGAGTGAAACTCTTTCTCAAAAAAAAAAAAAAAAAAAAACGAGAACTAAAAATAACTTTTGATCCTAGGTTAATACAGAATTTAGGCAGAATTATGATCAATTTTAGAGTTTTTTTTGAAACAAGTATAAAATAAATGGATATTTTAACATTGGGGCATGGAAAGAGTACTTTACTGTATGCTTATGTTCTTAAATTGACTTTCTTTAAAAAGAGTTTTGAACTTTAATAAGCATACACTCTAAACATTCTCATAGTTATATATCCTGCAAGAGCTCCGTGTTTGGTCATCATAAAACATCAAGAAGTATATTAAAAGTATATATACATGTAAGACTAAAGGTAACTGGATCTCTTTATAGTTTTAAATATGAATTTAATCTATTGTGACTGAAAGTGTTTCAGTGTGTAGTTGTGGACATAAAACAGTTTAACTTAGATGCTTGTTAAAGGATAGGTAAAAATAAGATATGCTAATAAGAATAAATAACTTACTTGCTATGTATACAGTGAAATTATTTTAAGAAATTTATTCAGTTTGATCAGCCTGTTTTATAAACTACTTGTGAACAAGTAGTTTATATACTACTTGTTTAATAAATGAATTTACAGGTCAACTTATTTTGGAAATACTTTATAAACAGGCTGATCAAAATCACATGTATATGTACATATATAATCACATATATATACATATATAGACTACTTTTCTTTTGGAAGTAATAGACAAACTATGGAAAGTTTTTATTTTGTTAAGCTGAAAGAGACTTTAAATGAAAGCTGATTATTGGACACCTCAAGTTTCTTTTCAGTAGTGACTGCCAGGTAGCAGTACTACCCAAAGATGTGACTCTTAGGAAAAGAAGGTTTGAGCCCAGGCCAGGCTCTGTGGCTCATGCCTGTAATACTAGCACTTTGGGAGGCCGAGGTGGGTGTATCACCTGAGGTCGGGAGATGGAGAACAGCCTGAGCAACATGGAGAAACCCAGTCTCTACTAAAAATACAAAATTAGGTGGGTGGGCATGGTGGTGCATGCCTGTAATCTTAGCTACTCAGGGGGCTGAGGCAGGAGAATTGCTTGAACACGGGAGACAGGGATTGCAGTGAGCCAAGATCATGCTGTTGCACTCCATCTAGACAACAAGAGTGAAATTCCATCTCAAATAAATAAGAAAGTTCGAAGCCACCTGGCTCACGCCTGTGATTCCAGCACTTTGGGAGGCTGAGGTGGGTGGATCATCTGAGGTCAGTAGTTTGAGACCAGACTGACCAACATGGAGAAACCTCGTCTCTACTAAAAATACAAAATTAGCTGGGTGTGGTGGTGCATACCTGTAATCTCAGCTACTCGGGAAGCTGAGGCAGGAGAATCACTTGAACCTGGGAGGCGGAGGTTGCGGTGAGCCAAGATCGCACCACTGCACTCTGCCCTCCAGCCTGGTCAACAAGAGTGAAAGTCTGTCTCAAAAAAAAAAAAAAAAAGAAAAGAAAAAATGTTTGAGCCCAGAGAAAAGTTTTAACAGATGAAAAAGATTCTGAAGAAAGCCCTCTTCCAGGATCCAGTGTCAGCACATGGTTTTGGATTGCTTATACTCAACTTTATTCTCATTTCACAATCCCCAAATGTCCTAAACAAAACAAGGTAGAGGTTAAAGACAGAATCTTGAGGGGCGTGTATTATCTGTGTATAAAGTCCCCTGTTATTTTGGGGCCATAATGATGTAAAGGGCCAGACTTTTAGATTTCTAAAGAAATATTTTCCCAAAATTAGGAGGCTACAATAGGAATGCTGCTTTTTTTTTTTTTTTTTTTTTCTGTCGCCAGGCTGGAGGACAGTGGCGTGATCTCAGCTCACTTGCAGGCTCTGCCTCCTGGGTTCAAGTGATTCTCCTGTGTCAGCTTCCTTAGTAGCTGGATTACCGGTATGTGCCACCACACCCAGCTAATTTTTGTATTTTTAGTAGAGATAGGGTTTTACCATGTTGGCCAGGATGGTCTTGATCTTTTGACCTCGTGAGCCACCGTGCCTGGCCTGATTTTTTATTTCTACCAGGTACAGCCAATAAAAACACATATCACAACACTGTCTCCTGTTACCATCATTTCATTTAACAAAAGGATATTTTCACTCAAACAACTGGAAAGAACAGAATCTCTCACACTATATTTTATTTTTTATTTTTTTGAGATGGAGTCTTGCTCTGTCCCAGGGCTGGAGTGCAGTGGGACAATCGATCTTGGCTCACTGCAACCTCTGCCTCCTTGGTTCGAGTTGTTATCCTGCCTCAGCGTCCTGAGTAGCTGAGACTACAGGCATGCACCACCACACCCAGCTAATTTTTGTATTTGTAGTAGAGACGGGCTTTCACTATGTTGGCCAGGATAGTCTCGATCTCTTGACCTTGTGATCTGCCCACCTCGGCCTCGCAAAGTGCCAGGATTACAGGCATGAGCCACTGCACCCGGCCAGAATAAAAGATCTTTAAATTGTTCAGTAGCACTAGTCCTAGAAAAAAAACAAAAAGAAACCAGCAACAAAAAAAGATCTTTAAATTGAATCATTTAGTTATATTGAAATGTTTACTTTCAGAATAGCCTGGCTAACATGGTGAAACCTTGTCTCTACTAAAAATATAAAATTAGCTGGGCGTGGTGGCGTGCACCTGTAATCCCAGCTACTCTGAAGGCAGAGGCAGGAGAATCACTTGAACCCGGGAGGCAAAGGTTGCAGTAAGCGGAGATGGTGCCATTGCACTCCAGCTGGGCTGCAAGAGTGAAACTCTGTCTCAAAAGAAAAAAGGTTTACTTTTGTGTCCTTACTTTTCCCCATTTTCCCATAAATTAATGAAAATTCTGCTGCAAACTTATACCAGCCTGCCAGCTAACATTAAGTTGGTCCTCCCTCCCCACCTTGGTTTGGTATACTGAGCTCAAATATAAGGGACCTGGGGGGACTTCCAGCTCTCCCAGTTCTTAGATTTGTGGCCTTATCTTCATGGTGTCTCAATTTCTTATGTTAAATAGGGATTTTTACACCTACTTAGGGCCTGGCTTACACCTGTAATCCCAGCACTTTGGGAGGCTGACACCTGATAGATATCTTGAGCTCATGAGTTTCAGAGCAGCCTGGGCAACAGGGCAAAACCCTGTCTCTACAAAAAATACAAAACTTGACATAGTGGTGCATGCCTTTATTTCCAGCTTCTCAGGAGGCTGAGGTCACTGTGGAGAGAGCCATGATGGTGCCACTGCACTCCAGCCTGGGTGGTAGAGAGGGATCCTGTCTCAAACAACAAACCAACCAACCTACTTTGCCAGATGAATGTTCAGATGAAAAGTGATTACATATATGTTCCTGAAATAAAGTCTGTCCTCAGTTATAGCTGTTACCATTGATTGCAGATGTTACTTTTTTTTCAGTGTTTGATAATAAATGCCTTTAAGTATATTAAGTTTTTTGTATATAGTTGTTTATATGTTTAAACGTGATTTTTTTTTTGAGACGGAGTTTTGCTCTTGTTACCCAGGCTGGAGTGCAATGGCGCGATCTCGGCTCACCGCAACCTCCGCCTCCTGGGTTCAGGCAATTCTCCTGCCTCAGCCTCCCGAGTAGCTGGGATTACAGGCACGCGCCACCATGCCCAGCTAATTTTTTGTATCTTTAGTAGAGCTGGAGTTTCACCATGTTGACCAGGATGGTCTCGATCTCTTGACCTCGTGATCCACTCGGCCTCCCAAAGGCGAGCATAAAGATGTGTTCATTTAAAACACTTTTGAAGTTGTGCAAGAGAAACTAATATGCAGTATATTCTCTTTTATTTGTGACGGAGTCTTGCTCTGTCATCCAGGCTAGCGTGCAGTGGCGCGATCTCGGCTCACTGGAAACTCCGCCTCCCGGGTTCAAGCGATTCTCCTGCTTCAGCTTCCCAAGTAGCTGGGATTATAGGCACCCACCACCATGCTGGCTAATTTTTGTGTTTTCAGTAGAGACAGGGTCTCACCATGTTGGCCAGGCTGGTCTGGAACTCCTGACCTCAGGTGATCTGCCCGCCTCAGCCTCCCAAAGTGCTGAGATTACCGGCATTAGTCACCCTGCCCAGCCCTAATATTGCAGAATATTGTATGTAGGTATTTCTTATGTAAGACCCCCTGTGAGAAGGGTTTCTATGTAAGAACTGTACAAATGATCTGGAAAGGTTAATAGGCTTGACAGATTTATGTTTCTTAACACTGTAAAAGTAGTCCGGTTGTCCTATGGTACATGCATAGGACATACACCATAGGGGGTTGGTTCCAGGACCCCTATTTCTACCAAAATCCTGGCATACTCAAGTCCCCGCTGTGGGCCCTGCAGATCCTGGGTATGTGAAAAGTTGGGCCTCCATATATGCAAGTGTGCATTTGGTTGGAAAAAATCCACATATAAATGGGCCCATGCAGCTCAAACCTGAGTTTTTCAAGGGTCCACTGTATTGAAAATGAAGTCCACAAAAAAGTTGCCTTGTTTTACAAAAGGTTGATTACTACCTCTCTCGTATCTTAAAAGAAGGTACCATCTATTTACTACCCCATTTAGATAATAAAACTTTTAGAATTGAACCTGGGGCCAGGTGTGGTGGTTCACATCTGTAATCCCAGCACTTTGGGAGGCTGAGGTGGGCAGATCAGCTGAGGCCAGGAATTTGAGACGAGCCTGGCCACCATGGTGAAACCCCGTCTCTACTAAAAATATAAAAAATTACCCAGGTGTGGTGCACACCTGTAATCCCATCTACTCCTGAGGCTGAGGCAGGAGAATCGCTTGAACCCTGGAGACAAAGGTTGCAGTGAGCCGAGTTCACGCCACTGCCCTCCAGCCTGGGCAACTAGCGAAACTCCATCTCCAAAAAAAAAAAACAGCCAGTCATGGTGGGGGGCGCCTGTAATAGCTACTTGGGAGACTGAGGCAGGAGAATCACTTGAACCCAGGAGATGAAGGCTGTGGTGAGCCGAGATTGCACCACTGCACTCCAGCCTGGACAACAAGAGCAAAACTTTGTCTTAAAAAAAAAAAAATAGAACCTAGAAGTATTTATTGCTCCTTGCTTTGTCTGAGACTCAGAGGTTAAGCAATTTACCCAAGATTACATAGGTAAGTCGATACCTGACACCTGGCTTCCAGAGTACTTATTTAGAGTCACCTCCGCACCCCCATTTTAAAAATTAAATCTTGTCTAGGTTATGCATTTGCTGCTTCAGATTTGAAAGATAACAAGGCTTGTACAGTGAAAAGTCTTCACATCCCTTCCCCCAAACAGACAGTTCTGCCTCTGAGTAGGCCGCTGTAAAACTTTTCAGAGTCATTTGACGCATAGGCAAACATCCATGTGACCATATTATTCCTCCCTTTTTTTGGTTCATGTATATATTCTGATAGCCTGCTTTTGGCTTGGCATTTGTTCCATTACTCCTGTAGTTTAAATGCTTGTATTTATATTTAGTGAAATGTTAATAGCTGCTAGGACGTAAAAAGAGAATTTGTTCTAGTAGTTTTGACTAACCAAGATGAATTTAAGAAATAAAACTCTTAACATTGTCATTGTTTCTTGGTATGGAAATGTTAGAAGCAGGTGGAACTGAAAAGAGTCCAAGAGGAGTAGAGAAATAGCACAAAGAAGCGAATCTGGACCGTAGTAGAGATAAATGTTACTACTTACAGGTAACACTGTGTGCTAGGCCGTGGTCTAAGTGCTTTACATATATTATCCAGGTCTCACAACAGTCCCATGAGGCATGTAGCTTTTATCGCCGTTTTACAAGAGTAAACTGAGCCACACAAACGAACACTTGATCCAGGTAGTACAGTGGCAGAGGCCTGATTCTAACCCAGGGAGTCTGGCTCAAGAGTCCATGCTCTTTACCACTACTCTTTCTTTCTGTCTTCCTGTCTTCCCATCTTTCCTTCTTTTTTCTTCCTTTCCCTCTCTCTCTCTCCTTCTCTTTCCTTCCCTCCCCTCCCCTCCTCTCCTTTTTCCTGCCTTCACTTCCTTTCCTTCCTTTTTTCTTTTCTTTCCTTTCCTTTATTTTTGAGACATTGTCTCACTCTGGTTTCCCCAGGCTGAGTGCAGTGGTGTGATCATGGCTCACTGCAGCCTCAACCTCCCCACATCAAGTAATCCCTCCTCCTCGGCTTTCCAAGTAGCTGGGTCTACAGGTGCACACCCCACCATGCCTGGCTCTTTTTTCTATTTTTCGTAATGACAGGGTCTCTCTTTGTAGCCTGGGCTGGTCTCAAACTCCTGGCCTCAAGTGATCCTCCCACCTTGGCCTCCCAGAGTGCTGGGATTACAGTTGTGAGCCACCACAACCAGCCTTTTACCATTACTTCAAATTCCATTTAGATCTAATATTGTTACAGCGATAACCATATTAACCAGATTTTTGAAATTGCAAAAAAAAATGCTGCCATTTTTGGTATCTATATCACAAAAATATGTAGAGTTTGTGTTGTAGCTTTTACCTGTTGAGAGCACTCTTTGGAGAGGCACAGAAATTACTGTGAAGGTATCGGTATTCGAGAAGTAAGTTCCTGGAGTGTTTGCCTTGTAAACCTGAAGGTGTGAGGACTTGGTTTGTCACACCCAGTTAGCTAACAGATAGGCAGTGGGGGTGAGCTATCCGGAAGACTTAGCCAGTTAGCCTAGGGAGGAAGAAGATAGGGAATCTAGGCACCTGGAGGGAGGGAGAGGGAGAAGTTTGTTTGAACTGTCCTAGGCTGGGGTAGCTCTTCCTGAGGGAGGCCTTGTCATGTGGACCTGCTGCACATAGAGACGGGAGAACTGGACCTGAGGTGTGCTGGCTACAGCACCGCACAGATCTGGAGGTTTAAGACGAGTCCATTTTCTCCGTCATGAGGTAGAACTTGAAAGGGTAGCAAACTGTGGTCACTTGAGAAGAAGAGCAAGTGGTCATATTTGAATGTAACGGACTCAGCTGGGTTGGGAAAGAACCGGAATCTAGAGCTTGGCCATAAAAAGTGCAAAACCCGGCATTCTTGTAAACCCTGTACTCTTGTAAACACTGACAAGACGTGACCCTGAGCCCTGGGGCCTTGCTTCTATAAACTGCTCGTACAGGCTGAGGATCCCTAATCGGAAAATCCGAACTCAAATGCCCCGGTGAGCATTTCCTTTGAGCGTCATATTGGCACTCACAGTTCTGGGATTTTGGAACATTCTGGATTTCGCACTTTCCGATTTGGGAGGCTCAACCAGTATACAATGCACATAGTCCCAAATCTGAAAAAATTCCAAATCCAAAGCATTTCTGCTCCACAGCTTTCAGATAAGGAGTACTCAACCTGTAATGGATCGTACTAGACATGTATTAGATTACCAGTTTTCAAAATTTGTATCTCAGAATCCTTGTTCTGTGTCAGTGAAACGGCTTTCTTACGCCTTTGATTGACATTTTAATGTTCTAAACTTTAAAATGTTACAAATGTTTATATACACTCAAGTGCGTATCATGCTAAATTTTAATATATTAGGACAACTGACTTGTACTGCCAGGTTATCCCAAGAGAGTTATACTGAGTGAAGGTCGGGCGTGGTGGCTCACGCCTGTGATCCCAGCACTTTGTGAGGCCAAGGCAGGTGGACCACCTGAGGTCAGGATTTCAAGACCAGCCTGACCAACATGATGAAACTGTGTCTCTACAAAATATGTAAATTAGCCAGGCGTGTTGGCGCACACCTGTAATCCCAGCTAGTGGAGAGGCTGAGGTGGGAGAGTCTCTTGAACCCAGGAGGCAGAGATTGCAGTGAGCCAAGATTGCGCCACTGCACACCAGCCTGGGTGACAGAGCAAGACTCTGTCTCAAAAAAAAAAAAGAGAGTTAAAGGTTATGTACTGTATGACTGCATTTATGTAACATTGAAAAAGCAAGACTACAGAGATGGAGAACAGATTTAGTGGTTGCTAGGAGGTAGGAGTGGGAGGTGAGGGATGGTGTGGTTGTAAAGTGGTAGCATGAGGGAGCTGTGTAGGGATGGAACAGTCTCTATCTCAGGTGTGATTATACAAAGCTGCAAATGTGATGAAATTTCGTACAACCACATACACATACTGCACACAAATCCTAGCATTCCCAAGGCCCATTTTGCCTACAAAACTGGTGAAACCTGAATACACTTGGGATTGTATCAAGGTCAATTTCCTGATGGTGTCAGTGTACTAGAGTCACATAAGTTATAATATTGGAGGAATTTGGGTGAGGGTACTTGGGACCTCCCTGTGTACTTTTTTGCAAATTCCTGTGGTTTGTAATTATATTACTTTTAAAATAAAAAGTGGTCCAGGCATGGTGGCTCACGCCTGTAATCCCAGCACTTTGGGAGACTGAGGCAGGTGGAGCACTTGTGGTCAGGAGTTTGAGACCAGCCTGGCCTACATGGTGAAACCCTGTCTCTACCAAAAATGCAAAAATTACCCGGTCATGGTGGGGTGTGCACCTGTAGTCTCAGCCACCTGGGAGGCTGAGGCATGAAAATTGCTTTGAACTTCGGATACACAGGTTGCAGTGAGCTGAGATTTCACCTGGGCAACAGAGCAAAACGGTCTCAAAACAAAAGTAAAACAAACAAACAAACAAAAAAAAAGCAATGTATTCAGAATATTTGAGAGAAAATAAGAGAAAGGAAGAAAATGTAAATTGTCTATAATGCTCATACCCAGGACAACAATCCTTGGAATAGAGTTTCTCACTTTGTGTATAGACTTGAAATAAAGGCCAGTTTATTTTTTAGGCTGGGTGCCGTGGCTCAGGCCTGTAATCCCAGCAGTTTGGGAGGCCAAGGTGGGTGGATCACGAGGTGAAGAGATTGAGACCATCCTGGCCAACATGGTGAAATCCCTTCTCTATTAAAAATACAAAAATTAGCTGGGCGTGGTGCATGTGCTTGTAGTCCCAGCAACTACTAGGGAGGCTGAGGCAGGAGAATCACTTGAACCTGAGAGGTGGAGGTTGCAGTGAGCAGCCTTCATGCCATTGCACTCCAGCCTGGGCACCAGAGCAAGACTCTGTCTCGCTGGGGGGGGGGGGGCAGGGGCATTTTATTTTTTAATTAAAATTGTTTTTTTCTTTTCGTCCTCAGAAAGGAGAACAATGTCACTGATTAGTAAGACTAGTTTTATGTTGATGTTTTGAAATTTTAGGGTGGTGCTTGTTTGCTCCTGTAACTGTGTAAGCACAGTCACTACCATCAGAACTAGTTGCATTATGGAATAACGTAACTGCCTTATGCATGTATCAGCATTAGTGCATATTGTAAAGTTCTTATTTTTTACCAAAAAGTTTACAACTACCAAATTCACATTCCTTAACATTATTACAGAATTAATTTAGAAATGTTCTAGTTTTAAAACTTCCGGACAGGTGTAATTAAATCCTTAGATAGCGTTAATGTACTAATTAAAAAACAAAACATTTGTAAAACATGCTTTATCATCGACTCATCTTTGTGAATCAGGTTTTTCTTGATAGGTAATCAAAAGAAATTTGACATGAGACTGCCTAATCATTCATAATTTAAAGTTTGTGTTCATCAGAAGAATTTTATTCTTACACATGTTCTACATTAGCTTTTTTTTTTTTTTTGAGACAGAGTCTCATTCCGTCACCAGGGGCCAGGCTGGAGTGGAGTGGCACGACCTCGGCTCACTGCAACCTCGGCCTCCCGGGTTCAAGCAGTTCTCCTGCCTCAGCCTTCTGAGTAGCTGGGGCTAAAGGCGTCTACCACCATACCCAGCTAATTTTTTTGTATTTTTAGTAGAGATGGGGTTTCACCATGTTGGCCAGGATGGTCTTGATCTCTTGACCTCGTGATCAACCCGCCTTGGCCTCCCAAAGTACTGGGATTACAGGTGTGAGCCACCGTGCCCAGCCTTTTATTTTTTTGAGCCACTGTGCCCAGCCTTTTATTTTTTTTGAGCCACTGTGCCCAGCCTTTTATTTTTTTGAGACGGAGTCTCACTCTGTCACCCAGGCTGGAATGCATTGGCACAATCTCGGCTTACTGCAACCTCCTCCCAGCTTCAAGCCATTCTCCTGCCTCAGCCTCCTGAGTAGGTGGGACTACAGGCATGTGCCACCATGCCTGGCTGTGTGTGTGTGTGTTTGTGTGTATTTTTAGTAGAGATATGGTTTCACCATGTTTTTCAGGCTGGTCTCGAACTCCTGACCTCAAATGATCTGCCCGCCTCAGCCACTGTACTTGGCCACATTTGAGCTTTAAAATAGCCTGATAGAATAAAATACTGCTTTAATCCATTTCTTATGTTATAGATCCACATGAAATTTAGACAAACGTTATTGTACTAAAATATTTAAAGTATTGGATTATGATTTATAAGTTTTATTTTGTAGTTATCTCAGGGAATTTCAGGGACACTGTTGCTGTCTTATGGTTATTGATCTTTTTAAAAATCATCGTATTTGAGAAGTGAAGTAAAGTAGAAAATCTCTGATGAAATAAGGAATTAAAGTAGACAGTATACTCAACTCCACTGTGTTTAAAGATTTTAATTAATTTCAAAACATTGTGCCAGTGGTTAAGATCTGAGACTCTATAGAGTTAACCTGAGTTGAAGTCTTGGCTCCGTCACTTGATCTCTTGTCTCAGTTTCTTCCTACATAAAAATGAGGGTAGTAATAGTGTTAACTCATAGGATTATTGTGAATATGAAGTGCACTAGTACATGTAAACAGTCCTCGTCCCTGGCATAAAGGTACTCATCAAACATAGTTATTATTTTAGAACATGGTTGAGATCTTACTTTATGTTTAATATGTCTTTTCCTCACTTAATATATTGTGGCTGGGAGCGGTGGCCATAATCCCAGCACTTTGGGTCGCTGAGGTGGGTGGATCATCTGAGGTCAGGAGTTTGAGACCACCCTGGCCAACATAGTGAAACCCTGCCTCTAGTAAAAATACAAAAATTAATCCCAGCTCCTTGGGAGGTTGAGGCAGGAGAATTGCTTGAACTGGAGAGGCAGAGGTTGCAGTGAGCCAAGATTGTACTCCAGCATGGGTGACAGAGTGAGACTGTCTCAAAAAAAGAAAACAACAACAAAAAAAATCACAACTATTTTCCCATGTTAAAAATTCCACCAGTAACGTAAGGGAATATTGGGTGCCCTATACCCTTGCCAATATTGGGCATTCTCACTTTTTAGATATTTGCCAATATGATATATGAAAACTGTCATGTCATTGTTTTGATTTGCATTTTCCCCAAGCATCAGTGAGGTTTAATGGTTTTCACATTTAAAAAAAGTATTTTTAAATTTACAATCACCTTGTTTGATAATGCGGTTTTCATGTTTTTATTAACTGTGTTTCTTCTGCTAGATAAATCTTAGAATTTTTCACATTGATTTAGACAAATGCTAGTACAGGTCTTTTTAAGTCTGAAAATTTTAATGATTTTTCTTGGTAATTTTGTCTGTAGATTCAAGTTTAGAAGGGCATTTCCTATTCTGATATCATGTAAATGTATGTAATTTATTAGTTTAAAAAAAAATGACTTCTTTAATCCCCTGGATTGTAGTTTACTAGGTGTTACACTATCTTCTGGATATTGCCTATTCATACCTTTGCCCATTTTCCCCCCTTCTGGGTTATCTTTTCTTTTTATTGCTTTATAGGAATTCTTTAGATATCACAATGGTTAATATTTTGTTATACATGTTACATGTATTTTATCCTTATTTGTTACTTGTCTTTTGTTTATGGTGTCTTTATATAGAAGTTTTAACTTATGTGGTCAGATCTTTCACTTAAAAAAATTCTTCATTATTCAACTTGAAAATCTTCCACTTTATAGCTTTGTTTTTTTTTTAATTGTTTAGCAAAATCTCTACCATCCCAAGATTATCTTTAAAAAATTTTCATGTATTTTATGTGAAAAAAATGTTTTCACATTGAGTTCATTTAGATTTTATGGAATTTCCTTTTGTGTCTAGTGTGAGGGTAGGAATCTAACTTTTTCCCAAATGGATAGGCTTTTGTGTCTCTCAGTTCACTGATCTGTTCATATTTCAAATGCAACAAGGTCTTCCTGCATCCATAAGTCCTCTTTCTGTTCCAGTGACAGGTCTGTGTTTATTCCATTACCTCCCCTCCCCTGTGGCTTTTTATAGAAGTTTGACATCTGATAGGGCAAATATGCTAGTTTTCAAATTTCTCTTAGGTATTCTCATGAATTTACTGTTTCTGGTGAATTTTAGAATTATTTTGATTAGTTTTAAGGCAAATCCCATGGAGATTATGATTAGAATTAGGCCAAATTTATAGATGAATATGGGGAGGAGTCAGTTCTCACTAGCAAGTCTTTCCATCAAGGAACATACTGTATCTGTTTATTCTGGAGTTGCCTCTCTGATAACGGTTTTAACCTAGATGCTCATTGTAGCACTGTTTTGTTCTAAACACATGTATTACAAAGACAGTATTAGAGTAAATTAGTTGAGGGAAAAGCGTCATATCATCTCTTCCTGTTTTTATTTCTCTTTTCACCTTTAAATTTTGGGTCTGAAGAGACTTTATCATGATGTATGGTGTATGTATACTCAGGCTCTTGTGACAACTGGCAGTATTGTATGATCCCTTTTTCTTACTGTCGTTAATGATTTAGGATTATTTAATCAAGTTGATAACTATACTTCACTCACGTTAGATAAGAAGGATGCTTCTAGTTTCTGAGGGTACACATTAACGTAGTGCTTTTACTCTTGTTTTACTTGAAAAATGTTTTGGGGGGTTATTTTTTTGAAAAAACTCTGAGGTTATATGTAATTGTGAAAATTTCATGTAGTGTGGCATATAAAGAAGAAAGTCTCTTGAGAAGGTGAGAGTTTTGTTCTCCAAACTTTCAGTCATTGACGTGCCTTCTTGTTACTTTTGCCATATATTTGTATCATCTGTACTGTTAATTCATAACAGTTCTCTTAAAATTTACTAAAGAAATCCAAAAATCTTAGTGATAAGAGCTGTGAAACTCGTACATTGATGTGTATTACATAAATATATAACATTGATGTTTTAGGTACACTGCTGTATATTAAGAGATGTATAACATTGATGCATATTAAATAATGATTTATTCAAAAGTATGTATACTTTATGACAAACTGGCACAGTGAGTATAGATTCTGAAATCAAGGTTTCATGGTTTTAAATCCTGATTCTAGTTGATAAACTTAAGCATCTGCTTTCATTTTATTTGTTAAAAGAGGTTAGTATGCCACCTCCCTTGTAAGTTTATGAAATTAAACAGCAGGTGTACAGTCAGTCAGCACAGCCCTAGTACGTAAGTTTTCCACACATACTAGCTATCTTTCGATATAATAATTTGTAAATACCTGTGTCTCCTTCAAAGCTAGTTCTCTCACAGGCATCTCAGTTTTAAAGTGTTGACATAGTGTTCGTTGTAAGAATGTACTATGGTTTATGAAACAGCATTTTGCAATTTTTTGTCATTTTTTAAAAAAAGCAGCAAATAACAGGATTTGTTTCTAAGATGTATCACCAGATTTCCCTCCCAAAGAACTGTATTAATTTGCTGTTCTGTCAGTTTAGACATCATGATTTAAATATTTGGTGGGTGGCAATAGTGGGTTTGAAAATAATACTTGTTTTTGTTTTAGTTATCATTTTTCACAAGCAATTAAGGAACACATTAATTATTCTTACTGAATCTGTGCAATTTTCTGAGAGGTAGGTAAGCCTACCTGTGTGTGTGTATATGTGTATGTGTGATGCAATTTTATGTGTGTGGTACTAGAAATTGAGAAATTATGGCAATTTCATAATTATTCTGGTCAGGGATCCTGGAATATCGGAATTGGCTTCCATCTGTAGACACTGTTTTCAAGTGTATAGGGTCCATGGGAGAAAGATTTGTATTAATTATTTGCACTGACAAATGGAAAACGAAAGGATTGTGTATTTTATTTTATTTTATTTTATTTTGAGGCGGAGTTTTGCTCATTACCCAGGCTGGAGTGCAATGGGGCGATCTCGGCTCACTGCAACCTCCGCCTCCTGGGTTCAGGCAATTCTCCTGCCTCAGCCTCCTGAGTAGCTGGGATTACAGGCACGTGCCACCATGCCCAGCTAATGTTTTGTATTTTTAGTAGAGACGGGGTTTCACCATGTTGACCAGGATGGTCTCGATCTCTTGACCTCGTGATCCACCTGCCTCGGCCTCCTAAAGTGGTGTGATTACAGGCGTGAGCCACTGCGCCCAGCAGTATTTTATTCTTAACTAGGACTTGTGCAGCAAACTCTAGGATAGAAGACTGGAATGAGACCAGCAGAATATACTATGATTTATGAAACAGCATTTTGTAATTATTTTTTTGTCATTTTTTTAAAAAAGCAAATAACAGGATTGGTTTCTAAGATGTATCACCAGATTTCCCTCCCAAAGGACTGTATTAATTTGCTGTTCTGTCAGTTTAGACTTTTTGTCATTTTTTTTTAAAGCAACAAATAACAGGTTCACGTGGAAATGCTGGTTTTTTGGAATCTAGTTAAAATTGTTTCAAACTTAGGCAGACCATGAGATGAACGCTTTTCATCTCCCCAGTTCTCAGACACACTGAGATCCTCCCCACATTTCACTCCTCTCTGTCAGTTGCCCTGGGTCATGTAACCAGAGTGAGCCCATTTGCCCTGGCTGACTGCTGATCTGGCCTTGGACACCTAGCCTCTTCTGCCCTGGCTGTCCCTGACGGTGGGGGATACAGGAGGGAGTGACCATCTTCTCAACCACTTCAGTCACATGGAAGGAGAAAACTGAGTTTGCATCTGTGTGCTGACCTTTTAACAGTGATGCTGCCCCGCGACACACAGACCCAATCAGTGTTCTCACATCTGCCTTCTTCCTTCCTGAGAATCAGGAGAAAGAAGAGATCCTTGACTTCTCGCCTCAAGGCAGCACATAAAAACTTGTAGCCATTCCCAGAAGCACTGGTTTTCTGTTGGGTTGTTGCCTATGTCAAATCAGCCAGAAAGAGGTGGAGTAACAACTGACTTACTGAGAATTACAATCCACGTCCCTCCAGCTGCTCCTCAGCTACACATCAACCTGCAAAGTGACTTCTTACTCTTGAGACGCTCTTTCCTCTCACTTTTTTTTTGTATTTTGAGTAGAGACGGGGTTTCACCATGTTGACCAGGATGGTCTCGATCTCTTGACTTCGTGATCCACCGCGCCAGGCCCGAACATTTTCATCTCTACCCCAACTTCTGCTGTTGAGAACTCGATCTGCTAATACCTAACTGCCTACTGGACATCTGTACTTGGGTGTCTAAAAAGTATTCTAAACTCAGCGTGTCCAGGATTTATTTCATATTCTTCCTCTGAAAATGCTGTTTACTCTCTTATTGAAAGGCATCACTGGCTGGGCCCGGTGACTCACACCTGTAATCCCAGCTGGGAGGCTGAGTGGGGTGGATTGCCTGAGGTCAGGAGTTCTAGACTAGCCTGGCCAACATGGTGAAACTTGCTACTTAAAAAGCACAAAAAACTCACCTGGGTATGGTGACAGATGCCTGTAATCCCGGCTACTTGGGAGGTTGAGGCAGAAGAATCTCTTGAATCCAGGAAGCAGAGGTTGCAGTGAACTGAGATTGTGCTGTGCCAGTGCACTCCAGCCTGGACGACACAGTGAGACTCCGTCTCAAGAAAAAACATACACACAGAAAAATCATTGAGCGGTGCATCTTTTGTTGTAATCAACAAAGCGTAACCCTGTCACCTGTATTCAGGTCATTAAGTAGGCCAATGCCAGTGCTCCTGAAAGCCCTCCCTGACTTCCCCCAATCAACTGTATGCTTCCTCCTCCTCAAAAGTTACCCCTCTCATGAGAATCATTTTCTTTCTTTTCTAAGATCGCACCCAAGCTTGGTAGCTTAGTTTTCCCTGCTCTTTGAACTTGATATAAATGGAACCATTTAGTTTGTTTTCTTTACTTGGCTGCTTTCACTCAGTGTCACTGTGTGAGATTCACCTGTGTTTTATGGAGCTGTAGTTTGTTCATTAGTCATTGCTGAATAATACTCTATTAGGAATCTAACACAATTGATGTATTCACTCTCTTTTTTTTGGAGACTGAATTTCACTCTTTTCACCCAGGCTGGAGTGCAATGGCGTGATCTCAGCTCACTGCAACCTCCACCTCCTGGGTTCTAGTGATTCTCCTGCCTCAGCCTCCCAAGTAGCTGTGATTACGGACATGAGCCACCACACCTGGCTAATTTTGTGCTTTTAGAAGAGACAAGGTTTCATCACTTTGGTCAGACTAGTCTAGAACTCCTGACCTGAGGTGATCACCCCTGCCTCTGCCTCCCAAAGTGCTGGGATTATAGGTCTGAGCCACTGTGCCTGGCCTGCACTGTTGTCTTTAAACTTTTCAAAGCCAGCTAGGCAGGGATAGACCTGTCGCTGTATCCCAGGACAGGCACCAGAACACTCAGTGTAGCATGGATCATGATAGTAAAAAACAGGGAACAGTTTGTTTTTGCAAGGAATGGGAGAAGGGTAATTCCAGCAGGGCACATCCACATGCCAGACAATCATGTATCATTAACACAGACGAAGCAAGCCAGGCATGGGGCAGTGCACCTGCAGTCTCAGCTACTTGGGAAGCTCAAGTAGGACTGCTTGAGCCCAGGAGTTCGAGGCTGTAGTGAGCTATGATCACGCTACTGTACTCCAGCCTGGGGGACAGACTGTGACTCCATTTCAAAACCAAAACTAGAAAAAAAAAAGAGAAAAAAGCAGATCAGAATGAACCCAGATGATATACTATTAACTGCACAAAGAGAACTCTATGTACAGTATGATCCCCCATTTAAATCTGTCAGAATATTTTTTAAAAACCTGTATGCTTATACGTTTTTTTCTGAAAGCATGCACAAAACTGTTACTTTGGAGGAAAGGAACTAATGGAAGAGAAGATAATATACTTATATCTTTCTGTATGATTTCTTTTTTTCCTGCAGTGGATGACAGTATTTGTTCACCTGCTGTGCATTGTTTTATGTACTGAGGACACAGCAGCCCACCTGGAGCTGACATTCTAGTGGGGAAAGAAAGTAAGTATTCTTTAAAAAATTATTTTTCTTTTTTTGAGAAAGGGTCTCTCTCTGTTGCCCAGGCTAGAGTACAGTGGCTCAATTTTGGCTCACTTCAATTTCTGCCTCCCAGGTTCAAGGGGTTTTCATGTCTCAGCCTCCTGAGTAGCTGGGATTATAGGCATGCATCATCATGCCCAACCCATTTTTTTTTTTTAAGCTAAGACAGGGTTTTTTGCCAGGTTGGCCAGACTGGTCTGGAGCTCCTGGCCTTGAGTGATACTCCTACCTCGGACTTCAAAAGTGCTGGGATTATGGTGTGAGCCACCATACCCCAAAATAAGTAGATTTTAGAGTGTGTTTAGACCATGCCGTATCTGTGGTCTAACCACACTTGACATGTGGTCCACCGGACACTGACAGTCCACACTTTGTGACCAGCTGGTGATCAGATGAGGAGACAGCAGCATAATGGAGATCAACTATGGCACCAAGCGTGCCATTCAGCTCAGCTCACGTTTTTTTTTCTTACAAGGCTTTCTTAAAGCAGGAAGCAGAAGGCACTGGTTTCCATCCTGGCATAAATGCCTTAGCCTGCCATGTTGGCCAGGCTGGTCTCAAACTCTTGGCCTCCAGTGATCTGCCTGCTTTGGCCTCAAAAGTGCTGGGATTACAGCCGTGAGCCACCGTGCCCAACTGCTACCTGCTCTTTTATAAAGCCCTCTGTGATTCACTTGCAATCAAGATTGAGAATCCCTGGTGCAGACTGCCTCCCCGAGTCCAGGAATGATCTGCAGCCCCCGCTTCCCTTCCAGGTGTGTCTGTGTCTCCCTATGGTTGTTTCTGTGAGACCCCGAATTTTCAAGTTCTGCTTTTTATTTGTGTCACCTGAGCATGTTTCCACAGTCCCCCTCACTGTGCTGCTGGCTGCATATTTATCCCTTTTGTGTCTTCTGTCCTGGGTCCCCTCCCACCTCTTCTGGGGTCAGTCCTTTGTTTCCTTACATTATGCTGCTTTCCCTTCTGGCACCAAAGAATGAGGCAGCCAGTGCAGACTGGGGGCCGTAGTTGTCATCACGGAGATACCGTGAACCAGGCAAGAGATGATCGGTCTCAACACAGCGCAGTGCCCAGGAACCCTTGATAAATGTTGGCTGTCACTGGCATTGTTGATGTTCTGGTGATTATTGTTGATGCTGGGTGGATTCTTCTTGGGAACAGGGCAGATACCCAGCTGTCCTGTCCCTTGGTGTCCTTATCAGGGTCCTTCCCTAAGTCTGCAGCTAAGGCATCTGCCTGGGCTGGGGTCTAAGCTGGGGAAGGGCCCATTTCAAAGCTCACCTGTTTGTTGGCAGAACTAGGTTCCCCAGTTGTTCAAATGTTGAAATACTTCCTTATTACTGTGGAAACAGCCAGCGTCCCAGGTAACTTTTCAGTGAACTCTCGGGAGCTGTGACCTGGGCACTAAAGGGTTAATTGCTGGCACTACAGGGGTCCGTGGGCCTCTGCCTGCTGGATGATGCCCTTCTCAAACTGGTTATTTTGAATATCACCTCTTGCAGTGCTTGGGAGCCAGGGGACAATGCCCTTTCTCTCTTGCAGTTCCTTGCATCCTGATCCTGGGGAAGTGAGCTTAACACAGCTTAATACTGTATCTGGGCTGGGTTTTACCCATAGCTGCTGGCTTGGGCCCAGTGCCCTCAGGGAACGGAGCTCTCTGCACAGCTGCAAAGCATTGTTCCTGCCCCAAGGGACTGAACTCCAGATACCACTGCCCCTCAACCAGACAGCCTGTTTTTGGCCTTTGCAAAGCAGGTCTACTTTCTGAGCATCCTGACTGTTTGGTGCTCTGCCATCTCCTCCCTGAAGTGGGCAGTTTTTCTTGCCCTTGGTTTTAGCATCTGGCTTATAGAACTCCCCTCCCCTCCTTTCTCTCTTTTTTTGCCAGGGGTCATGGGTATCAGCGGTCCAGGGAGGGAAGCAAAGCAAATGGAGAATGAAATGCTGGTGACAGACAGTGCGGGGAAGCAACTACAGAGGTAAGTGGGGGAGGTGGCGTGACTCACGCAGGCCTCATGATTTCACCGTCTGCCCATGCTTCTGACACTCATTCCCTACATGGTGTGGGTCTTTGCTCAGGTCACTCCGGGGGGCCTGGAAGGTTCAAGCTTTGTGAAGCAGCATTCAACATAAAACCATCTCAAGGCCAGGAGTTTGAGACCACCATGGGCAACATAGCAAGACCCCGTCTCTACAAAAGAGGAAGTATCCTTGTGTTTGATTATAGAGGGCTTCCTTAGATCCCTGGGGATTTATAGCATATGCAGTATGTTAACCATGTTAGCTTTTAAAAACCGGCTAAGTCAGCTGGGCATGGTGGCTCACACCTGTAATCCCAGCACTATCGGAGGCTGAGGCGGGTGGATCACCTGAGAACAGGAGTTCAAGACTAGTCTGGCCAACATGGTCAACCCTGTCTCTGCTAAAGATAGAAAAATTAGCCAGGCATGGTGGCAGGCGCCTATAAATTCTAGCTACTTAGAAGGCTGAGACATGAGAATCATTTGAACCCAGGAGGCAGAGGCTGCAATGAGCTGAGATTGCGCCATGGCACTCCAGCCTAGACAACAGAGTGAGACTCTGTCTCAAAAAACCAGCAACAGAACAACAAACATTGACAAAGTCAGAGGCTAAACATACCAGACCTTGGGGATTTGAGAAAAGATGGTGGACCTGCAGTTGCTATAGGGGTCAGAAGAGGGCAGAGAAGATCTGGCCTAGCACTGTCCCTTGGTACATGTCACTTTTGCCACTGTGATCGTCTTAAATAGCCTGCATTCTAGTGGGAGATTCTGGACAGTGCATGAGTGCAGAAGGATGTAAGATTTTTGTCTCTGGTGCTAGCTTGGATTTGTGAAGCCCTAGGTGATGAAGCAGGAAGCTCCGGCTCCCCACCTGAATTCTAGATTTCATCCAGAGTTGGTTCTGATTCTTCCCTCTGCTGCTCCCTGAAAAACCCACACTTGCTTTTGGATGAGGGCCTTAACCGAAGACCTTTGCACAGATCTCATCGGCAGGGAAAGGTTACCCACCCCCAGGCCCTAGATCAAAGAGGGGAGGTGCTGGAGGTTCACTTGGCCTTCAGGAAGTGTTTTCAGGGGACACAGTTTTGGGGGTACAGTGATGAATCACATGGGCCTCTTGATGTCATGTAGCGTGTAATTTTGTTCAGGAGGTAAGTAGGTAGAGGAAGGCCAAGAGCTGCATCTGTGTTTTGCATGGCCTCCGTAATTTTTCTTTTTTTTGAGATGGAATCTCCCTCTGCTGCCCAGGCTGGAGTTCAGTGTGCAGCGGCACGAACTCAGCCACTGAACACAGAACTGTGGGCAACGCAGTCTGTGATGTTCTCTGGGGTTTGCATAAAGATAATGACCACTGATGTACAGAAAGTCCCTTTATTCTTCTTCTGAGACAGGGTCTCCCTCTGTCGCTGAGGCTGGAGTGCAGTGACACAATCTTGGCCCACTGCATCTTCTGCCTCAACCTCCCTAGTAGTTGGGACTACAGGTGCCTGCCACCATGCCTGCCTAATTTTTGTATTTTTAGTAGACAGGGTTTCAGCGTTTTGGCTGTTCTTGAACTCCTGGCCACCAGTGATCTGCCCATCTTGGCCTCCCAAAGTGCTAGGTTTACAGGTGTGAGCCACTGCACCCAGCCAAAAAGTGCTTTCTGAGTAACATGCTTCCATGAAGGAGCAGCCAGGGCAAGATCCCACCCCAACCCCCATCACCTTTGTAAAACAAGAACATTGAACGAACTAGGTACTTCGCCTTATTTTTTCATCATGTTTCATATTTTGAAAGATCTAAGATGTGCCCTTTCTGTTTTATCTTTTATTTGAGATCAATTAGAATTTATCTTACACAAAAAGTGCGGTTTTTTTTTGTTTTTTTTTTTTTATCAGTGGTCATGGGCTTTTTGCAGACCCCCAGAGATCATCACAGATTGTGTTTCCACAGGCCTCACTCCTGCCTGAGGCCTTCCCTTTCTCTGGGGGACCTATAACCCTGGGGAATGACATGGCGGTGGGGGTTACACATGTGCACATGTTCATATATGTTTACATGTGTGCCTGCGCAGTTGACATACCTGTGCTTTACTTCTCCCGACAGCTCAGCAGCTCCTCTCATAGGGGAACATCAGCAGGTACCACAGTAGCACCACAGAGCTGCAGAAAGCCGAAGCCAAGGAGGAGGAGACTTGGAAGCTGATGGAGGCAGACAAGGCACAGACAGGGCAGGTGAGACTTGCTCCTTCAGTGATGATGGTGGCCACAGCTTATCGAGCACCCACTGTGCCAAGTGCCTTGTCTACAGTACACCTGGTAAAGTTACTGTTTACTGCACCAGAAACTGAGGACAGAGAGGTTTAGTGACTTACTCAGGGTCACTGCTGGTAAGCGACAGAACTGAGATTTGAACCCTAGCAGACTCCAGGGTTGGTGTGTAGTCTCTGCTCTACTGACTGCCACATCAACTTGAGCAGCTTAGGGGCTCTCATTAGCTCTAGGCAACCTAATGCTTTAAATCAGGGCTTTCTGCAATGTGGGGTTCAGTTGTCCTGAAATGGTTTCACGTTGTGTGCAGACACATTCAATGACAGATGAATGTTTATTTCTTATTTCCTTTTTGAGACAGTCTCTGTCACCAAGTCTGGAGTGCAGTGGTGTGATCTTGGATCACTCTACAACCTCCACTTCCCAGGTTCAAGCAATTTTCCTGCCTCAGCCTCCCATGTAGCTTGGATTATAGACACTTGCTACCACGCCTAGCTAATTTTTGTCTCTTTAGTAGAGACAGGGTTTCACCATGTTGGCCAGGCTGGTCTTGAACTCCTGGGCTCATCTTCCTTCCTCGGTCTCCCAAAATGCTGGGATTACAAGTGTGAGCCATTGCACCTGGCCTGTTTTTCATTTTTCATTTAGTTCCTATGATTATGTCCCTGAGAAAGGCTCAGTTGGGTCCTAGCCTGCTTTCCATACCTAACAGCTGCTAGCCTCTCTCTGTAACAAGGAGAGCGGGTTTCAAGCTCCTGTTTTATTCATTTTTTAAAAGATCACCTATTTTGGGCAAGTGTTAATAATTCTCCATTTATGGTAGTGATCCAAAGTTTATTTTTAAAAATAAATGTGATTGGCCAGGCGTGGTGGATCACGAGGTCAAGAGATCGAGACCATCCTGGTCAACATGGTGAAACCCCGTCTCTACTAAAAATACAAAAAATTAGCTGGGCATGGTGGTGCGTGCCTGTAATCCCAGCTACTCAGGAGGCTGAGGCAGGAGAATTGTCTGAACCCAGGAGGCGGAGGTTGCGGTGAGCCGAGATCGCCCCATTGTACTCCAGCCTGGGTAACAAGAGCGAAACTCCGTCTCAAAAAAAATAAAATAAGTAAATGTGATTATGTTTTTTTAAAAATAGGGAATGGAATTTTTAACATAGGTAAAAAGCATACAGATAAAAACAAACCATGAAAAGTGGTAGCAGGGGAGTGATGCTGGGACACTTCCTTTTAGATCCACTCTAAGAACTACAGGAGCAAGATCAAACAAACTCAAAAGCTAGCAGGAGACAAGAAATAACTAAGTTCAGAGCAGAACTGAAGGAGATAGACACACAAAACCCTTCAAAAAAAAAAAAAAATCAATGAATCCAGGAGGTGGTTTTTTGAAAAGATCAACAAAATAGACCACTAGCCAGACTAATAAAAAAGAGAAGAATAGATGCAATAAAAAGTGATAAAGGGGATATCACCACTGATCCCAGAGAAATACAAACTATGTAAGAGATTACTACCAATACCTTTTGCAAATAAGCAAGTAAATCTAGACAATACGGATAAATTCCTGGACAGGTACACTCCCCAAGAGTAAACCAGAAAGAAGTTAAATCCCTGAATAGACCAATAACAACAAGTTCTGAAATTGAGGCAGCAGTTAAAAGCCTACCAAACAAAAGTCCAGGACCAGACGGGTTCACAGCCAAATTTTACCATAGGTAAAAAGAGGAGCTGGTAGCATTGTTTCTGAAACTATTCAAAACAACACAAAAAGGGAATCCTACCTAACTCATTTTATGAAACCAACATCATCCTGATAGCAAAACCTAGCAGAAACACAACTAAAAAAAAATTTCAGGCCCATATCCATGATGAACATTAATGGGAAAATCCTCAACAAAATATTGGCAAACTGAATCCAAAAGCACATCAAGAAGCTCCATCATATTCCAAGTCAGTTTCATCCCCAAAATGCAAGGCTACTTCAACATATGCAAATCTATAAACATAATCTATCACAAACAAAACCGAGATAAGAAACACATGATTATCTCAATAGATGCAGAGAACACCTTCAACAAAATTCAACAGCACTTTGTGCTAAAAACTCTCAAGAAACTAGGTATTGATGGAACGTATCTCAAAATAAGAGCCATTTATGACCAACTCACAGACAGTAACATAGTGCATGGGCAAAAACTGGAAGCATTCCCTTTGAAAACCGGTACAGGAAAAAGATGCCCTCTCTCACCACTCCTACTCAACACAGTATTGGAAGTTCTGGTCAGGGAAATCAGGCAAGAAAAAGAAATAAAGGGTATTCAACTAGGAAAAGAGAAGTCAAATTGTCTCTATTTGCAGATGACATGATTATATATTTAGAATACCCCATCATCTCAGCCCCCAATTTTTTTTTTTTTGAGACGGAGTTTCGCTCTTGTTACCCTGTCTGGAGTGCAATGGCGTGATCTCGGCTCACCGCAACCTCCGCCTCCTGGGTTCAGGTAATTCTCCTGCCTCAGCCTCCTGAGTAGCTGGGACTACAGGCACGCGCCACCATGCCCAGCTAATTTTTTGTATTTTTTTAAGTAGAGACGGGGTTTTACCATGTTGACCAGGACAGTCTTGATCTCTTGACCTCATGATCCACCCGCCTTGGCCTCCCAAAGTGCTGGGATTACAGTCTTGAGCCACCGCGCCCGGCCAGCCCCCAATTTTTTTGAGCTGATAAGCAAATTCAGCAAAGTCAAAGAATACACAATTTGCAAAAGTCACAAGCATTCCTTTACACTAATAACAAAGAGCCAAATCATGAGTGAACTCCCATTTACAATTGCTATAGAGAGAGTAAAATATCTAGCAATACATCTAACAAGGGATGAAAGGACCTCTTGAAGGAGAATTTTTTGCTCAAGGAAATAAGAGAGGAAACAGATGGAGAAACATTCCATGCTCATGGTTAGGTAGAATCAATATTGTGAAAATGCCATACTGCCCAGAGTAATTTATACATTCAATGCTACCCCATCAAGCTACCATTCACTTTCTTCACACAATTGGAAAAAACTACCTTAAACTCGCATGTATAACCCAGACAGCCCGCATAGCCAGGACAATCTTAAGCAAAACAACAACAACAAAAAGCCAGAGGCATCATGCTACCTGACTTCAGTCTATCTTAAAGGCTACAGTAATGAAAACAGCATGGTTCCATTGCCCAAACAGAGATCTAGACCAATGGAATAGAAGTAACACCACACGTCTACAACCATCTGATCTTGGATAAACTTGACAAAAGCAATGGGGAAAGGATTCCCCATTTAATAAATGGTGTTGGGAAAACTGGCTGGCCGTGTGCAGAAAGCCGAAACGGCACCCCTTCCTTACACCTTACACACAGATTACAGATTTAAACCTAAGTCCTAACACCATAAAAACCCTAGAAGCAAACCTGGGCCATACCATTAGCAAGAACTTCATGACTAAAACACCAAACGCAATGGCCACAAAAGCCAAAATAGGCAAGTGGGATCTAATGAAACTTGAGAGCTTCTGCACAGCAAAGGAAACAATCATTAGAGTGAACCAGCAACCAACAGAATGGGGAAAAATTTTTGCAATCAACCCATCTAAGAAAGGGCTAATATCCAGAATCTAGAAAGAAATTAAACAAATTTACAAGAAAAAACCTCATCAAAAAGTGAGCAAAGGATATGAACGGACGCTTCTGAAAGGAAGACGTTTATGCAGCCAACAAACATGAAACAAGCTCATCATCACTGCTCATGAGAGAGATGCAAATCAAGACCACACTGAGATACCATCTCACGCCAGTTAGAATGGCGATCATTAAAAAAATCAGGAGACAACAGATGCTGGAGAGGATGTGGAGAAATAGGAATGCTTTTACACTTGGCAGGAGTGTAAATTAGTTCAACCATGTGGAAGACAGTGTGGCAATTTCTCAAGGATATGGAACTAGAAATACCGTTTGACCCAGCTAGCCCATTACTGGGATATACCCAAAGGATTACAAATCATTCTGTTATAAAGACACATGCGCACACGTTTATTGTGGCACTGTTTGCAATAGCAAAGACTTAGAACCAACCCAAATGCTCATCAAAGATAGACTGGATAAAGAAATTGTGGCACATATACACCATAGAATACTGTGCAGCCATAAAAAATGATGAGCTCCTGTCCTTTGCAGGGACATGGATGAAACTGGAAACCATCATTCTCAGAAAACTGACACAAGAACAGAAAACCGAACACAGCATGTTCTTACTCATAAGTGGGTGTTCAACAATAAGAACGCTGGGACACATGGAAGGCCTGTCAGGAGGAGAGGGGAGTAAGGGAGGGATAGCAGGAGAAATACCTAATGTAGAAGACGGGGGTGGGTGCAGCAAACCACCATGGCAGCACGTGTATACCTATGTAACAAAACCGCACGTTCTGCATATGTACTCCAGAACTTGGTATTTACTATTTTAAAATATAAATAAATCAGATGCAGTTTTGTTATGCTGCCCAGGTGGTTCTCAAACCCCTGGGCTCAAGCACCCTCAAACTCACAAGTAGCTGGGACTATAGGTGTATGTCACCACACCCAGCTATTTTTTTCCTACAATTTTTAGTATTTTAGTCTCACTACAGAACCAATAATATAAGCAGAGGAACAGTCTCTCCTACCAAGTATATAATGCCCAAATAATAAAGTGTCCAAGAAAAACAGCTATGTGCTATTTGTTGTAGTTTTTCAACTAAAGGGTGCCAGGGAGATTCCGTGATTACCACAAGTAATTTGATCTGCTGAAGATTTATACTGGCAAAAATACAGATGTCACACTAGTATGAGAAGTCAAAGTATTAATATTTATCTAATTAAACCTTAACCAAATTTCATATTTTCTCTGTTGGGGAAAGCAGTTCCTAATGTGATTTTTCTGTTGCTATGTATTTTCCAGGCCATTTTTGTTCAGCCCCCACCCTGTCACAATACTTATCAATCTTTCGTTAGTTACCAATGTTAAATAAAATTTTTTAATCAACTAGCAGATGTCTATGGTTTTCTCTGACCAACTTTCCATAAACATCATAAAACAACAGGTAAACCACTGCTAACTTAAAAGTAAATACTACGCAAAAGTTGACTGAGTGAGAAAATTTTCCAAGAGCCCACTTTACCTTGGTAGTAACAGTGAAGTCTTCATCATCTGGTTTAGGGCATGAATCCACACACAGTTCGTGGAAAATGCTTTAGAGAAAAAATATACAATAAAAATCAGCAAGTTGATTTTTTTTTAAACGTATTTTTTACCTGCCAGTTCATATTCAGCTTCCCCCTCCAAAAAATAAAAACACAATCTGGGAAAAGATCAGCCATCTGTATATTAAATAACATTTCTTGATACAATTAAAATATGGCCTCTGTTCTAAAAATAGATTTTGGTTACCTATTTCTGCCTCCAGCTATGTAAATCCGTAAAATACTCAATGAAAACTGACCTTGAGCTCCATAACCAATAGTGACAGCCAGTATATTGGCAGAGCTCAACAATAATTTACCCTCGCAAATTATCTGTCCTGAGGCAGAACATTCAATTAATGGATGACATAACTTTTGTCACCTAAACTGGAAGAAACCTTATGACCCAAAACAAGGTAGAAAGATCCACTGTCTGTTGTCCATTATCTATCTCTGGTTAAAAGACTAATCTGTGTCACTTCAAAATGGCAGTCTTGATTCCTCAGCGTGAAACCACTTAAGGTCCCAGTGCTTTCCTTTGTCCTAATAGAGTACAGAGAATCCCTCCTATATTTGACATGTGTGAGAGCTAAATGTACAAAAGTCTAATAACAAAGAAGTATTTTCTTCTTGAGGATACTCTTCCGAGAAAGATTAAAACATTAAAAATTATTAAAATCCAATTATTTTCACATTATAGGTCCTACTCTATTCAGGTACCCATAAACTAGTAAGCCAAACCTTCGTGGGCGCTCAGATATCCAATGAGAGGGACTGCTGGAAAACAGAATCCTGGCAGCTGTACCTCTGTTTCCCTAAGTACCATCTAAATACCTTTCTTCCTGTGGGTTCCCACTTCAAGATTCCACTTATGCAAGGCTCCATGGCAGTTTCCAATCTTCAAATCTTCAGTCTATGAAAGCACAGGTTCCTGAAAGTATGGCCTCAAATGACCAGGAGTTGGGAGCGCTCTATATTCCTGCTCCTGAATGACAGCCTAACTGGAGTCTCTACTAACTACCAAACAGACACACCTCCAACTACCCAGCTGAACGTCACCACCGATTTGACAGCCAATGATGCCCCTGACCCAGCCTGCATGGATATGGGAAGGACAGGCGTGGTGGCTCACACCTTTAATCCCATCACTTTGGGAAGCTGAGACAGGGAGATCACCTGAAGTCAGGAGTTTGAGACCAGCCTGACCAACATGGAGAAACCCGTCTCTACTAAAAATACAAAATTATCCAGGCATGGTGGCGCACGCTTGTAATCCCAGATAGGAGGCTGAGGCAGGACAATCACTTGAACCCGTGAGGTGAAGTTTGTGGTGAGATTCTGGAGTCAATCTGCTTGGGGTTAAATCCCGGCTTCTGACAAGTAATTTAACCTTTCAATGACTCAGTTTACCACGTTAGAAATGTCAATAATAATAACAACAATAAGCATACCTCTCACTCATAGGACTTGTGTGAGGATTCAAGGATGTGAAACATGTAAAAGACTACACCAGTGCCTGACACGGATCCAGTGCTCAGTAAATGTTAGCTATTTTATAATTAACAATGAATTTCATGTTCAAATGTTAAAATATTGCCTCTGACCTGGGTTGAGACTCACTGACATGGTGAACCACCACCACTGATGAGAGGACACAAAGGAGTTGACAGCCACTGCCCTAGTGGGAAGAAACCAAGTCCTGTGGAGAAGGCATACTTACCCAGGGAGACCAGGTTCCGGTA
>CM052668.1:39991630-40016872 GCA_028533165.1 Leontopithecus rosalia
GTAAGTTCTCCACTGACCCGCCTACTTTTATTTCTCCCAAGTCATCCTTTCTAGCTATTAGAGAAAATCATGGGAACAAACCTATACTGGAAGAAAGAGTCTTGAGTTCTGCTATTAGCTAGTTGTGAGATCTTAGCTGAGACAGGGAGATCACCTGAAGTCAGGAGTTTGAGACCAGCCTGACCAACATGGAGAAACCCGTCTCTACTAAAAATACAAAATTATCCAGGCATGGTGGCGCACGCTTGTAATCCCAGATAGGAGGCTGAGGCAGGACAATCACTTGAACCCGTGAGGTGAAGTTTGTGGTGAGCCGAGATTGTGCTATTGCACTCCAGTGTGGCAATAGGAGCGATACTCTGTCTTAAAAAAAACAAAACAACAACAACAACAAAAATGCCAACAGAATTAAAAAAGTAGGAAGAGTCTTGGGCTTTAAAACGAGTTCAGATCTCATTTCTACCACTTCATATGTCCAAAAAAAGGCATCCTCATCTCCTTGATCTCACGTTCGCTATCTAGAAAAATCACTTGACCAGAACGTGCAGCACACATGGATACTAGGAGGTTTTTTAATTGGTCCTAAGACTCAAACTTCTGTACTTCTATGTGCTTTTGGTTCTGTCTGTAGGGAAATTGGGAACACACAGCCAGCAGAATCTGAAAACGTAACAGAAGAAATACCAAGGAAGAAAAGTCATGGAAAAAGAAAAAAAAAAGCTTATCGAAGTAGGCAGGAATACTAGCCTAAAGGGAAAACAAAACTGGCAAGTTGAATAATTCTCCCCAAGACTTTCCAAATCTTGGTTTTGTAAAACTTCCAGTCCTGTGGCCAAACCTTTACTCGGTCCTAAAGGCTTTGATGGTTAATTTAAAAAAAAAAAGAAAAGATGCTGGTTACCACAAAAATTGTCACATTTATTGGGACAAACCCTAGGACTAACCTCATTTCTAACAGTAACCTAAAATGAGAGTTTAACTTATTTAAGCTCATTAATTTAGATGTTAATGAAAATAATCTGACCTATACCTTGATCAAAGTGCTTCACAGATCTCTATCAATCTGTGCTGAGGAGCAAGAGAAAAGATCTGAAAGCCAGAGAGGCTGACGGTCAAACTGTGAGTCAGCTACTTTGTAAACTACGGAATCATGATCTAATTAATCAATGTCTTTAAACCACAGTTGCCTATTTAATAAACAGTAGGTTATAAGAAAGCAGATGTTGTGATGGCTTTATGAGATAAATGCATAGCACATAATACGGTATTAGCCCAGAATACAACACTCAACAGATACTAGTTTCTTCCATCTGTATTTTCTTAGTTAACATAATTTTTTAAATCTGTAAAATCCTACCTGACTGCAGATTCATCAGAACTCCCAGAATCTATTAAAGGGAAAGATAAAATGCATTTTAAATCGATAATGTATAGAATATTAAAACCATAAGAAAGTACAGTGATACCTGCCTGTAATTTCAATTATTTGGGAGGCTGAGAAAGGAGGATCACTTGAGAAACCCAGAAGTTTGAGACCAGTTTAGGAAACATAGCAAGACTGTACCTTAGATCATTTTTCTTGAAAGTACAGGACTGATGCTTTGTTACAGAGCATTCATTTGGGAGCATACCTGGGACCTTACTAGAATTAATATAGATTATACCTATTGGTGTGTAATTAATGCAGTAAGAACTCTTACTTCCCTTACTTTATGCTTATCAATGCAAGGAAGAATAAATTCATCAAACTTTGATATAGACAAGTGAACTGCAGTATAAAAGTCATCTTAGACAAACCATATGAGATTGACTAAAAATGGTACTGTTATCAGAACAGGTGGGATGAGTGAGCAGTGTCACAGCATGATTTCTGAACCAAAACAGCAAGGGCAGTTAAAACAGTATACCTTAGTTCCCTTATCCACAACGTGTGGAAAACACATACTTGCCATGTTTTTCTCTGCTCTCATACCACAGAAACAGTCATCAACAAAGAAGGCTTCCATGATCAAACGTGTAGAGGGTTTTTCCCCACCAACAAGCAAGCAATCATTTCTGCAGATGACACAAGCTGGGTGTCATCTAATTCAGTTCTCATGCTCTGTCTGCACATAGCATCCGACTCCACAGGTAAAGGCTCAGTCCCATTAGGCTGCCTCCCTACATCATTCCTAAGTCTGAAACTCCAGAACTTCTGACCAACTGGCTTCAATGAGGGGTTCACTTGAGGTTCCCAGGACTCCTTCTTTTGGTTAAATTGAAAGAAACACATTTACCAGTTTGCTATGAGTGACATTACAAAAGGTACAAATTAAGAGATGCGTGGTACCAAGTGTGGGGGAAGTGGGACGAACATTCCATGCCCTCCCAGGATACACCATCCTCCAGGAACCTCCATGTGTTCAGCGAACTAGAAGCTCTCTAAGCCCAGTCCCTTTGGGTCTTTATGAAAGCTTTATTACATATGACCACTGATGAAGTAAATCACTCCACACTGCGTATGCTGTTCACCCATCAGTCACCAACATCATTAAGGCCTGAAGATCCAGGGTCACTCACAGCTCCTATTTTTCTGACTTAGACTCAGGGGGTGCATAGTGGCCTAACACTGCGTTACAATGCCTGCCTCATTCCCTCACTTCATCTCACTTCACATCATCACAGGAAAAAGGGTAAGAACCATAACAATATATTGCGAGTTACTGTTAATTTCTTACTGTGCCTAATTTATAAATTAAATGCTATCATAGACATATATGTGTAGAAAAAGTGGTGTGTGATTCAGCACTGTTGGTGGTTTCAGGCATTTACTGGGAGTCGTGAAATGCATCTCCTACATTTAAGGGGGAACTACTGCACTCATTTTGTTGAACACAACACAGCCTCCCTAGCTCTGCAGTTAAACCTGTTCAGGTTAGGCTAAAACAACTTATCACCAGAAGCCAGCAAAACATAGGAATCAGACCAGGAACAAGGATCCTTGCAAAGACTTTCCAGCTGCCAGTGGAGAAGACCTCACGAGAGATCACTGTGACTCTGGCTAACACTCTTCTGGAGAAGGTGCTGGGCAGTTTACTCAGTTGTAGCTATATGCTCAGCTCTCTCTATAACAAGGCCCAGATTCACCTGCCTTTTTACCTCCCACAGAAAGACCCACTGGAAAGATCACTCCTTTAAGAGCTTATCCACTCCGAATCACACCTCACCTTCAGAGAGCAGCTTAGAAACACTGGGGAGGTGTGGCAGGCTGCCAAGCAGTACTGTCTGATGTGAAAAATATACAGAAAGAAAACTATCAATGCCCTCTTGCTACCAGAATGTGCCAGTGTTTTCCCCTCTCCCCAGGAGGAGAAAGAAGAAAATCTTTTTTAACCTCATATAAAGCAAAATTGTGTGATTTCCTTGCCATCCCTCATGACAGAGAATCTAGCCATAGGTGAGTCATGTCATCATAATGCAGACTGTTTTTAGACTCATCCCTCAAAGGAAGAGGATCAGTGAGGAGCATGGGTATTTATAGCATTCACTGCCTGGTCTTGTTTCCTACTGAAAGTCTATCTGAACCCACTCCATAAACCAAGATGCTCCAGTTTGTGCTGTGCGGTAATGCATGGTGTCATTTTCCTCAGCCCTTTCCATTATGTGGCAAATATCTACACAAAACATGTTTTCTGAATATGTAAAGCACCTGTCATCAGATCTTATGATAAAACAGAAAAACAAAAGGACAAAGTATATCTTAACCACATTCAGTTACTATAGAACTTAATTTTTTAACTAGTCACACATATATCACTGTATTATTTCAACTACATGACTTCTAAAAAAGTAAAACTATGAAGATAGAAAAGATCAGTGGTGGGAGTTGCTAGGAAGAAAGGGAGAGATGAACTGGCACAGTATTCAGAATTTTTAGGGCAGCGAAACTGTTCTGTCTATAATATTAAAATAATAGATACATGCCCTTATACATTTGTCCATATTCACAGAATGTACAGTATTAACAATGAAGCCTGAGGTCAACTATGAACTTGCAATGATTATAATGTGTCAATGTAGTTTCATCAGTTGCAACAAATGTACCACTTTGGTGGAAAATACTAATAGTGGGAAATGCCATGCATGTGTGGGAGGCATGGGAAATAATGGGAAATCTCCGTACCTTCCTCTCAGTTTTGCTGTGAACCTAAAACTGCTCCAAGAAAGCTATTGGTCTAAAAAAGATACTCATTGTCTATGCATCCCAGGATTTCCAGAACAAAAACTAAAATGAAAAATAAAAGATATTTAAGCAAGACATGGTGACCCTCAAAATTGGAGATCATTAAAGACGAAAGTAATAGCATGTAGGCATTATTTCTCTAATTGAAGTATATAAAATATGTAAAACAAATTTAATTGTGTGCTCAGGCAAGAAAATATTGATAAATATCTTATTTCACAATTCTAAACAGGGATTTAGCGCAATATGAAAACTAGATTATTCAGGTAATGAAAATAAAAGACCATTTTTATTCTCATTTTAACTCAGAAATTATTAGGCTTATTTAACAATTTTACTGAAAGGCTAATGAGATAAGGAGGACCGACTGTAATTACCTAATACTGCTATGGTAACTTACAAAGAAATACCCGTTAGTCACCAAAACTCAAAAAAGTAACCAGCATTGCAACTAAGGATGGATCATACCACAGAAACTAGTACCAAGTTACCCTATCTTAGATTATTTGCTGTTAAAATGAAATTTTAAAACAACACCAAAAATTAAGTTGGGGCTAAAACTTTTGCGCAGAAAAGATTTCCTACAGCAGGCAAAAGACTGACATCCTTAGAAAGGCCCACATGCAAGGCTGGCCCCTTGGCGGGTGTTCAGGAAATTGAAATTGAGAGGGATCCCACCATTCCCTGAGAAGAATGGCTCACTGTGTCTAAAGTGTTTAGAGAAACAACGTGGTCACTCTGAACAGATGCTTTCCTTCTGGAGTCTGCAACTGGGGACATATGAGGGAGAGGAACCTCCATGTAAAACACTCGGGTCCTGAGTCTAATGAGATCCTGGTACTGGCAGACATCACTGCACAAATGTTGCCAAAATGTGAGGCTGGGAGAATTAAGCAGATCCTGGGAACGCCACAGGAGAGAACTGGAAACTTGTGCCTGGTTTCCTCCAGACTTGACCACATGCACCTTTCCCCTCTGATTTTGCCTGTACCCTTTCATTGTAATAAATTAAAGATCTGCAGCAAACTGACACAGGAACAGAGTATCAAACACCACATGTTCTCACTCACAGGCGGGTGTTGAACAATGAGAACACATGGTCAGAGGGAGGGGAGCATCACACACTGGGGTCTGCGGAGGGGGACTAGGGGAGGGACAGTGGGGGGTCGGGAGTTGGGGAGGGGTAACATAGGGAGGAAGGCAGCAAACCACATTGCTATGTATGTACCTATGCAACAGTACTGCATGTTCTTCACATGTACCCCAAAACCTAAAACGCAATAAAATATACATATATTTTTAAAAAAAGATCTGAGTGTGACTATTTTCTGAGTCCTGTGAGACCATCTAGTGAATCACCAAACCTGGGGGTGGTCTTGGAAACCCTTGACACAAATGCATCATAGAAGATTTTTATTAAGTTGATACACGTGACTGTCATCAGATGGTTATTTCACAGAATAACTTTCCCTAATCTGCTTTTTTATTTTTTCTCCTTGATATTTGACTTGGGAGATTCTTGTATTGCTGTATCTCATTGAATAAGCCCATAAAAGGAATAAATAAAACAATTATTTCAGAAAAAAATGTGAAGTAAGCAGCAATCCTAGTTTAAGCAGAATAAAAGAGAATCTTGATGACTGACAGTATGTTCTACAATATTAACATTCCTAAAAATAAAAATGAAAGGGTAGTCAATTTTCTGCAACTCAATTGGGGCTTAATTTCTAACAATTCTGCAGGCCAGGCACAGTAGCCCACACCTGTAAAATTCTAGTATTTTGCAAGGCTGATACAGAAGGATTACTTGAGCTCAGAAGTTCCAGACCAGCCTGGGCAATATAGTGAGACCTCATCTAAAATATACATACATACATATATACATACATACCTTAAAAAGAAAAATAGCTAAACGTGGTGTATGCCTGTAGTCCCAGCTACGTGGGAGGCTGAGGTGAAAGGATCATTTAAGGCCAGGAAGCAGAAGTTGCAGGGAGCCAAGACTGCACCACTGCACTCAAGTACTGGCAGCAGAGGGAGACACTGTCTCAAAAATAAACAGATAAACAATAAATAAATAATTGTGTATCCAGCTAAATGTAACCACACATGACTACAGTCCCAGCTACTCAGGAGGATGAGGTAGGAGGACTGAATAAGCCCAGAAGTTCAAGGCTACAGTGAGCTGTAAGTGTACCACTGAAAAGACACTGTATTCTAGCCTGGGCAACATAGAGAGACCCCACTATAATAATAATAAATTAAGTAAGTAAGTTGTATAACTGGAGAACTCATCATTCAAGTAACTTGTATACCTGGAGAAAAACATAACCACTGAATAATATAACAGTCTATTACTGATCATAGAGTTCGTTTTACTTGCTTCTAATCTTTTTATTGCTTATAAAACTAGAAACATGGTTCACCCATTAAAGGCAGTTCATCACAGAACAAGTCAAAAAGTCAAAAGAACTGCATCCGAAGTGTAGGATGTGTTATTCACTGCTCCCTGCAAATAGTGGACTTGGTCATAAAGAATCAGCAGGACTTTTAACTTATTAGTGTGTACATATGTACATGCAAGAGCACGTGTGTGTGTGTAAACTATGACAGATAAAACCATTTTTGCTTATGTAAGAATATGTAACATAACTTGTACTTCTCACAAGGGAACTGTTTTTCTGTCTTCTGCACTCAGTGGGTATCTCCAAAACATAGTCTCCAATTTGGATGGGTGCACGCTGGTTCACTTTTACAGTTCTCATTGCCATTTACTTAGGGTACAAGAAAGGGAATGTTGAGTTCCCAGTTCCAAAGATAGTTACTTTCTTGGTGACACAAATTAATACATAATACAGTTCACCCTTGAACAGCAAGGGTTCGAACTGCAGGGGTTTACTTATATGCAGATTTTCTTCTGCCTCTGAAATCCACAGACAAGAAGATCCACCTCTCCTCCTCCTCAGCCTAATCAACCTGAAGATAATGAAGATGAAGACCTTTGTAAGGAAACCACTTACATTTTATGAAAAGTCAGTGTATTTTTTCTGATGATTTTCTTTCTAACAGCTTCATTAGCTTACTTTGCTGTAAGAACACAGTATATAATAATGCAGCACAAATAAAATAAGTTTTAATAGACTGTTGATGTTATCAGGAAGGCTTCCAGTCAGTGGTGGGTTATTAGTAGCTAAGATGGGGAAATTAAAAGTTCTACTCAAATTTTCAATTGCACAGAGATTAGAGTCCCTAACCTCCACATTATTCATGGGTCAACTATATTTATTTACTAAATACAAACAATTTTTATAAAAATGAACCAGAAGATCCCTATGTATAACAAGTTCAATTTGTCATAATGTGACTATAGAGAAAACGTACAACATACTAACTTGACAGTCTTTTTTCTTATTTATGCAAAAAATATTAGACAGAAATTTAGGGATAGTAATTAAGTAAATGATTTTTTTTTCAGACAACACTGTTTCAGATTATAAACTACCTTCTTAAATAACTCTGAATTCCAAACTAAAGAAGTTAAATTTTGAAAATTAATTTACATAGATGTATGTACATATATATAGACTTGCAGTTTACACATGTTTTTAAACTGGTCTCTTTCCATTAAAACTACCTTAATCTTACATCTTTCTTTTTTATCAAGAGTAGGACCAACAAGATAAATGAGAAATTTACTATCCGACAGTGCAAGTCTTACTTGCATTGAAGTATCTTCCTTTTATGTTCCAAAATTTGGTGTCCAATTCTATGTATAAAAAAGTGATAAATAAAATTGTTATTTTAATACTAAAATAAAAAATATTTACCAAACATATTAAATTCTTAAACCATTTCAGGCAATATCAGCGCTAATACCAGAACTTTAATTTCTGTCCCATACACTTCAAAATTTTAACGTTTACAAGTTTATTAACTATAATTAAAGAAAAAAAGTGAAGTCCTCACGAATGGAGGGAGCACCGCTCAGTAAGTTAACTACAGTCAGCTGGACATCGCGCAAAGTGTCTGCACTCAGAACAAGTCCTTGCTCTGTAACCCTCAGGTATTTGTGTTCAGACAAGTGGCTTCTCCTAGGCTCCGTTTTTTCCTCTAAAAAATAAGGATTTTGCTGCCTTTCTTCACTAGGTTGTTAGAAAGATGTAATGAGATGACACGCTTAAATGTTCAGAGAAACAGTAAAGCAATGGAATAATTTATTGAACTTTATTGCTGAAACTATTTTGGAGTCCCAAATAAAGCTTGATGTGTTTTTCCATAGGTTGTAATATTTGAATGTTGCAGTTTTCATAAAATGTTATTAAGTGCTAATTTTATTAGTTGTATTTATTGCGGCTTGTAAATCAGGGCATTTTAGGTAATTCACAACTTATAACTAAACTTATATATAAAAATATTATCATTAAAATAGATAACATAATTGTCCCCTATTACTGAGCTCATCAATCACACCAATTGAAAAATTAACAGATGTCAAAACCTGGTTTGGACAACCGCCCCTTCTCTACCTCCTCAAACTCTGAGCCAGCACATCTGTGCCAGGATGCTGGATCTCCATGGTCCTCTCCAACTAACAGACAAGAAGAAAACCCTGCTTTTCTCATCTTTCAGGTTTATGAAGGAAATGCAAGTGGACATTTTCCCATTTCCAAGACATGTACTAATAACATATTTGCATGTAACATCCCATATGCTACTCAGCTCTGTTCTCATTTCATGGATCACCACATGTCAATAGTTTTATAGTGATGATCACAATTTTAATATCGGGCATCTCCTGTTTTGGTTTGACTCACACTGCTTCCTTGGAGCTGCTCAGAAAATACTGAAATGACCTTCCAGGGTCAAAGCAAAATATGGAATGCTTTATGAATTTGTGTGGCATCCTTAGGCAGCAGCCACGCTTATGCTCATCTGCTCTGTGTTGATCCAATTTTAAGGTATATGCTGCTGAAGCAAGTACAAAGCCCTGTTTTATACATGCATATTCATGAGTCATAGATGGCTCTGTGAAATCCAAATCACCTGCTCTCAAGCAGATAAAAAATTCAGAGAATTTTATTGAATGGCTTCCTGTGAGGCAGAACTTTAAAATCTATTTAAAACTTGAGGTGGACATGCAAGTAGCCTGGGAGATTTTTCTTCCTGTAGAAATGGATTACTTGAGGGGCCAACTGCAGGTGGGTTCCCACTGCTCTGTGGACAGGTAACATGGAACCTTCTGCAGTCTAACCAAAGCTGCTGCACAGGATATAAAAAGCCTCAAGATTCAAATCTGACAGCAAAAGGGAAACGGAACTCTAATCCCTTCCTGCAACATTATTTGAACACCTCTGACTGGTGGGAACAATATCTACTAATATTTGTTAGAGAAAAGACCAACAGGGGTCTCAAAAGATACCTTTCCATGAAGGTCTAGGCTAAGTCTAGCTAAGATGTGGGCTCCAAATAATGTTTTTAGTGTAGGGGAAGCATCAAAGTTGCTGACTATTTGTGTGGGTAAACCTAGGAGGCCTGGCTCCCAGAGCAGGGTGCTGGGAACAATGGCTGAGCATAAGTACATAAACTAATAAACACAGTAGCTTTGAACTCTATGTATGAATCACCACGAAAACTGAGGGTCTGGATCAGTGAATGCATCCTGGTGGCAAAGGTCAATCATTATCAGATTGCAGGACCAGTTACAAAACGGCAACAATACAGAAGTGCATCCATGGAAACAGAATAATCAGAATGGCCTTTTCCCCCCTTCCGACCTGTAAAGGAAGACCACCTTCCTTGGACTCAGAAAACACCTTAGGTTCTTGGAAAATTCAAAGAAGGAAGATACAGGAGATAGTCCCGGGTGACAATAAAAGATTTTCTGCTAAATTGAACATGTCAAGACCCAATAACTCATTAGAAAAGTCAGGCTAGGCATGGTGGCTAGCAGTTTGAGAGGCTGAGGCAGGAGGATTACTTATGCTCAGGAGTTCAAGACCAACCTAGGCAACATAGTGAGACCTTGCCTCTACCAAAAAAAGAGAAAAAACAAATCAAAGATGTGGCTCTGTTTTTATCTGATGCATGGGATTATACTTAGAATAAAATGAACCACACTGAGATCCCCAGGGATAAAGGTCTTAAAAGTCCTGAAAGAATCTTGCATTCTGCTTCTAACAAATCCCACCTTCTGCTTGATTTCTAGCTAAAAAGTGGACTAACTCTTGCTATTTCAAACTACCTGAACCAAACTATGAACTCTCACCTAATGTGTAAGATTCAATGTTTGCAATTATTTTAAACATCAATTTAGTATTAACTGGCCTTTTAATACAAACACCTTGTCAAACCACGAAATACAGCATAATCTTCTGCATCTTATACACACATATCTCGAGTAAAGACACTAACATTTTGCTGAAGAAAAATACTGACAGTATCTGATAAGCCGTAATGTACAGGAAGCACGAGGGCTGTTCTAAAACAACAAACAGCTCCATTCAAGAACTTTAATAAAGTCATTACTAAACAGCTAGTCTGATACACTTTATCAATTTAATATCCTGCCTGTCAGTGTAGACATTACAACCACTTGCATGTACGAGCTTGTGTCTACAAGCATCTTGGGTGCTCAAGTGTTCATCTTTGTAAATTATCACCGAGGCTAAAAGGGACAACAGGGAAGTCTCTTGTTCCACTGGGGTATGACATAATACAAGTTGCTAACTTACAGTCCCTTGATGGCCAAGAAACTGTGCTGAGGTCATTTATCTAAAGTAGGCAAAGATTTAAATCAAGATTTCCCCATTGCTTTCCTAGTCTGATATACTGCAATTCATATCAGCTAGGAGTCGGATAAGAGCCATCTCTAGCCTGAAAACAATAAATAATAATAATAATGGCAATACTAGTCATGAACTAAAAGCCCACACTTCAAAACTTAATAGAACTAATACAAAAACCTTTAGCTAATATAAGATTACAAGCTCAAAAACATCAGATCACAAATAACAAACACTCTGTAAGAGAAAATGAACCCTACTCCAGGTTCTTTATGTTGCTTAGTCCAATATTTGCTTTTCTACCTGATTATTTGTGTTGATATTTTTCACCATATGCCAATAATTATGTCAATTTTATGAATCTCTGACTTGAGTGACTCCACTCTAGAACACTCAGGTTTTTATTTTAAACAAGAACTACTGTACTATCTCAGTCTATCAACCGCATGCATTTGCTTGGTTTTTCACTAAAAATTCCACCATTTGCTGTCTCTTGCAAATTATAGCAAATAAAAGTGGTATGTTTCCATCCTATAAAACAGTAAAAGAAATAATTCACAAAATTACAAATTTCTCAAATGAACTGAAAATCTTCTCTAAGATGTTTCAACTTCAACGTACAACATAGGAAGGAAGTGAATGAAACACAGTCCCGTCCTTCTCACTCCTCTGTGCTTTCTGACGTGCTGCTCTCTGCCTTGCAAACCCCCTCCTCGGCCTCCCCACACTCACTGGTCATCGCCAGAACTCCCTTCAAACATCCCAGTCCCAAGAATCCTTGCTTTGAGCACAGCACTTAGCGTGGTACATTGTAATCACTTCGCTGTTTCCCACTGAAACCAAGAGCTTCTTGAGGGTAAGGCCGGTATCTTTTACCTCTATAGCCCCCAAAACCTAAAACATAGTAGCAAATATTTTAAGTTTTTTACATAAATTAATGATCTAAATTATTATCTCTAGAGCAGTGTTTCTTAAACTATATTCCAAAGAATATTTGCTTGTTGTACCCCAAGAGAAAGACTCCATGACAATCTGCATATAAGAAGTATTACAAAACTGTATATTTTTTTTTGAGATGGAGTTTCGCTCGTTACCCAGACTGGAGTGCAATGGCGCGATCTCGGCTCATGAAAACCTCCGTCTTCTGGGTTCAGGCAATTCTCCTGCCTCAGCCTCCCGAGTAGCTGAGACTACAGGCACGCGCCACCATGCCCAGCTAATTTTTGTATCTTGAGTAGAGACGGGGTTTCACCATGTTGACCAGGATGGTCTCGATCTCTTGACCTCGTGATCTACCCGCCTCAGCTTCCCAAAGTGCTGGGATTATAGGCATGAGCCACCGCGCCCGGCCACAAAACTGTATTTTATATCCAATAATCAAGAAATCTCTTGAACTTTATCTAATACCCATTTGGCAATACTTTTGTGGCAAATATTAACATTTAAGGAATACTAGAGTTTCAGAGATACAGTTTCCAGAGCTTCCCGATACAGTTGGAGGTTTCCTCTGGGTGGTACAAACTTGCTTGATTCACTTCTATCAATGATGTTAGGATCCCAGATGCCAGTGTCAGGCCCTCCTGCTCCAAATGGGTCACTAAGGAAATGAGCTCTGAATTAAGAGTGATTGGCTTCCAATGTACATATTTTCCATATTATTAAACAGTCTGTGGGTTTCTTTTAATACAAGAGAACAGGTTTTTAATCTTAACTGTTATAAAGCTCAGTATGTTCTGTATGAGAGAGAGGGTTAAAAAGTTTAAAAATAAATACTAAAAAGACCATCAAGACCATCCTGGTCAACATGGTGAAACCCCGTCTCTACTCAAAATACAAATAATTAGCTGGGCACGGTGGCACGTGCCTGTAATCCCAGCTACTTGGGAGGCTGAGGCAGGAGAATTGCCTGAGCCCAGGAGGCGGAGGTTGCGGTGAGCCGAGATGGCGCCATTGCACTCCAGCCTGGGTAACAAGAGCGAAACTCCATCTCAAAAAAAAAAAAAAAAAAGACCAAAGCTCAGTAAGAAACCCTGTTCTCAGTTGTAATGGTAATGCTGAGACCCTGATGCAACTCTACCTTTTAAATCCATTTTTACTGGTTTCCATGTAAACGGCTATTTTAAATTATTTTTTATTTTAGGCTAAATATAAAGCAAATACAAATATAATGGCTTATCAACCCATATGGATCTCTTATTGATCCATATGGGTTATTTCTAGCATAATGAAAGTCAGTAAGTCACTTGCATTTTTAAGGAAGATTGCTGAGGAGAAAGACACAATGCCTGCAATATTCCTAAACTGTCCAACTATAACCAGGAATAACCTAAGGAAAAACTTCTAGGCATTCGTATGGGGAGATGCTTATTGGTGGTATAGATAAAGAAAAAAAGTTTTTAAATTATAAAATTCAACCCCGTAACTGAGGGATTTTTATAATCTATAGACTATATGTTATCAACAAATGCACACTGACTTAAAAGCCTTGAAATCTTTACCAAAATATACTACAACGTAAGAGTGGTAAACTCAAATACAAGGACAAAGGCAGGTGATCTGAGTAAGGAAGTACTTATGTGGGCACAGGAGCAAACTGGAGAACATTTGCCTTTTATAAAGGCGCAACCTCTGCACAGCAGGCCAACAGTGACAGAAACTCAGGGGACACCATATTTGATTTTTCAGGACAAGTCTGAAGTCCGGATTTCTGCGTAAGTCTTGTAAATTGTACATGCTGACTCAATGTATAGAGGCAGACAAATCTGTGCACACTTAGAATACAGCCCTTTTGTTTTTATATCTGCTATGAATGTGTAACTAAATGGTTGTGTATAATCCAACTATTTGCATGTAAAATCTTTAGTATCGTTTTACCAAAAAATCAGGCCCTCATATATAATAAAAATTGCTATTAAGACTCATAATACCCACTTTAATATTTTTCCAACATGTATTCATTTACAATCTATTTGTATATAATTTTCCCAGATTGTTAGCCAAATAGTTTATATGACTGCCAAAACTAAGTTATTAAAATAACTTCTATGGAAATTCTTTTAATCAAAAGAATTTTGATATATATCAAATTTATATCAGCTTCATGGATTTCAGTGTGTAAAGCTGACATCCTGGTTATGCTAAAGATCTATAAACTTAACAGATATACTGAGATAGTTCACAATACAACTTTAACTAAAACACATTTGGGATTGGCTGTTATTTTAATTGAGAAAACCCAACTTGTAATGAGTATTTGTTGACACATAATCACCTGTATGGTGACAAAGGGACATGAAATCGTTAAAAAGTCAGCCTCTTCTCATTGAAAGATTACTTATAAGCAAATTTTTAAAGACTCTCTGAATGGCAGTGAATGATTAATGGTGGGGGGAAAAAAGGTGTTATTCTGTATGCCGAGAGATACTGCCAATAATGTCCCCTTTCACTTCCCAGTCAGACAGAGAGAGACAGCTGAGTCACGCTAATCTTATTGAAAGGGAGAACTTTGAAGAACGTAGCACCTAGCAAATGCCAACTCTTCTAGAGATTTTTTACACTTTTTGCGATACAGAAATGTATATATTGCACTTATCTATTCTGGGGTTCTTAAACAGGAGTGTATCGAAACCTCGAGGGTTTTTTTGTTGCTGTTGTTGGTTTTTGTTTGTTTTTTTGCTGTTATTGTGGTTAGAGATAAGAGTCTCACTGTGTTGCTCAAGCTGGACTCAAACTCAGCCTCAAGCTGGGACTAAAGGAACATGCCACTGTGCCCAGCTTCAAGAAAACATTTTAAAACATACACGTTCAAGCCTTATTAGAGCTATTACATTAAAAACTTCACGGGAAAGCCAAAAATTTTAGATTTTTAACAAAATTTGCTCAGGTCACTATAAAGCACAATTCTGAGAACCAGCGCAGCAGGCAGTCACTTCCCTGTCATCCCTCACCCACAGGCTACTTCCCTTTATCAGCTGGAGATGTGGCCAAAAAAAGAAAAGAGCAAGAGACGGAGTCGTTTATTAAACCTACACTTCGTTTTCATGGGTATGAGTAGAGCAGGGACAAATAAGCTCAAAACCCCACTTGATTTTGCTATTAATAAGGTCCTTATCTCCCACCTTTCCATGAAGACATTCTAGATTTGAGAGGAAAGTTTAGACTCTTAGATCTAAGCGCTGTTTCTGCCTGGATGGGCCGTAAGTCAGTTAATTTGTTTCATCTTCTGCTGAAGTGTTTCTCATTTCGTCACCACGTATTCACTGCCTATATGGTTTCCTCAGAGTCCGCCTAAAATTAATCTCTAGGCAAGTTTCAACTCACTCTCTTTTTCCAATCAGAATGTATTGGCCCCAAAGCTAAAAAGCACCTCGTCTCAACACATACACTGGAAGAACAACACACTAAAAAAAACTCTTCTTGGCAGTTTCCGTTATTACCTGATTTCCAAGTGACCTGCGTACTCCTGACGGCTCCTTTTCCCTCCCCGTTTTTCCCTCTTAAGCCACACTGAGACGTGCTACAGCAGGGATTTAGAAAACTCAGCAGCAGCAAGGTGTCCATTTATTCTAAGTTGCTGTAGTTTTTTTGAGTTTTAAGATAAAGCCTATTTTCAGGGCATATTTTCTTTCCTGGGTTGTTTTACATTAATTAGGAAAAAAAAAACCCTGCATTTAAAAAAAAATTGAAAAGGTTTTACCTTTAAGAAAGTCACGGCCGGGCGCGGTGGCTCACGCCTGTAATCCCAGCACTTTGGGAGGCTGAGGCGGGTGGATCACGAGGTCAAGAGATCGAGACCATCCTGGTCAACATGGTGAAACCCCGTCTCTACTAAAAATACAAAAAATTAGCTGGGCATGGTGGCGCGTGCCTGTAATCCCAGCTACTCGGGAGGCTGAGGCAGGAGAATTGCTTGAACCCAGGAGGCGGAGGTTGCGGTGAGCCGAGATTGCGCCATTGCACTCCAGCCTGGGTGAAAAGAGCGAAAATCCGCCTCAAAAAAAAAAAAAAAAAAAGAAATTCACAAATAATTTCCAAAGTGTATTTTAAAAAGTTGTGCCGTTAATGGCTTCTTTCAAGGTATCACTATTTAAAATACAATTTTAGACAATTAAGTTGTTTCAAAATAACATGATGTGCTTGCATTCAGCGAATGCTTGAGCTTCCAAATACAAAAAACTGACCCTTACCTAAGTTAAGATGAAAGCAAATATTTTGAAAAGAAAGTTGATTGATCTACACCTGTCCATTGCTTCAATATTTGCATCACAAGAAAGCAGTTTTTCTGCCAGTAACATACTCTCATTACACTCTGCATAATGGAGAGCAGTGATGCCACAGATACCCTTAAGGTGTGGGTTGGTGCCATGTTTCAGCAGAAAGATGGCCCAAGTCTCTTCCTGGCAATGTACAGCCTGTCCATAGTAGAGCAAGAAATAGACTGCAAATTCTAAGAACTCAAAATCCACATTCCACAGGTTTCACCAACCAGTTATATTTAAATGAGATCAATTCATTTTAATTATATATATAAAAATCAAACCCATGTCATGCTGAAAGAGTTGGCTTCTATATACCTGTATTAAAGTTGTTCTGTTGTGTTTGTCACAGATGTCAACCTGGCATTTTCTGTTCACCAGGAGAGGGACCACTTCCACACAGCCACTGGCACAGGCCAAATGGAGAGCAGTAGCACAAGAGTAAGAGGACCTTTTAGGAAAGCGTAGTGCAATACCTCAAAACAGTCAGTCATTCACGGAACTGTCAACATTGAACAGCGTGTTTTTCCTCTTCCTTCCTTTTCTTGAATAAAGTACAATATGTGTTAGCTCTGACTGCTCACTACGTTAATGAAAACAGCAGCCTATTTGAATAGAAAGAGCTCAGTCTTTGGATTCTGTTCAACTAGGGTTTCAGTCCTACTTTAAACTCTGTCAATTACCAGCTATTACTTAGCCTTTCTGTGCCTCAACTTCCTCATTAATAAAAACAACAATAATAGCTATCTCATGGGACATCATGATGCTTAAATGAGAAACTACGTAAAATATTTAAAATAGTTCCTACAGCAACAACTGAAAATTGTTAGATTTTTGTTTTTTGAGACAAGTCTCACTCTTTCCCAGGCGGGAGTGCAATGGCATAATCATCCCTCACTGTAGCATGGAACTCCTGGACTGGAGCAGTCCTCCATCCCCAGCCTCCTGAGTAGCTGGGACTACAGGTGTGCACCAGCATGCCCAGCTACTAATTTAAAATTTTATGTAGAGCAAGAATCTCATTTTGTTGTTCAGGCTGGTCTCAAACTCCTGGTATCAAGCAATCTTCCCACCTCAGCCTCCCTGAGTTCTGGGATTATTTCTATTACACTCCTAAATGAAAAAAATTTAATTAAGTAAAATAATACAATTATACCTACTTTGTAGGATGACTTGAACAGTAGGTCACATTTTAACACCCCTGATATTTGAATGCCACTTATAATTCATGATTTATTACAACTATAATTGGTAGCATTTTAAAAATTACTGACATATATAATAATGGGGCATCATACAATCCATGAGTCCTTACATTAAGTAGCATATGGTATACTCAGCAGGTCTCAGGCAGTTCTAGGGATATAACTGGCACTTAAATACATTTCAGTTCTTAAAGGTACCATGGGAAAAGAACACTGAAATAACAGTAACACAGTTTTTAAACAAATTAATTCTTTGACTTTTCAAACAATTTGAAGTCAAAGGAAACTCATGATTCAAATGAATAGGTGTGGGTCACTTTATTCAATACTTATTTTTAGAAAATATATGCAAACCAGACTTTCCCACGATTAATGCTAGTGTTTAAGACTGATGAACTTTTGAAAGGGCAGGTAAAGGTTATCTTCTACTATTTTCTAACTTCTGAAATTTTCTGGTTGAAAGATGGGATATAAAGTTTAAATGAGATTAAGTCTTAATATCCCCATTTCAAATCTCTCAGCTTGTGCAGACAGGGCAGTAAACAGGAAGTTTTTAAGGATGGAAGGGACCTGAGAGATAGCAGAATACATCAGCCACATAATAGGTACTCAGGTTACGTTTGATGAGTAAATGGAATGAAAGAAGGTAGAAATACAGATGGAGTTCAAGATTTTAAAATAAACTCCTGTAAAGCAGTATTTTTGTAATAGTAATCATTTATATTTAATTTTCAAAGAATACAAGTAAAATGAAATGATTAACCTACCACTGTTTGCATATATGAGATAACTCTACATGTAAGAAAAATATACATACATAATAAAATATACATAAAATCTGGAGACATAAAATATTCCCTTTTTAGTCTCAAGAGGCTAAACGTTCAAAGATAACTCAACAATAATGATGAGAAATAGAAAGTGAGAGATTATTTTTATCTGGGGCAAGATTCATATTCCTCTTCCCGAGAATTATTCCTCTAATAAACTTTTACTAGATGTGTTGTACATGCTCACTGCAGCAGTCACAGATAACTTTACTTCAAATGCAAATGCCCAGAAATTAGAAATGTTACCCTATTTTGTATACATTTTGTGTTAATACAAGAGCACAGTGTGTGTGTGTGTGTGTGTGTGTGTCTGTATAACCAAACTGATTCTTTTTTCCTTGCCGGCTATAACAAAATACATCTTCACACAGCAACATACAGATTGTCACATATTATTCAATGGTCACATATTATTCCATCCTATGGCTGGAACAGAAATTTATTTATAGCATTCATTCTCTCTGTTCTTTGTAAAATAAGTGCCGCAAAAAACAAACTGCATGTATCTACTTCCTACGGGTATTTTAGTATAATCGAATTGATGGGTAAAGAGTATGCACATTTCTTAAATGTAGTATTTACTACATTTACTACAAACTGTCTATTTAAAAAGTCACCAGCAACTTCAACTTTAAGCAGCAGTACAAAGCATCCTCACACAAATTGTGGACAGAAAAGTTTCATTCCTTTTAAATTCTTATACCAGAAACGCAAAGGATTTTTTCCTATGTACATAAGTAATCTGTAAATATGCAAAAGTTCTTTGACCACTTTTATCAGAGTTTTTATTTGATTTGAAAGAATTTCCTATAAAATGAAGATGCACTTTTCATGTAATGTGTATATATGTAACTTTCCATCTAATGTATATATAACCGATATACATTATGTATGTATGCTATGCCAGTAGTATACATATCACATGATATATAATGAATTCCCTGTAAAATGAAAACACAACTCTCATCTGAATGTATATATAATATAGTAAATACTTGTCAAGTATGTTTGGCAGTTTTAATTTTTAGGTTGCTAAATCAGCCTTCAGAATGCCTGCCTCTGAGGCCATTCTTAGGAAGCCTTTGTCAACATAAAATATACCTGCAGAAGAAGCGTTTGTGTTTTCTTCTGATACTTTTCTCACTTGCATATACAAAAGCTTCAGTCTGTGTTCCATCAGGCACTCGTGTTTGTGATATAAAATTTCATTAGTTTTCTTCAAAGAGCAGGCATTTTTTCATTAAGAATTCGTCCTTTCCTATTTACATCTGTTAGCGTTATCAATCCTTACATGTATCTTACATCATTTCAGTGTTTTTGGATTTCCTATTCTGTCCCATGCATTTATCTGTATTTTCAGCTGTTAGTAAACAAATAATTATAGAAATTAATAGCACATTTTAATATCTAGAGAAGCCAGTATTTTTTCAGTCCATTATAAAATTATTTAAAATGTCATCACAATAGTAAAAGCAGGTGTCATGCAAAAATGTTAAAACCTTGATATTTTCATTCAGTTGATGTAAAATTGATAAACACAGAAAGAGCTCACATTTTGAGGAAAATATGTCTTCTTATTCAAGAACACAAATCCCACCTCCCACTTCCAAGTTTCCCCCTAAGACCCTTCAGTAAAGAAGCGATCTACGGAAAAGGGCAGTTTTACCTGAGAAGTTTTCTCCTGCTGAAAATGGTTCCCGGTAGTTGTGATAGCGGAACGAGCTCTCTCAGTAGGAACCTCCTGCAATGCATAAAACACCGTGTTTTAAACGTGAACGTTAAAAATAACACTGTATACGCCTAACTTTCCACCAGGTGCTCCAGCTGGGGAATGAGGAGGGATGAAGCAGCTGAGGCTCATTTGGCTCCGCTGCTCCGACGGTGCCCCGCGCCCTCCACGGCCCCGTCCCGGGGGGAAGCCGGGCCTGGGAAACCCCCGAACCGGGCTGAGCCCCGCTACCTGTGCGGCTTGTCCCGGACGTCCAGGTCTCCGCTCCCGCGCGCCAGGCAGCTCCTCCTCCCCGGCGTCGCCCCTGACAGCCGCCCTGTGGATCTTCCGCGGTTCCGCGTCCCGGGTTCGGTGCCCGGGAGCGGTGTCGACGGGGTCCATGGAACCCAGGACCTGAGGTTCTGCTCTGCCTCGGCCCCTGGCTCCGAAGCCGAGGAACTTCTTCAAGGTGGTGACTTCTTAGATCCCCAGCAACCAGCTCCTGAGCCGCGGCTTCTCCCACCCCCACCTGACGCCAACCCCCAGTCTGCGATCCCAAGACTGATTTCTAGCCCCCAATCCACGATCCAGCCAGGTGGACCACAGCCTTCAGCAGCAACGCTCGCAGCCTCCGACCTCTCAGACCGAGCGAGCCCCGCAGTCCTTAGGCGCGCGCTTGCGTCTGCGTCTGCGCCAGCGTCTGCGTCTGCGTCTGCGCCAGCGTCTGCGTCTGCGTCTGCGCCAGCGTCTGCGTCTGCGTCTGCGCCAGCGTCTGCGTCTGCGTCTGCGTCTGCGTCTGCGTCTGCGCCAGCGCCTGCGCCTGCGCCGCGGCGGCCGCCCGGCTCCCGGAAGCTGCTCCCAGACACGCGCAGGCAGGTGGGGCTGCAGCTCCGGGCAGGCGTCGCTCGGCTGCGGGTTCTCCTGGGCTCGCCGGGCTGACGGAGGACCGACCACAGGCACAGGGTCGCAAGCGCATTTTATATCACAAACACGAGTTCCTGATGGGACACGGTCAATCCTTACATATCTCTCATAACGGAGGAGGGGGAGGCCTGTCTGACCCTGCGGCCGCCCCACTCCTCAAAGGGAGATCGGGTCTGGCGTGGGCACTCCGCGGCACTTGCCTGGCTTCGGCGCTGAGACTCTGGCCCCCGGGTCTGCCTAGCAGGTGCCAGGGAGCGGGAGACACATGGAAAGTCAGGGGTTGCTCCTTCCCCCACCGGCCCCCACTGCTGCCCGTGCCGGATGCGCAGTTTGCAGGTGCAGCTCTGGTACTGGCGCGGGATGGCGGAGCTTCCCTTGGGTGGCGTCAGGGTCGCAGATCGCACAGCCCATTTGACCTGAGGGTCAGTTCCTCTTGGACGCCTCTCCGGATCCTGGGCCCCTGCGCTGGGTACTCTGCATCCACACCGATGAGACGGAGCGGCTGCTGGCGGAGTGGACTGCCTGACTTTGTCACCCAGGTGCCCAGCCTCAGGATTCCTGCTGCTGGGGGCGTGGGCCTGGTCTGGGGCGTCCAGCCACTTGCTGCTACCATGCCACGTCTAGGCTGCAGGGGTGACTCGGGCGCCAGCGATGGATTGGGGGCCGGGTACCTGATGTCCTCAGGCTCAAGTGCATCGCCTGCCCACCCGAGGGCCTGCTCTGCCTTGGCCTCCTCCAAGAGCGCAGGGGCCACCAGGCGGCCATTTAGGAATGCTTAAATTGAATCAAATATTCTTTCTCTCTCTCTCTGAGAAATTAGCGGTGGTTTTGTTTTGTGTTGTGTTGTAGACTCAGCTACAGCGCAAAACAAAGGTGGTGCCGAGGTGAGGTCCACAGCCGGTTCCTCTGCTGATCCCTCCAGACATAGATGTTCGACGGAGCAGCTTTGCTTGTCACTTTTACCTCAGCACTTAACAGACGCCTACAGATCTGCTCACTCAACTGCTGCATTTACAATTATTTAATACACAATTATTTCATAATAATTCAATGCCCAAGCTGTTTTTAATAGTTCGCCATCTCTGCAATCCTGCATTACTCATTTTTTCTTTGTTTATAAAACCATTGCTATAGTAAGATCAAAATCACAAAACTCACATTTCATTGGGTTAAAAAACATTAAAACATATTATACATAAAAGATAAAATATATTTGTTTAGTCATAAAAATTATGGGTTTGCAAAACTTTTATATGGTTAGCTACATTCCTATGATTCTTTAACTTTGACCCCTCAAATCTTATGTCCTCACATTTCAAAACCAATCATGCCTTCCCAACAGTCCCACAACTCTTATTTCAACATTAACTCCAAGGTCCACAGTCCATAGACTCATCTGTGAAAAGGCAAGTCCCTTCCACCTATGAAGCTGTAAAATCAAAAGCAAGCTAGTTACTTCCTTGACACAATGGGAATACAGGCATTCTGAAAATACAGGTGTTCCAAAGGTGAGAAATAAAGGTGTTACAGGTCCCACCCAAGACAGAAATCCAACAGGGCATTCAAATTATAAAGTTCCAAAAAAGTCTTTGACTCCAGGTCTCATATCCCTGACCCTAACCCTAACTCGAACCATAACCCATAACCCCTAACTTTAACCACAAACCCTAAGCCTAACCCTGCCCTAAAGCTAACTCTAACACTGACCCTCTAACCCTGACCCCTAAACCCTAACCTTAAACACAGTCCTAGCCCTAACCCTAACTCGCTGTAGGCCTAACTCTAACCCTAACTTTAGCCCTAATCCTAACCCTAACCCTAAACCCAACCCTGACACCTAACTCTAAACCAACCCCAACGCTTCCCCCCAACTCTAATCCTAACTTTAACCCCCAACCCTATTTCTAAACCTAACCCTAAACCCTAATCCTAATTCCTACTCTGAACTGTAAACCTTAACACTAACCTTAACCCTGATCCCTAACCTTACTCCAATTACCCTTATCTCTAAATCTAACCCAAGCTTGACACTTAATCATGACCCCTAATGTGACTTTTACCCATGCTAATCCTTACCTTAAGCTAAACTTGTATATACTCTAACTTGTATATAACCCTAATCCAAAATCCCACTAAACTTTCATCCTAACCCTTCACTGTAATTCTGAGCTGTCAACCTAACCCTATTACTCAGGCTAATCTCTCCCTCTAATCTCTGCTGTGGAGCTCTCAGCCACCAACCTGAACCTCCTACCTTAGACCATCATCTTCAACTGGTAAACTCTTAGCCTGTAAAGCCCTGTGTCCTGATGGTGTAATAACCTTACACACTAACTCTGTAAATACCGCAGTCTGTACCCATTCCCACCCCGATCCATCCTACACAGTGTCACGCCATTTCAAGGACTGAAATCTACAGATCTATAACCTCAGAAATGCAGACGTAGTAATCCTCAACAAAATAATAGTAGATTTAAACCAACAGCGTTTGGAAAGGATCAAACACCATGAACATGATTTCTTTATCCCAGAAAATCAACACTGGATCCACACACTAACGCCATCCATGTAGCACACTATATTATTAGGATGAACGGAAAACACTCCTAATTCTCCCAACTGAGGCAGAAGGAGCTTCTGACACAGTTCAACACCATGTCACAATAAAAAACACAAATCTAGAAAGAGAAGGACATTTCTTAAACATGATAAAAAGCAATTTTGTAAAACCAACAGTAAATGTACTCAATTGTCATCACCGAAAGGTTTATTCCTAGTAGAATAATAAGGCACAGATACCTACTTTCACTCTTGTATTCATATTGGAAGCTACAGGTAGGGCAATCATGCGACAAAATAAACTAACAACTATTCAAGGATCAATCCTCACCCGATCTCATACATAGACATTCCTAGGGAATGTTTAAAAAATTATTAGAGAGAGTAAACAAATTGGGTAAACTTACAAGCATAATACCAATACAAGAATCGATTTTATTTTATTGTCTTTTTTTTTTTTGAGATGGAGTTTTACTCTTGTCACCCAGGCTGGAGTGCAATGCCATGATCTTGGCTCACTGCAACCTCCATCTCCCAGTTTCAAGCAATTCTCCTGCTTCAGGCTCCTGAGTAGCTGGGATTACAGGCACGCGCCACCACGCCCAGATAAGTTTTGTATTTTTAGTAGAGACAGGTTTTGTCATGTTGCCCAGGCTGGTCTCATACTCCTGACCTCAGGTGGTCTGCCTGCCTTGGCTTCCCAAAGTTCTGGGATTACAGGTGTGAGCCACTGCACCTGGCAGAAAAATCTGTTTGATATGTATACGCTAGCAATGAATAATCTGAAAAGGAAATTATAAAAATTTTACTTTAAATAAGACCAATAACAATAATAAGGAATAAATGTAATCAAAGGGTAAGACTTAGATGGAAAAATTATAAAACATTGATTAAGGAAATCAAACAAAGCCCAAATAAATGTAAAAACATGGCACCTTCATGGATGTGAAGATGGTATTTGTCAAGTTTGCCAAATTACACAAAGCAATCTACAGATTCAGTGTTATTCCTACGAAAATCCCAAAGGCCTTGGGACAGAAATGGGAAAGCGGATCCTATTGTTCATATGGAGTTTCAAGAAACCCCGAAAAGCCAAACCAATCCTGAAAAATAACTCCAAATCTGAAGGTTCACACATCCCAGTTTCTAATCCTATTACAAAGCAATAGTAATCAAAACAGTATGACACTGGCACAAGAAAAAACAAAAATCAACTGAACTGAATTGGGAGTCCAGATACAAAACAATACCTCCATGCTCAACTGATCTGAGACAAGGTCCATAACCATTAAATTGGGAAAAAAATGCTGTCCTCAACAAGTGATGTAAGGCAACTTGCGATCCACATAAATGGACATGAAATTGTATCCTTACCTCATATCACATAAAAATTTTAACTTAAAATGGATCAAAGATCTAAATAGGGCAAAACTAAAATCTCTAGAGAAAACGTAGTTAAACCTTCATGACCTTGGATATAGCAACAGTTTCTTAGACCTGACACCAAAACCGCAAACCAAAAAAGGAAAAATAAATCAACTGATTTCCTCAAAATTCAAAACTTTTATGCCCCAGAAGGCACGAAGAAAAAAAGCTGAAAGAATTGTTATAAAAGAAAAAACAACTGTCTTCTAGTATACCCTTAACACTCAGCACAGAACACTTCTATTAACAGATGCCTGGGGTTTTCCCCGGACAGACCAAATCTTGGGTACAAGCTGGATGTCCTACAAGGCGAGCCAGTTCTGACACTAACT
>CM052668.1:40035937-40047980 GCA_028533165.1 Leontopithecus rosalia
TCCCAAGTAGCTAGGACTCTAGACAAGTGCCAACATGCCCAGCTGATTTTTAAATTTTTATTTTTGTAGAGATAGGGTCTTGATATGTTGCCCAGTCTGGTCTCAAACTTTGGGGTCAAGTGATCCTCCTACCTTAGCCTCCCAAACTGTTGGTATCACAGGGGCGAGCCACTGAACAGCCCAGCTACTACATCTTTTAAAAATAACCGTCTCTGGAGCAACAAAGCCAGATATCAGTACGTTTAAGTGACTTGCCCGTCATGGAAAGAATTGTTGAGCTGCACGTTAGGAGCAGGGTCTAGAATTAGTATAGGGATGGTCCTTCCATATTATCTTTACAGTTAACTCAGCAACACCCAGGAAAGCCGACTCTATCAGGCTGAGTGCCACAGAACTTTCATGATGTTATCTTTCTAATTTTGCTGTGTGGAAACTGAGGCTTAGCTTGGAGATAAGGAAAACCAAGAACGGGCCATGGTCTTTAGGGACATAAAACATTTGAGATGCTTTTTTTTGAGATGGAGTCTCACTCTGTCACCAGGCTGCAGTGCAGTGGCGTGACCTCGGCTCACTGCAGCCAATATTAGAGATAATGTGTGTCCAGTTTTAGTGCCACTAAACATCAGTGCAGGTGGCCAAAGGAAGAATTCGAAGCATAATGGTAGGATTGAGTAAGAAGAAAACTGGTGGCTCATCAGGAGATCGCATGTGAGGGAGTGATTACAAATTAGTAAATAACATTCTTCCTTTCGTGAGTTTTATCCGGGCACCCGGCTGGAGACAGCATTTCCCAGCCTCCCTTGCAGGTCAGTGTAACCATGTGGCTGATCTCCAGCCAGGAAGATGTTAGCAGAAGTGAAGTGTGTAACTTCCGAGCCACGTGTGAAAGGCAGGCAGCTTGCCCTCCATTTCCTCTGTCCCTCTTCCAGCAGCTGGATTGTGAATGACGTGCTAGCGACCCAGCTCCCACCATGGGAATAATGAAGGATCCAGGGATGGTAGAGCAACGAGATAGAAGAAACCGGGCCTGGGAATGATGGTGGTATAGAGATGCCCAGGGTCACCTCCAAGCACAGATGATTACACAAAAGAGAAACAAGCTTTCTGTATTACTGAAGCCACTGTTATTTTGTTTCTCTTAAAGTAGCTGAACCAGAAATACAACAAATACAGGTTTGCTATCAGAGAAACATTGCAGAAGGATAGAGTTACCCTTGACTTTCCCTTAGGAAGCAGCAGTGTGGGAAGGTGGATTTTTGTGTCCCTCCCACAACCATTTCTCTGCACGTCCAATATGGCCTATTTTTCTCCTGGAATAGTTGCTGCTGCTTCTGGTGAAGGCTTTGGGTTGCATTTAGGACAAATACTAGATGAAAAAATGTGTAGCACTAAACATTACAACCACACTGAGCAGGATAAAACACGTCCACACGGGGAGGTGCATGGAAACCGAGGTGGGCTGAGAAGAGTCTCCTGCTGGATTCGTAGTCCAGGTCATGGGGTTACTGAATGGATCCTGGGTGGAATCACCCATCCTATTTAAATTATTTGTTCCTCCTCTTTATCTCTTCCCCTGTGTACATTTAGTACTATTTTCCTAAATTAAATGCATGTTGGATTTGTCTCCATTTTTTTTTTTTGAGATGGAATCACCCAGGCTGGAGTGCAGCAGCACAATCTCAGCTCACCTCAACCTCCACCTCCCAGGTTCAAGCGATTCTCCTGCCTCAGCCTCCCAGGTAGCTGGGATTACAGGCACCCACCATCAAGACTAGCTAGTTTTTATATTTTTAGTAGAGACAGGGTTTCGCCATGTTGGCCACGCTGGTCTTGAATTCCTGACCTAAGGTGATCCGCCCACCTGGACCTACCAAAGTGCTAGGATTATAGGGTGACCACCACGCCCGGCTCCTAAGACTGTTTTTTTCTGTTCCCCAAGATAACCAGGGCTGTCAGTTACCCTTTGCCACATCAGACATTGCGCCAAAAGCCTCAAACAGCAACAGTTACTTCTCGTGGTTTCTGTGGGCCAGGAATCTTGGTGCAGCGCAGATATGTCCGCGTCTCAGCAACAGTTATTTCTTGTGGTTTCTGTGGACCAGGAATCTTGGTGCAGCGTAGATAGGTCCCCGTCTCAGCAACAGTTACTTCTCGTGGTTTCTGTGGGCCAGGAATCTTGGTGCAGCGCAGATAGGTCCCCGTCTCAGCAACAGTTATTTCTTGTGGTTTCTGTGGGCCAGGAATCTTGGTGCAGCGTAGATAGGTCCGCGTCTCAGCAACAGTTACTTCTCATGGTTTCTGTGGGCCAGGAATCTTGGTGCAGCGTAGATAGGTCCGCGTCTCAGCAACAGTTACTTCTCGTGGTTTCTGTGGGCCAGGAATCTTGGTGCAGCGTAGATAGGGCCCCGTCTCGTGGTCTCTCATAAGAGAAATCAAGGCGTCAGCCAGGGCTGTGAAGAACGTGCTTCCAAAGTCATGCACATAGGTTGTGGCAGGATTCAGTTCCTTCAGAGCCACTGAACTGAGAGTCTTGGTTTCTCACTAGTCATTGGCTGAAGGCCACATTCAGCTTCTGGACACAGGGGCTTCTCCAGAGAGCACCTCACAGCATGGCAGCCGGCTTCTCTTAGAGGGAAGAGAACAGCAGAGTGCCCAGTATGAAAGCTGCAGTATTGATTGATTGATTGAGATACAGCCTTGCTCTGTCGCCCAGGCTGGAGTGCAGTGGTGTGATCTCAGCTCACTGAAACCTCTGCCTCCTGAGTTCAAGTGATTCTCCAGCCTCAGCCCCCCATGTAGCTGGTATTACAGGCATCCATCATCACATCCTGCTAATTTTTGTATTTCTAGCAGAGACAGGGTTTCACCATGTTGGCCAGGATGGTCTCAAACTCCTGACCTCAGGTGATCTGCCTGCCTCAGCCTCCCAAAGTGATGGGATTACAGACGTGAGCCACCACGCCCTGCCTGAATAGATCTTTTATCAATTAATGTCTTTGTAACTTCATGCATTTGTCATTTGGAAAAAAAACAATAGTGGTCCATTGAGTCATGAGCTCTTCCACATTTTGATCTTTATTATATAATATCAAAACAATTGTACTTGCCGATACCATCAGTCTCATTAGCAATAGTATAAGGGTGTTGATCTGGAAGATTCTGTGGCAGGGTCTTGGGGACATCCAGGAGTCCCAGGGCCACGTGTTGAGAGCCACTGGGATAGAAAAACAGAACAGGGAATAGAACAAAGAGCTCAGTAACAAGCACACCTCCTGGTGTTTATACCCTGCATAGTGTCCCTCCTTTGAGGGTAGGCTGTCCTAGGGACTTGCTGCTAATAAACAGAATACAGTGAAAATGATGAAATCTCACGTGCAAGAATAGATTATGAAATACCGTAGCTTCTGGCTGGGCACGGTGGCTCATACCTGTAATCCCAGCACTTTGGGAGGCTGAGGCAGGTAGATCATTAGGTCAGGAGTTCAAGACCAGCCTGGCCAACATGGTGAAACCTGTCTCTACTAAAAATACAAAAATTATTGGCAGGCATGGTGGTGCGTACCTGTAATCCCAGCTACTCAGGAGGCTGAGGCAGGAGAATCACTTGAACCCAGGAGGTGGAGGTTGCAGTGAGCTCAGATAGTGCCACTGCAGTCCAGCCTGGGCGACAGTGAGACTCCATCTCAAAAACAAAAACAAAAACCGTTTTGTTCTGTTCGTGTGTTCAGCAGCAGGTATGAGGACTTCAGTCACCCCACACCTCTATCAAACACTTGATATTGTTATCTCGGCTCACTGCAACCTCTGCCTCCAGGGTTCAAGTGATGCTGTTGCTTCAGCCTCCCAAGTAGCTGGGATTACAGGCACGTGCCACCACGCCTGGCTAATTTTTGTATTTTTAGTAGAGATGGGGCTGCACCATGTGGGCCAGGCTGGTCTTGAACTCCTGACCTCAGGTGGTCCACAGCTCTAGGCCTCCCAAACTGCTGGGATTATAGGCGTGAGCCACAGTGCCTGGCCTGTTGCCATCTTTTTAAATATTAGTCACTCTTTTGAGAAACTGATGCTCTTCTGGTGAATAAAAGAAAAATATTGGTCATTTCTGGAGGTTGTAGAGTCATATCTCATTTTGGTTTTGTTTTTTAACAGCTTCATTGAAATATCATTCACAGACCATAAAATGTACCCTTATTTAAAGTGTCGAATTTAGTGGGTTTTTAGAGTTAATTTGCCTTCTTTGATGACTGAGGTTGAGCATTTTCATTGGTTTATTGTTACTTGAATATCCTCCGCTGTGCACTGTTCAGGTCTTTTGCCCATTCTTTTACTGGGTTTTGGTTGTTTCCTTATTACATTTTAGGAGTCTTTTATATGTTCTTAATAACATATGCCTTGTTAGATATATACATATTCTCCTCTTTTGAGGATTGCCTGTTCACATGGAAACTGATGAAATGTCTTGGCTGTTGTGAATAATGCTACAACTAACATGGGGTGCAGATATCTCTTCCACATACTGATTTTCCCCTTCCTTCCTTCCTTCCTTCCTTCCTTCCTTCCTTCCTTCCTTCCTTCCTTCCTCCCTCCCTCCCTCCCTCCCTCTGTCCCTCTGTCCCTCTCTCCCTCTCTCTCTCCTTCTCTCTCTCTTTTTTTCTTTTTCCTTCTTTCTTTCTTCCTTCTTTCTTTCTTTCTTTCCTTTTTGAGACAGAGTCTCACTGTGTCACCCAGGCTGGAGTGCAGTGACATGATCTGGGCTCACTGCAACCTCCACCTCCCGGATTCAAGCGATTCTCCTGCCTCAGCCTCCTGAGGAGCTTGGATTACAGGCGTCCACCACCACACCCAGCTAATTTTCGTATTTTTAGTAGAGATGGGGTTTCACCATGTGGGCCAGGCTGGTCTTGAACTCCATACCTCAAGAAATAATCTGCCTGCCTCAGCCTCCCAAAGTGCTGGGACTTTGATTTCCCTTCTGTTGGCTACATATACAGCAGGAGAATTGCTGGCTCACACATTAGTTCTGTTTTAAATGTTGGGGAATCTCTCTACTGCTTTCCATAGCGGCTGTGCTAATTCACGTTCCCACCAACAGTGTACGGGGCTCCCTTTTCTCTACACCCTCTCAAATCATCACATTGTATAACTTGAGTATATTTACTTTTTATTTTTCAATTAAATGTTTTAAAACTTAAAAAATAACCTACAATATCAGCTAACGAAATAAAACAGTGAGCTTCCTCTTTCTGGTAATTATGGGCTGTTATTATAAAACCAATGAAAAATTGTTCTATAGAAATGTTGAATGAAACATTCCCATAGAATTATGTTTTAGAAAGCATTTAAGGGCTGAAAAGATCATTGGGAAAGTTTCAGGCCAACAGTATGGGAAAATTGATTTCACTTATGTCCTCTCACTCCAAGTCAGTTTCCAAGAACCTATCAATGGCATTGAGGGCTTGCGTGTGTGTGTGTGTGTGTGTGCATGTGCATGCAAGTGTGCATGTGTGTTGTGTGTGCAAGTGTGTGTGTGCATGTGTGAGTGTGCCTGTGTGCATGCGTGTGTTGTGTGAGTGTGCATGTGTGTGCTTAAGTGCATGTGTGTGCATGTGCATGCATGTGAGTGTGCCTGTGTGTGCATGTGTGTTTGTGTGCGTGTGCATGCGTGTGTGAGTGTGTGTGTGTGTGTATCCTTTGGTCCTCACAAGAACTCTATGAGGTAGGTCCTAAAATATCCCCATTTGGAGTTGAACAATGAGAACACATGGACACAGGAACAACACACACCAGGTCCTGTTGGGGGTTAGGGGATGAGGGGAGGGAACTTAGAGGACGGGTCAATAGGTGCAGCAGACACCACTCTGGCACACATGCACCTATGTAACAAACCCGCATGTTCTGCACATGTATTCTGGAATGTAAAGTAATAAATAAATATATAAATCAAATGTCCCCATTTTCCAGATGAGAAACTGAGGCACAGTGAAATTTCCATCTAAATCCAGTTAGTACATGTGGAAGCCAGAATTTGAACCCAGCCACATGACTCTGTAACTGTAACCACTGTGTAGCATGAGAAGTGAGTTTTAGGCTGTTAGCTTGGGTGGGTAGTGATGCCATTTATTTGAGCCAGGGAAAAACTGCAGGAAGAAGAGGATCTGGGACATGAAGTCGTGGCTCTGTTTTACTATGTTGATTGTGAGACATCCAAGTGGAGAAGCTGAGTTGGGGAGGGATACTCAGGCTTGGGTTGCAGGTTTTGAAGATTCATCCTGTGTCCATGGCAATTAATGCAGTAAAACAGTGATATTTTTCGCTTGGAAAATCATAGCATCAGAATGTACACGTCTTCGGCATTGCTACTCGGGATAAACCTAAGTTCGGAGTCTGAAGACAATTGAGCTGACTTGGTAAACGGCACAGACGCAACACTGCTGATCCCGGCAAGGTTCTAACTACTTCCCTCTGACGTCCCTGGTGCCCCATGCGATTGTTCTCTCCAGCAAGATTCCTCGCACCTGCTAACAGAAGTTGCAAACTCCGGGAGCCCCAAATCAACCTTGCTGAACATAACACATCATCCTTTGAACACTAAGAAAAGCCTCATTAAGTTGAAACTTGTGGTGGCTCCCCAAGGATGAGAACTGTGCTAACTCGCTCAGTGCCCGAGAGAACCCCAGAAGGTCCCCTGGCGAGGTGGGTCTGGGGGCTGCAGCGGGTGAGCTCAGTGGAGGCTGCAGTAATTGTCCTCTGCCTGGCCTCCTAGTAGCCTCTGAGGACCGGGGCCTCTGAGCTCATTAGGATCTGGCAGGCTGAGACTGGGATGGGAATTGCAAAGAGAACTTCTGACGCACTGAACTCGTTAGTGAGGAAGCTAGTGAGCTTGCAGGTGCTTCCCTCCCAGGGGCAGCAGCTCTGTCTTTGTGTTAAGGAAACACATCCCGGCATCTAGGAGAAGAAAAGAGCTTCTCAGCATGGCTTAGTGTAGCAGCTTAGCCACGTGTGCCAGCCCTGGGAGAACCCATCTCCTCTTCTGTAAAATGGGCAGGGCTCGCAGATGAGGAGGGGTCTTTGGTTCCCTCTTTGCATCTTCAGTGTGTAGAATGGTGCCCAGCATGTAAGACACACTCAACGAAAACCTGTGGAATAACTGAAGGGCTGACATGATTTACTCATTTTCTTACTACAGCGGTTCCCAACCAGGCGCGGCTTTGTTCCCTGATCCCCTCTGACGGTGTGCAGAGGGGAGACCTGGTGCCCCTTCTCAGCTAAGGAGGCTCAATTCTGCAGGCAGGTCCAACATCATGGGGCAACCAGGGACAAGGCATAGCGGCCGGTGGGCATGAAGGAGGCTCTTCATTTCCCTCAAGGGACCATCAACGTGAATTAACACCTAAAATAAAAAATGAAAGTCTTCCAGAATGATGAGCAAGTCAAGTCATTCCATGGAAGCCCATTCTTTTTTTGGGGGGCGGGGGGAAGAGTCTTGCTCTGTGGCCCAGGCTGGAGTGCAGTGGCGCGCTCTTGACTCACTGCAGCCTCTGCCTCCCAGTTTCCTGCAATTCTCCTGCCTCAGCCTCCTGGGTAGCTGGGATTACCAGCACCCACCACTACATCCAGCTAATTTTTTTGTATTTTAAGTAGAGATGGGGTTTCACCATGTTGGCCAGGCTGTAGAGCTGCTGCCTGTGTGGCCTTCAGCCACTTACTGCACCTCTCTGAACTTCAGCTCCCTCATGCTTAATGGGTATAATGGCAGTCCCCTCCTAACAGTGTTTTTGATTGATGATATTACATGAGATAAAATTTACAAAGTGCTTTGTTTACGACTTAGGGGAGGAACGAAGTTGTATCAACTGATAGTAGACACATATCCCCAAACAACGGGCTCCAAAGTTCCCCATCTCAGGTTACATGGTTTGACATGCTGCTGTGACTTAGCAACATATCTGAAACCCAGGCTGATAGAGAATTTCCATGACATTTTAAGGGCTCAAAAGATATGCTATTTCATCGCTGACTCATCCACTTCCCCATGGATAAATATGGGTTATTTTTAGCTTACTGTTGCTGCAGACAGTGAACACTGCACAGTTGCTTTTGTCCATGCATCTGAATGTTTTTCTAATTTCATTGGAAAGCTGGTTGATACCATGGGAACAAGGACCCTGAATTCTACATGTCTTAATTTAATAAGCTTTTATCAGTTTCCTGTGTCCAGTTCAGTTTGGCAGTCATGGTTTTGCTAACCAAGGCCAGGAGCTCATGTGGAAGAAGCAGACATAATTTTAAATTTTGCTAATGCAAAGAGAAAAGAGAGCTCTGCAGGGTCTTCCATCGGAATTTACATGCCTTGGCCCCAAAGTGGTATCACCACCCTACCCACCCTCAAATGGTCCGGAAATTACAATTGTACGATGTGTCTGGAAGTCAGGGGCTATAAATATCAGTGGACTAGCACTGAAGACCACTGCTATATCTACAATACAAAGATAAACCCACTGTTACTCTGGGGGTCACTCTGGGCCAGCAAGAGGTTCCAAACGTGAGTGGGGGAGTGCACGGGAAATAAAAGATGGACAGAAAGCGGGGTCAGGAGGAGTACGGAAATCTTATTCCGCACCAAATTTTATTTTTCAAAGGCTCAGTATATATACATTTTTCCAGGCTCTGGTTTACGTCATTGCAAGAAGAAATGCAAATCACTAGATGACCTACTCTACACAATAAAGATGGCAGATACATAATCAGTGCTTGTAAAAGGTGATAGTCATTCCAGGTGCTCATAAAGAACATTTACATGGAGACATTGTTCCTCTGTGACTGCAAGAGTTTTTGGTTTCGAACATCTGATTCTCTTTTAAATAGATTCCCTTTGTCTGTTCCTGATTCTTTTATCTCTACTCCACTCTTTCAGGAGGTCCTGTGTCTGGGCTCAAACCGCTCGTATTGTAAAACTCGCTTTGCAAGCATTTACACGGGCAGGCTCCCCACATGTTACTGTGTAAAGGTGATTGTGAACTTAAAATTCAATTGTTATTCACAAAATTCTTTCCAAAAGCATTGCTTCCATATGCCTGCCTTAAAGAATGCCTTTTTTCCCACATCCAATCATCACTGGACTGTCTCAAAAGATTTCTTTTTTTTTTCAATTTGATTTATGTAAATGCATTTTCTTTTTACTTTGATTTCCATTTCTTTGCTAATGATGGAAGTTGAACATCATTCCATGAGTTTACTGGACATTTCTATGACATATGTGTCATATATATACATATATGGAGAGAGAGAGAGAGAGGGGGGAGAGAGAGAGAAAGAGAGAGAGAGAGAGAGAGAGAGAGAATCTTACTGGTCTTACTATGGTACTTAGGCTGGTCTCAAACTCCTGGGCTCAAGCAGTCCTCCCTCCTCAGCCCCCTGAAGCTCTGGGACTACAGGCATAATCAGCCAGCCACCATGCCTGGCCTATTACCTTTATTTTAATGAACAGTTCGGTTGTGTTCATGCAAAGAGTTGAGTGTGTATCTTTGTTCCTCAATATTTTGCCCAGATCTCTCATATTTCGGTTTCAGGATAAATTCCCAAAGTGCGGTTGAGGAAGGTAAGGGCATGCAGATTCTCAAGGCTCTTTGTATATATTAACAAATCATTCTTTAAAACGTACTGGTTTATACTTGCACAAACACCACCAGAACATGCTCACTTCCCTCGAGGGACCATCAACACGAATTAACACTTAAAATAAAAAATGAAAGTCTTCCAGAATGATGAGCAAGTCAAGTCATTCCATGGAAGGCCTTTTTTTCTGCGGGGGTGGGGGGAAAGAGTCTTGCTGTATCACCCGGGCTGGAGTGCAGTGGCAAGATCTCAACTCACTGCAGTCTCTGCCTCCCAGTTTCCTGCGATTCTCCTGCCTCAGCCTCCTGGGTAGCTGGGATTACTGGCACCCACCACTACATCCAGCTAATTTTTTTGTATTTTAAGTAGAGATGGGGTTTCACCATGTTGGCCAGGCTGGTCTCAAACTCATGACCTCAGGTGATCCACTGCCTTGGACTCCCAAAGTGCTGGGATTACAGGTGTGAGCCACCACACCCAGCCTGGAAGGTCATTCTTAAATTTCTACTCATGTACTGCTTTCTTAAATTTTTGACTCAACATCTGACCTAGGCTATCTCAGTAGCCGCAAGTCAAATTGAATTCCCTCAATAGCTGCATATTATGCTACAGTATGGATATATATGGATATATATACAGTATATATATCTGTATATATACATATACTTGACTGTGTATATATATATAATATATTTAAATGGTATCTGTTGGTGGACATTTCAATTATTTCCAATCATTTCCAGAATAACAGTGTTTATTCCAAATTTCATAATTTTCCAGTAAACATTCTTATACATATATATTGTGCCCTATGAAGACATGTGCACACATCTTCACGATATTTTTCATTATGCAAAGTGCAAACTGTTGATGTTCAGTTCGTGTTTGATGTTCTAGATGAATGGAGAATTGGCCCACTGGTTTGTGAGCTATCAGAAAGCTACATTCCTTCATCAGTAACCTTCCTGTTATGATCACTTTCCCTTTTGTGGAATAGTTTAATCTTTATATTAATTTTTTACAAGTGGTAAATATTTTCCGCCAGGTTTGTATTTGCCTTTGAAGCTTGTGTAAGTGTTTTTGGCTTTGAAAGTTGGGACCCGGAAGGTATCAGCCCTGGCATTTTATTTTATTTTATTTGACTTTAAATTCTGGGATACATGTGTGGAACGTGCAGGTTTGTTGAATAGGTATACCTGTGCCATGGTGGTTTGCTGCACCTGTCAACCCACCATCTAGGTTTAAGCCCCACATGCATTTCGAATTTGTACTAATGCTCTCCCTCCCCCTGCCCCCTCAACAGGCCCTGGTGTGTGATGTTCGCCTCCATGTGTCCATGTGTTGTCACTGAGAACATGCGGTATTTGGTTTTCTGTTCCTGTGTTAGTTTGCTGAGAGTAATGGTTTCCAGCTTCACCCATGTCCCTGCAGAGGACATGATATCATTCTTTTTATGGCTGCATAGTATTCCATGATGTGTATCCAGTCTATCATTACCCCAGCATTATTTTTTTAGAGGAGTCTCACTCTGTCACCCAGGCTGGAGTGCAGTGGCACGATCTCTGCTCACTGCAACATCCACCTCCCGGCTTCAGGTGATTCTCCTGCGTTAGCCTCCTGAGTAGCTGGGATTACAGGCACCTGCCACCATGCCCGGCTAATTTTTGTATTTTTAGTAGAGACGGGGTTTCTCCATTTTGGCCAGGCTGGTCTCGAACTCCTGACCTCAAGTGATCCACCCACCTTGGCCTCCCAAAGTGCTGGGAGTACAGGCGTGAGCCACCGCGCCCGGCCTGCCTCAGCATTTTAAATCCGGAGCGGGAAGCCGCGCGCTCTGACTGAGACTCGGCCTGGGCGGAGCGTCCCCCGCAACGCCACGCGCACCTCCGCGTTCCGCAGACAGTAGATGACGGGGCTGCACGCGGGGGTGCCCACCGTGTAGAGGACGGACAGCGCCGTGGTGAGCTCCGTGGGCTGCAGGCGGCTGGGTCGGGAATGCACGAAGAGGACCGGGGCGTAGAAGAGACCCATCACCGCCAGGTGCGAGGCGCAGGTGCAGAGGGCTTTTCGGCGGGCGGCTGCTGACGGCAGGCGGAGCACGGCCCCGCCAATGGCCACATAGGACGCCAGCGCGACGAATACTGACCCCCCGAGGATGAGGTTGCCAGAGAGGAGGCCCACCAGCTCCGTCAGGGTCGCGTGGGCGCAGGACAGGTGGAGCAGAGGGGACGCGTCGCAGAAGAAGTGGTGGAGGACGCGGGGGCCGCAGTAGGACAGGCTGGCCATGCAGGTGGTCTTGGCCACCGAGACCAGCAGCCCCCCGACCCACGAGGTCAAGGCCAGGCCCTGGCACCGCTGGGGCTGCATGAGCAGCGGGTAGCGCAGCGGGCGGCAGATGGCCACGTAGCGGTCATAGGCCATGGCGGCC
>CM052668.1:40048080-40065655 GCA_028533165.1 Leontopithecus rosalia
GCAGAGCGGAGGAAGGAAGGAAGGAAGGAAAGAAGGAAAGAAGGAAGGAAGGAAGGAAGGAGGGAAAGAGGGAAGGAGGGAGGGAGGGAGGGAAGGAGGGAAAGAGGGAGGGAGGGAAGGAGGAGGGGGAGGGAGGAGGGAGGGAGGGGGGGAGGAAGAGAGAGAGAGAGAAAATCAACACTTGTACATCTGTGACCTTAGGCAAGACTTAACTTTTACGAGACCCATTTAGTTACCTTATGTATAAAATGGAGCTGAAACCTCTTCCCATGAAATCCTTCATTCTTTTAGATATGAAACGTGGTAATGAGGAGGTGCTTTACAAAGAGATAAATGATTATTATTTCCTGACTTTTGATAACCTTAAGTGGTTCTTTCTAGGTCAGATTTTTTTTTCTCATAATTTTTGAAAAATGTCCCAAGACTCCAGGGGTCTTCGCTATTTTTATTTTATTTTATTTTATTTTATTTTATTTATTTTTGAGACGGAGTTTCGCTCTGGTTACCCAGGCTGGAGTGCAATGGCGCGATCTCAGCTCACCACAACCTCCACCTCCTGGGTTCAGGCAATTCTCCTGCCTCAGCCTCCTGAGTAGCTGGGATTACAGACGCACACCACCATGCCCAGCTAATTTTTGTATGTTTAGTAGAGACGGGGTTTCACCTTGTTGACCAGGATGGTCTTGATCTCTTGACCTTGTGATCCACCCACCTTGGCCTCCCAACGTGCTGGGATTACAGGCTTGAGCCACCGCGCCCGGCCTGCGCTATTTTTTAATTTTTAAAGTTTTATTTTCTTTTTGATTGATGTGTAACAATTGTCCCTGTTTATAGGGTACAGTGTGATGTTTGATACATGTATACATTGTGTAATAATCAAATCAGGGTATTTGGCATATCCATTACCTCAAACCTTTATAATTTCCTCATGGTGAGAACATTCAAAATCCTCTCTTCTAATTACTTTGAAATATGCAATAGAATATTGATAACTATAGTCACCCTGTTGTGCAATCAGAACTTATTTATTCTGGCCGAGTGCGGTGGCTCACACCTGTAATCCCAGCACTGTGGGAGGTTGAGGCAGGCAGATCACCTAAGGTCTGGAGTTCGAGACCAGCCTGGCCAACATGGCAAAACTTCATCTCTAATAAAAATACAAAAATCAGCTGGGCATGGTGGCAGGCACCTTAATCCCAGCTGCTTGGAGGCTGAGAGACGAGAATCACTTGAACCTGGGAGGCAGAGGTTGCAGTGAGCTGAGATCCCATCATTACACTCCAGACTGGGTGACAGAGCGAGACTCCATCTCAAAAAAAAATAAAAAAGCTATTTATTCTATTTGACTGTCAATCTGTACTGTTTTAAATAAAGGAAGCCTCGCAGGTCCCTTATTCTGCGATGTGTACCTCTCTTACTTGGGTTGAATTTCTGGAGGAAATTTGTCACTATGTATTAGAAAAAAAAGTGTCAGCAGTAATTGTTTCTCTAAAAAGAAGAATGAGAAATTTGCTCCCTGAATACTTCTAAAGCCAACTCCTTGCACAAAGATAGTGTAGCGCTTTTTTGGTTAGGAAAATAAACTACATATATCATGTATATGTCTCTGAGCTGGGATGGGTTTCTAAACATAGAGATCAATTTATTTTTAGTACTCTACCAAGTACTAAAAAGTATTATTTTACACTTTTTTTTTTTTTGAGACGGAGTTTCACTCTTGTTACCCAGGTTGGAGTGCAATGGCACGATCTCGGCTCACTGCAACCTCCGCCTCCTGGGTTCAGGCAATTCTCCTGCCTCAGCCTACCAAGTAGCTGGGACTGCAGGCACGCGCCACCATGCCCAGCTAATTTTTGTATTTTTAGTAGAGACGGGGTTTCACCATGTTGACCAGGATGGTCTGGATCTCTTGACCTCATGATCCACCCGCCTCGGCCTCCCAAAGTGGCCTCCCAAAGTGCTGGGATTATAGGCGTGAGCCACTGTGCCCGGCCTATTTTACACACTTTTATACAGTAAATGACCCAAGGGATGGGGCTATGGAAGCCATTAATACTGGGATCTGGCCTGATTTTTGGGCAACTGAGACGTGAAGAGTAGACTGTTTGCACTTGGTACTTATTACCTATTGTGTGTATTCAGTAGCAAAACAGTATTGAGTGTATGCTAGCTACCAGGTGCCTAATATCAAACAGTAATCAAAACCAATGTCCATGACCTTTTGGTATTTCTAGGTGGTAAGAGAGAGAAGAAAAACAAAAGCACAAATGTAACAATGAGAAAATTTCGGTGGATCCCTGCTAAGGAGACCACACAATAGCGTGGGCGTGCTTGGCAACATCTGGAGGAGGCTGTTTAAGAATGCAGCATCAGAAGCAGCTTCTTTGAGCATGGAGGTGGAACGGCGTTCTGGGCAGCGTAGGAAAGTAAGTGCAAAAATCTTAAATTGAGCCGGGCGCAGTGGCTCACACCTGTAATCCCAGCACTTTGGGAGGCCGAGGCGGGTGGATCACGAGGTCAGGAGTTCAGGACCAGCCTGGCCAAGATGGTGAAACCCGTCTCTACTAAAAATACAAAAATTAGGCGAGCATGGTGGCGGGTGCCTGTAATCCCAGCTACTCGGGAGGCAGAGGCAGAGAATTGCTTGAACCCGGGAGGCAGGGGTTGCAGTGAGCCGAGATTGCCTGACTACACTCCAGCCTGGGAGACAGAGTGAGACTCCATCTCAAAAAAACAAACCAAAACTAAAAAACAAAAAAACCTTGAGTCAGGAGTGAACTTAACATTTTAAAGAAAATGAAAGCTAGAGTGGGTGAGTGATAGAGAAAGCAGAGGAAGAGGAAATTAAGCTTCTTCCCATCCATGGGTTGAGCAAAATCTGCTTCTCTGAGACAGCATATCCACCCTAATACATATTCTTCTCTTGGAGTTCTAGTTTCTCAGTTAACCATCCCTGCACTGAGTTTCAGAGGTCGACAAATGGCAATAAAATGAAATAAAGCCCAGAAGCACACTTGCATGTCTACAAATTTGATTGATGGCATAACTTGTATTACAGATAAATGGAAAAGAGGATAAACTTTTAAATGAATGGTTCTTGTATGTTCAGTTATCTGCACAACAAAACAAAAAGTAAACAAAAACAGGCATCATAGCAGATGCATGAAAAATCAATTTCAGGTGAACTAACTTAAAATCGTAACATGAAATATCTCTAAAATTATAGAAAATGACGGAAGTATACCTTTGTGGCCTTGGGTTTATAGAAAACACTAACAATAAAGGAAAACGATTTAAACTTTGTCTTTTTTTAATTTAAAAATTCTAATCATCAAAAAAAATTACAAAAAAGGCCAGGCACAGTGGCTCACGCCTGTAATCCCAGCACTTTGGGAGGCAGAGGCGGGTGGATCACGAGGTCAAGAGATCGAGACCATCCTGGTCAACATGGTGAAACCCCATCTCTACTAAAAATACCAAAAAAAAATTAGCTGGGCATGGTGGGGCGTGCCTGTAATCCCAGCCACTCAGGAGGCTGAGGCAGGAGAATTGCCTGAACACAGGAGGTGGAGGTTGCGGTGAGCCGAGATCGCGCCATTGCACTCCAGCCTGGGTAACAAGAGCGAAACTCCGTCTCAAAAAAATAATAATACTAAAAAGAAAGGACACAAACTAGAAGAATATATTGGCAATACATATAAAAGAAACAAACGATCTCTGTACAGAAATACTAAGAAATTGGTCAATCAATATGCAAAAGTTATTTCAGTGGAAAAATGGTCAAAAGGTCTGAGTGTATACCTCACCGAAGAATAATGACTCAAAACAAGAAAACATGCTCATCTCATTAGAAATCAAGAAAACAAAAATCAAAACCAAAATTAGATGTCGTTTTATACCTATAGAACTGACGTTAATATAAACATCTGAAAATATTAAGCTTAACAATAAGAACTTGCATACACACTTGTGGGAGTTGATATTGGTATGATCACTTCAGAAAGACATAACCATTGTCTGACTAGTAAAGTGTAAATTTGGCTATGGCCCAGAAATTATATATTGAAGCGTGTTTCAGAGTAACATTCCTAGTAGCACTGTTTTGTTAGCAGAAAAGAGAACAGTGCCTTTAAACAGCCCAAGTGTCTAATAGTGAAATTGATAAACAAATTGTAATCTCTTTATAGAATGGAGTGCTATTCTGTAAACAAATGAATTAATCCAACCTAACATCATGAATGAATCAATCTCAGACATACTTCTGAGCCAGAAAAGCAAGTTATATAAGTATGCAAACAATATAGTTTCATTTATATAAAAGTCAACCTGTAAAATTTTTTCAAAATAGACTTTATAAAAACAAAGGTATGTGTTAAAGCAGTAGAGTCATGGGCCCAAAATTCAGGATAGTGGTCACTTTGGGGCAGGATGAGCACACAGAGTGGTCATGCTCTTAAAATGGTTCATCATCACGCCTGTAATCCCAGCATATTGGGAGGCTGAGGTGGGTGGCTCTTTCTTTTTTCTCTTTGTTTGAGACAGAGTCTTGCTCTGTTGCCAGGCTGGAGTGCAGTGGCGTGATCTCAGCTCACTGTAATCTCCAACTCCTGGGTTCAAGCAATTCTTCTGCCTCAGCCTCCTGAGTAGCTGGTACTGCAGGCACACGCCACCATGCCTGGATAATTTTTTGTATTTTTAGTAGAGACAGGGTTTCACCGTGTTAGCCAGGATGGTCTCGATCTGCTGACCTCTGGATCCACCCAACTTGGCCTCCCAAAATGCTGGGATTACAGGTGTGAGCCACTGCGCCTGGCCATGGGTGGATCATTTGAGGTCAAGAGTTCGAGACCAGCCTGGCCAACAAGGTGTAACCCTGTCTCTACTAAAACTGCAAAAATTAGCCAGGCATGGTGGTGCATCTCTGTAATTCCAGCTACTCAGGAGGCTGAGACATGAGAATCACTTGTACCTGGGAGGCAGAAGTTGCAGTGAGCCAAGATCATGCTACTGCACTCCAGCTTGGATGACAGAACAAGACTCTCTCAAAAAGAAAAAAAATGTTTCATGAGCACATGGAATTTATTGGATTGTTATTTTTTTATGCCTTAAACCCATGTTGCACATTTTCTTTTGCATCTACTCAATATTTATGTAAAAGTCACTTTTAAAAGTAGCTTCTTTATATGTTAAAATTTGTATAACTGCCAAAAATCAACATTTTACATGTTTTTAAAATAAAATTTAAAAGTAACTTTCTCACTCCAGTATCCTTGTTCTGTTCTCCAGAGGTAATAACAGCTACCATTTCTTATAGGTCCTTCTGGAAATTTTGCCAACATATTTATGCACTTGGTATAAATATCCTACCCTCTTTAAAACATGGCCAAAATCACACTCAAGTGTGGCTACCAAGATCTCTTTGAATCAAAATACTATTTTCTTTCTCTCATGCTTCAATATTTCCTCATTCATTTCAGCTTTTTTCTTCTTTAAAATATTTAATTTCTCACATGTTTAAATTTTTCTTAAATTAAATAACATTTTCAAGGGAGAAAATAATGCTAAATTTTAAGTTAAGGAAATTTAATTTAAATTAAATATGTGAAAATTTTAAGAAAATTAAGAAAATGATGCTAAAAATATTAAATAAAAATTTAACTTAAACGTGAGAAGTTTAAATTACATTAAGGAAATTTAATTTAAATTCCTCTCATGTTTAAATTAAAATAAGAATACTTCCAAGTCTGTTTGTTTAGTCAAAGATAGGGAAGATTGTTAAGATAGTCCCCCTCAAGTAAGAGATGAAAAAATGTTGAATAATATAAAGGCAATAAATTATTTATTCTCATTGCTATTGTTATTTTATAATTACATGGAAGTTGTTCAGCACGAGGTGATAGGCTTATTCTCGGTGGAACTTTCATCTTAGCGCACAATACCCCATTTTTCAGATGAGCACAGCGATGCTCCAAGTTGGTGCTTAAAGGTTTTTTCAACCCAACTTCTGCACTGACTGGGGTGGATGTGCTTCTTACCTCTGCCCAAAGTCACCTGGCCAGTACGCTGTCCTTGGTCCTGAACATGGGTGGAACAGCGGCCTGGTCTTTAGTGCTGCTTCTGCTGTCCTTGGTGCTGAAATAGATTCCTACCAGTCTCCCGCCGTGGTGGAATTACTTCTTTCTGTTCTCCCCTTCATCCCTGATACTGATTCTTCTTTCCTTTTTTATGTCTACCCCCGTTAATAATTTAACTTCTTCATAAAACTTGTGTTGCCTTCTCTGATAACGTCAGATGCCCTAGAATGCCCCTAATTAGTCTGCTGGAGAACTGACAGAGTATCTTAAATGGTATTGGGCTATTTGGGGATGACTCGAAGATTTTCAGTCAGTTCTACAAACATTTTTCACGGCTTAATTGCACCTAGAGCTTGAGATATAGTCATGATTGACTTGTTTTTCCCCCCAGAGAAGTTTGTGACCTGATCTTCCTAATCCTGAATTACTCATTGCTTAAGAAGACATTTCCTTCAAAAGTAAAAAGATACTACATAATTATAGATTTAATTTGTTGCCTGTATAGTATGTTCTGTGAAATTTAGATGTAGCATCATCGATATATATTTCTCTTTTTTTTGAGATGGAGTTTTGCTCTTTTTGCCCAGGCTGGAGTGCAATGGCATGATCTTAGCTCACTGCAACGTCCACCTCCAGGGTTCAAATGATTCTCCTGCCTCAGCCTCCCGAGTAGCTGAGATTACAGGCATGTGCCACTATGCCTGGCTAATTTTGCATTTTTAGTAAAAACTGGGTTTCTCCATGTTGGTCAGGCTGGTCTTGAACTCCTGACCTCAGGTGATCCTCCTCCCTCAGCCTCCCAAAGTGCTGGGATTACAGGCATGAGCCACTGCGCCTGGCCAGTCCTGTAGTATTTTAACTATGCCCCACAATAAGAAATACATTTCACATTGTGGCTGAGTCACAGTGACACACACACATAAACACCACATATACAATAAAACAGAATTCTAACTAGACAACACTTACCTTTACTATTCTATGTTAATTTTAATGCTAATATTCACCCAATAAATTGATTTTATGATTCTCAGTTTGAAATATACTAAGCAGAACTTTGGGATCAAACAGAACTTATTACATCCCATGCTCTGTCTACAACTAGTTTGTGACTTTAGACAAGGGCTCCAAGCTTCTGGGTCTCATGGCTTAGTCTCCAGTGTGGAAATAGTGACCCTGACTTCATAAGATTGTATTAATTCCAGTAAAGTCTCCTTGGCACCCAGACAGTGTCTAGCAGTCCATAAATGTCCCATAAAAAGGAGGACTTTTCTTATCTTCTGTTTTTCCCCACCAAATCAGATCTTACTTTCTTACCTCTCAGCTAAGGTGAGGCAGGTCTTTCTTTTCCTTCCTGATGGAGACTTTCAGGACCAAAAAGTTCAACTTCTGTCTCTGGACATGGCAGAACCTACCAGTGACGTGAGGCATTGGTCCATGAGTTCGGTGACCTCTGCATATTTCAGACATGCTGGGAAAAGTTGTCTTTGGTCTTGAGCAGTGAGTTCTCCCTGGCCTTTCCTCATGTTTCCATCTCTGTGTTCTCTGGGCTGCTGGTGGAGCTCTGTCCTTCCAGCCGGCAGCAAGCAGAAGAACCAGCTTAAATATGAGAGACAGACCTAAGAGGGCTGTCCTAACCTCTGTGGATTTAGAGAGGAAATTGAAGTGAAAACTTCTCAGGAAAGTGCACTGGGGCTTGGGAAGGTCACGTAAAGGTAACATTCATTTCAAATCTGTTCTTACACACCTGGGAACCCCTACTTGGTGCCAGGACTTGTGTAGGATACTGGCATTACAAGGCGGCAGGAGATGCAAGTCCTGATCTCAAGCTGCTCCCAGGACACAGATGGCTACTGATGCTGAAACAGACATTTATAACATCTTATATAAGTGGCAAGAAACATGTCTGCAGGCAGCTAAGGGGACCTGGAGATTTGGCAAAACATTGTGAAAGGGATGTGTAAACTCGGTCTCTCAAAGATGTTACAAGATCACTTCTGCTTGACATAAGACAAGAAACAAGTAGACAGGATATTCTACCACTTCAGAGAAAATTAAAATATCTTATTTCCACTGCCTGCTGGATATTTTGGCTCCGTAAATTAGTATTCAACATCAATCATTACTTGAGTGTAACGTATCTTTTCCTCTGTATGCCTAGATTCTCCAGTCAATGGGTATTTTCTCCTTTTAGAAAGTCCAATACAAATTTGGGTTATCAAATTAAATTTAATTATTTCGTTTATTTGTTTTTCCCTTTTGTGCAATCAGATAAAATAGATTTAAAAATCATGCACTCATAACTCTAGCATGGCTTCTTTTTCAATAAAAAAGGAACAGTAAGTAATACCATCAATGCACAACATTCTACAATTATTAAAAAATACATCTGTGATCCCATCACTTTGGGAGGCCAAGGCAGGTGGATTATGAGGTCAGGAGTTCAAGATCAGCCTGATCAACATGGTGAAACCCCATCTCTACTAAAAATACAGAAATTGGCCAGTCATGGTGGTGGGTACCTGTAATCCCAGCTTCTCATGAAGCTGAGCCAGGAGAATTGCTTGAACCTGGGAAGTGGAAGTCGCAGTGAGCCAAGATCGCACCACTGCACTCCAGCCTGGGTAACAGAGTGAGACTCCATCTCAAAAAAAAAAAAAACTACAACATATTTCTGAGCTATGGTACAATCCTTGGTCTCTCCCAGATGTCCCCTGCCCCTTCCATCTTCTGAGGTCATCAGTGTTAACATGTTCTAGGTTCCATCCTTTCCCCATGGTCATACACAATGTGATGTGACACACACATGTCTGGATTTATGCTCATTCTGCTCCCTCTTCCCAGAGTGTCCTGATGAAATAAAATGCAAATGTGATCTAATCCATCCTTCAAACTCAATTCCAGCAGAGAATGTTTCACTCACTTCTTCTTTCTCCAGGCACTGAGAAGTAACCCTCTTTGCCCTCTGAGAGAGCATCATGGTGGCATGGAAATGCATCATCCACAGTATGTACGCAGAAATGTGATTGAATGCCTGGGCACCAAACCACGTTAGAGGGATAGCCTGGTAACTAGGAGCATGAGAACCTGAATTTGGATTCTTGACCTGCTCTTCAAGGGTTGTGTGGCCTTGGCCTCCCAGCGTCTCTTTGTTTTTATCTGTAAAGTGGGGACAATGATGCTCACCTGCGAGAGTTGTCATGCAGATTAAACTATTCGAGGCAGGTAAGCACCTTTCATGAGTCCTAGCACCTGTTAAGTGCTCTGGAAGCTGTTGCTATTATCAATCCTTGTAAAGGGGAAGTCACACTCGCTTCTCAGAGATGAGGTAAACATTAAATAGAGATGTGTGTGGATCTAGCACAGTATCACACATAGAAATTGTGTTTTATGCACACAATGGAAGGCTATTTGACCATGGAAAAGAATGAAATCATGTCTTCTGCAGCATCATGAATAGAGCTGGAGGCCATTAAGTGAAACAACGCAAAATCAGAAAGTCAAATAGGCATGTTTTCACTTAGAGGTGGGAGCTAAGTAAAATATACCCATTGAACATAGATTGTGAATAATAATCTTTGGAGACGTGAAAGGGTCGGAGGAGAATGAGGGATGAGAAATTAATGGGTATGATGTGCATTATTCAGATGATGGTTACACTGAAAGCCCAGACTTTACGAGGGCACAAGATAGTCATGTAACGAAACTGCACTTTTTGTTTCTGAGACAAGGTCTCACTCTGTTAGCCAGGCTGGAGTGTGGTAGTATGATCATGGCTCACTATAGCCTTGACCTCCCAGGCTCAGGTGATCCTCCCACCTCAGCCTCCAGAGTAGCTGGGCCTACAGGGATGCCACCACACTTGGCTAATTTTTTTGTATTTTGTGTAAAGATGGGGTCTCCCTATGTTTCTTAGGCTGGTTTCAAACTGCTGGGCTCAAGCAATCCTCCCACATTGGCCTCCCAAAGTGCAAGGCGTGAGCCACTGTGCCCAGCTGAAACTGCACTTGCACCCTCTAAATTTATACTAAAAATGTGATGAGTGTTAATTCTTCCTTCCTTTAAATCTAAAAACTGCTTAGCTCCTGACACAAATATATTTTTATTATCATGTATTACAAATATTGCCTTACTTTTCTTTCTGTGACCTCATGCAGGGCAGGGACCCTGTCTTTTATTTCTGTGTTCCTGAGGCCAAGTGAAGGCCTGGCTCACAGTAGATCTTTAGAACATTTTTTGATCCAGAATAAAAAAACTCAAAGACCTGGATCCTGACTCTTAGTAAGTTTTTCTTCAATGTGAATTACTTTAATTTCGGAATGCTTGATGAACCATATAGGAATGTCTGATGCCGTGGTGGTAGAACAGGGAGGAAGAGCCTGGCAGAGGGAAGTCAGGTCTTCAAGGCATGGACTTATTAAATAAGTCCCTTATGAATGAAAATGTGTTTTCCAGTTCTTGTTACAGTAAACACTGCTGCAGTAGGTATCCTGGCACACATAACTTTGCCCATGTATAGGAGTCTATCTACAAGATACGTTGAAAAAAGTAGAATGAGTGGGTGGATATGCACTTAAACTTTTTAAACATGTTACGAAATTGTCACTTAAAAAGATTGCATTGCTTTACATTCCCATCAAAGACATCTAAGCATGTGTGTTTTACATCCTCTCATCGACTGCATATGGATGCTCCATATCTTGCTATTTTCCAAGATAATTATAGTTTTTATAAGATTTTTGCACTTTCATATGAATTTTAGAGCCATTCCTATAAGATTTACTCATTTCTGTAAAAAAAAAAGCTTCCTTATATTATGACTGTATTGCATCTAGAAATCAGTTTTGGGAGAGATTGTCATGTTTGACAATATTGAGTCTTCCAAATCAAATTATTGGTTATCCTAAATCTTTTCCACTTTTATAAACTCACAGGAGATAAATGATAGCATTGTTACAATATGCGTTTATCAATGACGTCAGAATTGGGAGAGCTGTACTAAACTACATTTCCCAGCATCCCTTGCATATCAGTATAACCATGTGATTAAGTCCTGGCCAATGAAGTGTGGGCAGAATGATGTGGGTAATGTTAGGTCTGACCCTTCCATGCTTGGGTGTGACTCATTCTCCTTCTCTCTCTCTCAATCTCTTTTTCCCACTACTCCTCCCCACTCCCCACTTTCCCCTCTCTCCCCCCGCCTCCCCCATCCCCCACTCTCTCTCCCTCCCTTTCTCTGCCTCTCTGCCTCTCTACCCCACCCCACTTGTCTGGAGAGAAAATATTACATCCGAATCTTCCAGGCCCTAGGGGATAATGACTGATAGAAGAAAAAATCCTGGGTCTCTGAACTTTGGGGAGTAAAGAGCCTCCTTGCTAAGCTACACTGAATTATGATACAAAGAAGAAATAAACTTTGGTATCCTGGCACTTTGGGAGACCGAGGCAGGCGGTTCACCTGAGGTCAAGAGTTAGAGACCAGCCTGGCTAATGTGGTGAAACCCCCATCTCTACCAAAAGTACAAAAAAAATCAGTTGGGTGTGGTGGCACACACCTGTAATCCCAACTACTCAGGAGGCTGAGGCAGGAGAATTGCTTGAACTCAGGAGGCAGAGGTTTCAGTGAGCCAAGACAGTACCACTGCACTGCAGCCTGGGCGACAGAGCAAGACTCCATCTCAGAAAAAAAAAAAATCTTCTTGAATGCAAGGCTCATATATGTGTTATTTCCTCTCTGCTTCTTATGTTCCTGGCACATGGCTTATGCTGAGTGACTGTTGGGTGATGGAATAAATATATGACTGAAACCACCTTTGCAAAAGTCAAAATTGAGAAAATTATGATGGTGAAAGAGATCTGACCATTTTGCTTCTAACATCCAAGCTGTTCTTGTTCATTCCCAGGGACAGGCTGAACTAACTTTGAAAGGAACTTAGTTTATAGTTCCTTCCTTAGTTTATTGTTCCTTTATAGAAAGAAAGACAATAGCAACTTCCCAAAACAAGCCCTCTTTTTGCCTGGGGACTAGACTGCTTTTGTAGGTCTAACAAATTAGCCACAAGATTAGAAATTATGGCCCAGGAGTCGTGCAGCTGGAGGTTCCAAGATTCTGAACCTCTCCAGATTGCTCTGAGGAAAACATCGCTATTGTAAAACCTGAGATCAGAGCTTGAGGCATTTTGCAGACCCTGTACTAGATGGATCAGCTAGAAACACCCAGATCAATAAACTGGCTCACCAGGTCTTGTGGCTCCCACCCAGGAACTGACTCGGTGCAAGAGGACAGCTTCGACTTCCTGCGGTTTCCTCTCCGACCCAACTCATCAGCACTCCCAACCCACTGGCCCCCTGCCCACCAAATTATCCAAAAAACCTCCGATCCCCAAATTCTCAGGGAGACTAATTGGAGTTGTAATAAAACTCCAGTCATTCATACAGCTGGCTCTGTACAAAGTAAACTCCTTATTGCAATTCCCCTGTCTTGATAAATCAGCTCCGTCTAGGCAGCAGGCAGGGAGAGTCTGCTGGGCTGCTGCATAACTAGACTTTTTGTGGGTCTAGGGGCAAGATGTGACCCAACTGGGGTCCTTCCCTCCTGTTTATAAAACAAGGAAGCTTGGCCTCACTTCATTCCATAAACATACTGAGAGGCCGCCTTTGTATAGTTAGTGAGCACCCACCATCTCCTGTGGCTGTCAGCGAGTCCATGGCAGAAATGTGCCCTTCAGGACCATGGCACTGGCGGGCTGTGTTGACTCTTGAATTACAAACTTAACCATGGAAATACCTGCTTTATGGGTACAACTAATAGTAATACAGATTTTAGAGACACAGCTAAAACTCTCTCTTAATCTTTCTTTCTTTTGCTTTCTTTTTTTTTCTTATTTCTTTTGAGGCAGAGTCTTGCTCTTGTCACCCAGGCTGAAGTGCAATGGCACAATCTTGGCTCACTGCAACCTCTGCCTCCTGGGTTCAAGCGATTCCCCTGCCTCAACCTCCCAAGTGGTTGAGATTACAGGCTCCAGCCACCACACCCAGCTAATTTTTGTATTTTTTTAATAGAGATGGGGTTTCCCCATGTTAACCAGGCTGGTCTCGAACTCCTGACCTTGAGATCTGCCTGCCTTTGTTTCCCAAAGTGCTACGATTACAGACATGAGCCACCACACCTGGTCAACTTTTTTTCTTTCTTAAAAAAAATTTTTTTTTGAGACAGTGTCTTGCTCTATTGCCCAAGTTGAAGTGCAGTGGCATGATCTCAGCTCACTGCAACCTCCACTCCTGAGTCCAAGCAATTCAAGTGATTATCCTGCCTCAGCCTCCTGAGTAGCTGAGACTCTAGGTACACGCCACCACACCTGGCTAATTTTTGTATTTTTAGTAGAAATGGGGTTTCACCATGTTGGCCAGACTGGTCACCTGCCTCAGCCTCCCAAAGTGTGGGATTACAGGCGTGAGCTACCGTGCCTGGCCCAAACTTTCAAACAGCTCATAGCCTGTTGGTGAAAACAGATAAACAGCTAGATATATCACCAGATGAGACAGAAAGCAAGGGAATTAACAATGTGTTACAACAGTGTTGAGGAGGGAATTGTTTCAACAGTCATGGCTAAGTGGTTGGGTACACTCTTGCATACAAAGTAACTACATCTTTTCTAGACAGCATTTGGTCATGATCACTACATTAAAACTATTAATATTTATTGTAGAAATGTACCCCCAAATCCCCAGCTATTACTTATGGAATATTTACAATGCACTGGGCATTTTTCTAAGTTCTTACATAGGCTCAAACCACATTTATATGTGAAGAAAAATGAGTCTTAGAAGGGGCACGTATCTTATTCGTGATCACCCAAAAAAAATGAGTATTAGGCTGGGGTTCATAAACTTGAAAACCTATATTCAACTTTCTCTTCTGGAAATGCCAGGCTTATCTGATATTAGGGGAGATCTCTGGAAGTTCAGGTAACTGGGGCTCAAGCAAGCTTCCCATAGACATTCCTTTACTGCTTTAATCACAGGAGAAAATCGGTGAGTCAGAAACACCCGGTTTCTTACGAGAGCTGGGGAAACAAGTGAATAACATCATAACAATCTAACATCATGTATCAGAAAACATGTGTCCATCCTTCAAACCAGGAAGACTATATTCAGGAATCTGAGCAAACACAGTAATTTTCAAATGTCACCTCAGAAGGCTACTGTAACTTTTTCGGTTTTCTGAGAGTTTGGCTCTTGTTGCCCAGGCTGGAGTGCAGTGGTGTGATGTCCACTCACTGCAACCTCTACCTCCTGGGTTCAAGTGATTCTCCTGCCTCAGCCTCCTAAGCAGCTGGGATTACAGGCACCCACCACCATGCCTGGCTATTTTTTTGTATTTTTAGTAGAGACAGGATTTCTCCATGTTGGCCAGGCTGATCTCAAACTCCTGGCCTCAACTGACCCACCCACCTCGGCTTCCCAAAGTGCTATTTTATGTTAACGCAATTTTCATGAACTGTAATTATATTATCCAACAAAATGATTACTAATAAATAAGACATTGTTTTCCTTGTTTAATCCCGTTAATATTCTTCTTAATAGAAGGGAGAAGGATTCTCCAATCTGTTTCTCTTTTTTTTTTTGAGAGAGAGTCTCATTCTGCTGCCCAGGCTGGAGTGCAATGGCATGATCTTGGCTCACTGCAACCTCCACCTCCCAAGTTCAAGCGATTCTCCTGCTTTGGCCTCTTGAGTAGCTGGGACTACAGGTGTGTGCCACCATATCTGGCAGAAAACTCATTTATTTACAAGTCAACACATTTTATGTACAGGCACTTTTTTAAACCAATGGAGAAACAAGATTATCAACACTAATGCTCACCTTAATACCTTCAAAATACGCATAGACTGAAGGGAATTTTGAATGCTGGAGTCATATGTGCACTATTTCTGCCTGGTTTCTTCCATCCTAAGAACTGGTCCTAATACATGGCATTTCCTAAGTGACTGGGGAGTGATTCAATAAGTACATAATCAGTCCTTACGTGGAGCTGTGGGAAGCGCATAACAGGATTGTGGCTTTCTCTTTTTTGGCTGTAGAACCTGGCCTCTCTTTATTCCATAAACATGCAGCTTGGTCCCCTTTGCACAGGTTGGTTAGGATCAGCGGCCTCCCATATCTGCGGTAGAGTCCATGGCCTTGCACTTTTCTGCATCCGCGACAGGTCTTGGTCAATGGTGGGGTTGCGCTGATTCTTGAAACAAGAGTTTAACCAGGGAAATCGTTACCAGATTTGGGAGTGCAAACTACTGGTGATAGAGGTTTTCAAGGCAAAGCCCAGAACCTTAAAAAGTTCATGTCCTGGCCAGCCACGGTAGCTCATGCCTGTAATCCCAGCGCTTTGGGAGGCCGAGGTGGATAGATCACCTGAGGTCAAGAGTTCAAGACCAGCCTGGCCAACATGAAGAAACCCCATCTCTACTAAAAATACATAATTAGCCGGGCGTGGTGGTGGGCCCCTGTAATCCCAGCTACTCAGGACGCTGAGGCAGGAGAATCACTTGAACCTGGCGGGTGGAGGTTGTGGTGAGCTGAGATCGAGCCATTGCACTCCAGCCTGGGCAACGAGCAAAACTCTGTCTCAAAAAAAAAAAAAAGTTAATGTCCTTATGGAGAAAACAGGCAAATAGCCAGTGATGTCACCAGGAGCTGGGGTGTCGAGGACATGCAGGATGCTCAGCCAATCTGAAGGAAGGAATTTTACACATTTGTGGATAGACTCATTTGTGAAAATTTTACAATGGACCTGACTCTCTAGTAGTTCTTATTATCATTTGTTTATAACCTCTTTTTTTTTTTTGAGACGGAGTTTCGCTCTTGTTGCCCAGGCTGGAGTGCAATGGCGCCATCTCCTCTCACCGCAACCTCCGCCTCCTGGGTTCAGGCAATTGTCTTGCCTCAGCCTCCCAAGTAGCTGGGATTACAGGCATGCGCCACCATGCCCAGCTAATTTTTTTTTTTTTTTTTTTTTTAGTAGAGACGGGGTTTCACCATGTTGACCAGGATGGTCTCGATCTCTTGACCTCGTGATCCACCCGCCTCGGCCTCCCAAAGTGCTGGGATTACAGGTTGAGCCACCGCGCCTGGCCCCCCATTTCTTCATAATCTCTAAATTAAAACTGTTATTCATAGTTACTGTAAAACTGAAAAAAAGCCTAGCTGGTTTTTTTTCCCTAATGCCTAGACAATAACGAACATTTCGTCATGTTCTTACCCAAACCCATCTTGCATTTCCAGGTGATGAAAATGAAGCTCAGAAGGGCAGGTGTTTTGCCCATGATCATGCATATAATAAATGCTGGGGCCAGGCACAGTGGCTCACGCCTGTAATCCCACCACTTTGAAGACCAAGGTGGGTGGATCACTTGAGCCCAGAAGTTGGAGACCTGTCTGGGCAACAGAGTGAGACTCCATCACAATAAATAAATGAATGACACATAAATAAATAAATAGGGCTGGAGTTTGTAAACTCAAGAACACACAATCATCCTCCTGTCCTGGGAATTGTAAACTTTCTTACATGAGAGGAGATCTCTGGAAGTCAGTAAAGGCTGCCCAAGCTTCCCATAGAAATTCCACCGAGTTTCAAGGGGCAGCCTGGCAAGTTGATGAGTCAGACAGACCTGGATTACATTTCACTTAAAAATGTATTTATTTATTAACTTATTTACTCATTTTTTGGTAGATATGTGGTCTCACCATGTTGGCCAGGCTGGTCTCGAACTCCTGACTTCAGGTGGTCCACTCGCCTTGGCCTCCCAAAGTGCTGGGGTTACAGGCATGAGCCACCATGCTTGGCCCTGCCATTAGAATTTATAGCCATGGAAACAGTTGAATTATATCGTAGCAATTTGTCTTTCTGTTTCAGAAACCTGAAATGTGTATATCCTTCAACTCACAAAACTATACTTAGAAATATAATCTTTGACAGGAATTTTCAAACTGAGTTACAACCACTTTAGGCATTAAAAAATTAACAAGTACCCACAAATAAATTTATACAGAGATTATATCTATATTTACCACATTAAAAATTAACACTCAGGAAATTTTAGTATTTTTTTTTTTGAGATAGAGTTTCGCTCTTGTTACCCAGGCTGGAGTGCAATGGCACAATCTCTGCTCACCTCAACCTCCGCCTCCTGGATTTAGGCAATTCTCCTGCCTCAGCCTCCTGAGTTGCTGGGATTACAGGCACGCGCCACAATGCCCAGCTAATTTTTTGTATTTTTAGTAGAGACAGGGTTTCACCATGTTGACCAGGATGGTCTCGATCTCTTGACCTCGTGATCCACCCACCTCGGCCTCCCAAAGTGCTGGGATTATAGGCATGAGCCACCGCACCCGGTGTTACCTATTAACACAACCAACATTCTAGGAACAATAGTTATATTTTCCAAACAAAAAATGGTAATAAAGGTAGCATCTTTTAATACTTTATCAAATATCTTTAAGGA
>CM052668.1:40072577-40112660 GCA_028533165.1 Leontopithecus rosalia
CTCACACTAACTGCTGTTCTTGGCTTCTGTAAATAAAACCTGCTAGCTTGCTCTAAAATGACCAGCCTTTGCATATCAGTAGTTACCAGAATTACTTCTGCTTATCAGCAAGTATTGAAAAGATGCTTGCCCTGCATCCCCTCACCCTAAACCCAGGATGTGGTTTTTCAGCTTAAATACCCTGCTCCCCCTGACTTCGGGGCCACGGGTTGGAGAGACATGAGTCCTCCGTGGTCGCCGGCAATAAAGACCCTACAATTTGGCATACTTTTGTCTTAGTGATTATTTCAATCTGGCATCCAATACCCCAGCCTTGTGATAAGGTCTTTTTTTTTTTTTTTTTTTTTTTGAGACGGAGTTTCGCTCTTGTTGCCCAGGCTGGAGTGCAATGGCGCGATCTCGGCTCACCGCAACCTCCGCCTCCTGGGTTCAGGCAATTCTCCTGCCTCAGCCTCCTGAGTAGCTGGGATTACAGGCACACACCACCATGCCCAGCTAATTTTTTGTATTTTTAGTAGAGACGGGATTTCACCATGTTGACCAGGGTGGTCTCGATCCCTTGACCTCGTGATCCACCCGCCTCGGCCTCCCCAAGTGCTGGGATTACAGGCGTGAGCCGCCGCGCCCGGCCTCTTTTTTTTTTTTTGTAGGCGGAGTCTTGCTCAGTCGCCCAGGCTGGAGCGCAGTGGCAGGATCTTGGTCCACTGCAGCCCCTGCCTCCTGGGCTCAAGTGACTCTCGGGCCTCAGCCTCCGGCCATGGGGTGGGCTCCAGGCCCACGACTCCACAGGGCCGCCCTGGGTCCCTCCCCGCAGGGCCGGCGATTTTCGGGAAGTCAGACGCATCCGTCGCCTCCGAGGTGGCTTTTCCACCGCAAGCACCCAAGAGGCAGTCCCCGTCACGAAGCCCCGCGCCGCCACGCGCTGGATGCCTCTCGCGCCGTCACGGCCACCGTGGCCCTGTCCCGCCCAGGCCCCTGGCTGGGCTGCCCGCACACCGGCCGCTCTCCTGCCCCGGGCCCGCAAACTCACCTCGCACGCCCGCCGTCCTGGCCTTGACCGGAACGTCTCCACATTCGGGCCCCGGGCGGGGGCGGGGGCGGGGGCGGGGGCGGGGGCACATCCGCGGCGCATGCGCTGTTGCTCGCTTGCGCATGCGCTCAGCGATGCGCGGGCCGAGTGCCCCGTGGGACACGAGGGCAGCGCTGCGAGACGTAGGAGGGCAGCGCTGCGAGACGTAGGAGGGCGCGCCTGTGACCTTCCTCCTTAAAACTAATGCCTAATTCAAGTTTTGGAGAGTTCATATACTACTTAGAACTTGGGGATAAATGACAAGAACAAAAAGAATCATAAACTAATTTCAAAAATTTGAAAATAAGTGGTGTCAGTCAAAATCCTTCCTCACACCACGTGTGCACCATCCATCAAAAGTTTACCCCAGCACTTCGGGAGGCCGAGGCGGGTGGATCACGAGGTCAAGAGATCGAGACCATCCTGGTCAACATGGTGAAACCCCGTCTCTACTAAAGATACAAAAATTAGCTGGGCATGGTGGCACGTGCCTGTAGTCCCAACTACTCAGGAGACTGAGGCAGGAGAATTGCGTGAACCCAGGAGGAAGTGGTTGCGGTGAACCGAGATCGCGCCATGGCACTCCAGCCTGGGTAACAAGAGCGAAACTCCGTCTCAAAAAAAAATTTACCCCAAAAACATAGGTAACCACTGTAGCTTATCTAAAGTGTCCTACTAAAGTTTCTTCATACCTGTAGAAAGTATGTATATGTACATGTACATGTACATGTATATGTGTGTAAGGCCTCCCTTAGTATTCCTGGGGCATTGGTTTCAGGACCCTAGGATATCAAATTTTGTGGACGCTGAAGACTCCTGTAAAATGGCACTGTATCTGCATATAATCTATGCACGTGCTTATGCATACTTAAAATCATCTCTAGGTTACTTACATTACCCAGTACAGTACCTACACATCACTTCATTCTTGTGGATTTGACAGTACTCAGCACACATGGCAAATCTAAATTGTGGTTTTTGGAACTTGATGGAATTTTCTTCCAAATTTTTCTTTTTCATTTTTTAACTTTGTTAGAGATGATGTCTCACTCTGTCACCCAGGCTGGAGTGACAGAACAGTGGAGCCCCTGAAGTTGGATGCCACTGCTGCAGGTTGGTCCCACTCATGCCCCAACCTCAAACTGGAGGCTGATCCCCGCTGCACAGAGAATGGGTCCTCTAGGCTCAGGAATGACTGCGCAAAGCTTCCCCTCTGGCTGCTCACCCATTGGTAAGTGAGGCCGGCTAGCTCAGTGAGTCCCATAAAGGACCCCCAGGTGGTGGGGAGGGCGGGGTGGGGAGGCTGACCATATGCTAACGATGAGCAGGACAAAGAGCAGGCAAATGAAAGTGCTGCCAGAAAAGGGTCTTGATCCAGACCTCAAAAGAGGGTTCTGGGATCTTGCACAGGAAGGAATCAAGGCAAGTCACACAGCATGGTGAAAGAAGCAAATTTATCAGAAGCTATTCCGTTACAGAGTAGGGCACTGTCAGAAAGCAAGCAGAGGAGACACCATCTCTGTTTTAAGTTTTTAGGGTCTTGTGCACGTAAAGACTAAACTAAGCCGTGACTACGTGAGGGTGAGCTGAAAGTTTGATAAAATTTATTATTCTATTGATTTAAAGAGGCTGGGAATGGTGGCTTGCCAGGCATGGTGGCTCATGCCTCTGATCCCAGCACTTTGGGAGGCGGAGGCAGGCAGATAACCTGTGGTCAGGAGTTTGAGACCAGCCTAATTAACATGGTGAAACCCCATCTCTACTAAAAATATTTAAAACAAACAAACAAAAATTAGCTGGGTGTGGTGGCACGTGCTTGTAGTCCCAGCTACTCAGAAGGCTGAGGCACAAGAATGGCTTGAACCTGGGAGGAAGTTGCAGTGAGCTGAGATCGTGCCACGGCACTTAAGCCTGGGCAACAGTGAGACTCTGTCTCAAAAAATAATAATTAATAATAACAACTAAGCTGTGACTATGTGAGGGTGAGCTAAAAGCATGATAAAATTTATTATCATATTGATTTAAAGAAAACTGTCCTTAGAAAGGTGAGAGAGGAATTGAAGGACTGACAATGTAGACTACAGAACCAGGAAATGACCTGCCAGAAAGTCTTTTATATGTGTGTGTTCTTCTCTATTTCTCTCTGTTTATTCCTCTTAGTGTTTGTTCCCTTATGCCTGTGAAAACCTCCTACATGCCAATTTTCGTGAACTGAAGGAACTTGAAATTCTCCCTTCCTGAAAATGCCTTTCTTCTTCTCCTCCTCCTTCTCCCCTCCTCCTCTTCCTCCTTCCTGAGGTCCTAAAGGCAATGAGGCCTTGGCTGCTTTACTAAAAGGAGGATGATTCAGAGGCTTTGAGGTTAAGGGACCACTTTTTGGGGATTGGAAGAAATCTCCATTATGACGTTAAGGTACCTATGGGAGACTACGTGAGACAGGGTGCCAGGGATGCCCACCTGGCCTCAATAAGACACCAGAGATGCCTGGGTGCAATGGTCAATACTGGTTTTGTGCATAGTAAGGAAAATTTAGAGCTCAGTTGGTTAACCTGCTACTACAGAGTTAAGTAGAGTCTTCTAAAGCTCTATATCTTCCTCTATTTTCTTCTCTGCTAGCTTTAAATACGCTGGTGCTGAAATAACACTTACTATTTATGGTCTAACTGAAATGGAAACACTGGAAACTTGTTTGAAACTGAAGAAAAAATGAGAAAAAGTTTTTACAATCAAAACTGCCATGAAAACTGCTTTACCAAAAATTTTGGTCCACAGCTTTCACGGAATTACCTATCAGGGCAAACAGAGTTTAGCCACGTGAACAGGTTCCAATTTTGTTAGAAATAATTTGCATCCAGCTATCTTTATACAATGTTAAGTTTGTATTGCTATCTCATGGCTAAAATTATGAGGTAAAAGCTTTTGGATCTGTGTGTGTGTGTGTGTGTGTGTGTGTGTGTGTGTGTGTGTGTGTGTGCATGCATGTGACAAAAACACGCAATGAGGAAAGGAGTCCCTATTTAATAAATGGTGTTGGGAGAGCTGGTTAGCCAAATGCAGAAAATTGAAACTGGAGCCCCTCCTTATACCATATACAAAAATCAACTCAAAATAGATTAAAAACTTAAATGTAAAAACCCCAAGTATAAAAACCCTAGAAGAAAATTTAGGCAATACCATTGAAGACATAGGAACAGACAAAGATTTCATGACAAAGATGCCAAAAGCACTAGCAACAAAAGCAAAAATTGACAAATGGGATCTAACTAAACTCAAGAGCTTTGCACAGCAAAAGGAACTATCATCGGAGTGAACAGACAACCTACAGCATGGGAGAAAATGTTTGCAATACATCCATCTGACAAAAGTCTCATATCCAGCATCTACAAGGTGCTTAAACAAATTTACAAGAAAAAAAAACCATTAAAACATGGGCAAAGGACATGGACAGACACTTCTCAAAAGAAGACATTTATGGCTGGGCGCGGTGGCTCAAGTCTGTAATCCCAGCACTTTGGGAGGCCGAGGCGGGTGGATCACGAGGTCAGCACATCGAGACCATCCTGGTCAAAATGGTGAAACCCCGTCTCTACTAAAGATACAAAAAATTAGCTGGGCGTGGTGGCACGTGCCTGTAATCCCAGCTACTTGGGAGGCTGAGGCAGGGGAATTGCCTGAACCCAGGTGGCGGAGGTTGCGGTGAGCCGAGATCGCACCATTGCACTCCAGCCTGGGTAACAAGAGCGAAACTCCGTCTCAAAAAAAAAAAAAAAAAAGAAGAAGACATTTATGTGGCCAAGAAACATATTTTTAAAAAGCTCGACACCACTGCTCATTAGAGAAATGCAATGAAAACCGCAATGAGATACCATCTCACACCAGTCAGAATAGCTATTAATAAAAAGTCAAAAACAATAGATGATAGCAAGGTTGTGGAGAAAAATGAACGATTATATACTGTTGGTGGGAGTGTAAATTAGTTCTACCATTGTGGAAGATAGTGTGGTGATTCCTCAAAGATCCAGAGGCAATCTCATTACTGGGTATACCAGAGGAATATAAATAATTCTATTATAAAGATACATGTGCATGTTCATTGCAAAATGTCTTTTCCAGGGATCTGGATGGAACTGGAAGCCATTATCCTCAGCAAACTAATGCAGGAACAGAAAAGCAAATACCACATGTTCTCACTTTTTTTTTTTTTTTGAGACGGAGTTTCGCTGTTGTTACCCAGGCTGGAGTGCAATGGCACGATCTCGGCTCACTGCAACCTCCGCCTCCTGGGTTCAGGCAATTCTCCTGCCTCAGTCTCCTGAGTAGCTGGGATTACAGGCGCGTGCCACCATGCCCAGCTAATTTTTTGTATTTTTAGTAGAGACGGGGTTTCACCATGTTGACCAGGATGGTTTCGATCCCCTGACTTCGTGATCCACCCACCTCAGCCTCCCAAAGTGCTGGGACTACAGGCTTGAGCCACCGCGCCCGGTCTGTTCTCACTTATAAGTGGGAGCTGAATGATTAGAACACATGGACACATGGTGGGGAAAAATACATACTGGGGCCTGTTGCAGGGTGTGGAGTGGGAGGGAGAGCATCAAGAATAGCTAATGGATGCTGGACTTAATACCTAGGGATGGGATGATCTGTGCAGCAAACCACCATGGCACATGCTTACCTATGTAACAAACCTACACAACCTGCCCATGTACCCCTGACCTCAAAAGTGGAAAATTCAAAAAACCCTACACATGTACCTACTACATGATCTGGTGATTTCATTTTTAAGTATTTACCCAAAATGTGGAAACAGCCCAGGTGTCAATCAATAGAAAAATAAATAACCAAAGTATGGTAGATTGATATGATAGAATATGATTCAGCAAAAAAGGAACAAATTGTCTATACATGCAACAAAATGGATGAATATAGGAAAACATGCTAAGTGAAAGAAGAGTTGCATAAAGAATGCATACTGTGTCATTCTATTTATGCCGATTCTACAACAAGCCAAACTAATGTATGGTGAAAATAAATTAATGCTTGCCTCTAAGGAGATAGAGTTGGAGACTTACTGATGAGGAGCATATGGGAATTTGGGGATTTATAATGTTATTTTGTATATTTGTTAATAGAGATTTGAGTTACTCAGGTGTACATATTTTCCAAAACTCTTTGAATAATATCTTTAATAATTGTATGTTTTGATATATGTAAATTTGACCTCACAGTAAAAAAGAAAGAATCCTTCAAAAGAAAAGAACTAGGTACATATAAATGGGAAAAATGCTTGTAGACAATCTTTTCATGTAATTAAAATGTTGTAATTATTTTGAATTGAATAACAACTGCTCATTAGATGTTGGGTCATTTCCAATTAAAAAGGGATTATAATATGAAAAAAACAAGTTTCTAAAAGTTATAGAATGGGTTCAGCTATAAAATGCTAACGTCTGATAAACAGTTCAACATTTATTGCTTCCTGAGTTTTCACTAAAATTTAAGAATTATAATAATTATGTGATTTGTATTCTTATTGAGAAAACAATAATTTTATGTAGTTTAGAGTTTATTTAAAATGATTTATTTAAAATGGTAGAAAGGAAACAGTAAGTGAGAGAGAGAGATAAAAGATTTTTAGATATAAATGTGTATTTTTAGTAAGAAAAGAAAATAATTTAATATAAGAAAACGATTTCATATGAAGTTTTGTCCTAAAATAAAATAACCGATTATTTTTAAAGAGGTATTATAGAACAAATCAAAAGGTCTAAGCATGTTATAGATGATCTGTGTAAGTCATGATAAAGTCTGTGGAAGAAAATTTATCAAAGAAATTTTGTATATGATTAAGTTGGCTACAATTATGAGAAATTATTCATAAGTCTTTCTGAGATTGGTTGTCTACATTAAAACAAGGTTTCTTTATGATATTAATTTACTATTAATGAAATTATTAAAAGCTTTGATTTTTAATTCTATAATCTTCAACCTACAGCTCCCTTAATCCTCAGTGGCCTCTGCAGGCAACACACTCCCTTTCTACCAATCACCTTCAGACTCCTCTCAGGGTCTCAGCCCAGCCAGTACCCAGTGTGGGGCATTTACCAGCCTTACTCTTTGATGACCCTTCCAGCAATCTCCCAGTGGGTTAAGAGAAATGGTTGCTGTACATTTTCCCTTCACAACTTTAGAGAGGTTTATAACTGAAAGTCTCATTCTGATGGACTAAGGGAAGATCCTGAAGAGTTTAAAAATCTCATTTAGAATATTTTCAGACCCATGACCTCAACTGGGCAGATGTCCAGTCCCTTTTAATATTCTCTCAGTGAAACAGAAAAATACCTCTGTTCTCAAAAAAGGCTAGGGAGGAAGTGGACCAAGACCAGAGAGAAGAGACAATCTTATTTTAGCTCTCTGAGCACAGCAGACATTAGACATAAGCTCCAAAAAGTAAAATTAGAACTCAATGCTCCCATCTCAAGACTAGTAGACCTGGCCAGTAAGGTGTCTAACAACTGGGATAGGGAGAAGGAACAGAAAGAAGACAGAGAGGACAAATGGCAAGCCCACTGACTGGCTGTTGCCCTCGAGTACTGGCCAGATAACTCACAGGATCCCTATCCATAGAGTACCACAGCTCCAGTGAGTGATCTTTGGTCCCCTAACTAACAGAAAGGATCCAGAAGACCTAAGGAACTAAGACCAAACCAACGTGCCCTCTGTAAGGGGGAGGATCACTGGATCCTCCATGTCTTAATGGAGGGGGAAGGGGACAGGTCCCTCCCAGGTGCCTCACAGAGGCAGATGGTCCAAATAGAAAAAAGATGAACAGGGCCTGTTAACAGGGGACTCGCCTATTTGAGTGGTCATTATTTAAGGCTTCGATTTATTTAGATATTTGTTTCATTCATGTAATGAAGAGCCCCCAATTAATAGATGCTTAAATATGACAGATGTTTATTTCTCATGTAAAAGCCCGGATAGGTAGTCAAGAATCATCAAACATAAACTCTTAACTCATTACTCTCACATCTTCAATTCATGGCTTCCATCTTTTGATCCAAGTTGGTTGCTCCAGTTCCTACCACCACATCTACATTCCAGCTTGTAGGGAAGGGGAAGGAGAGAGTAGAAGGCTGGTTGTGACCTGGAAATGACACATACCTTTACTGAGCTTATCTCATGGGCCAGATGTTAGTGACATGCCTACATCTAGCTGCAAGGAAGGCTCAGAAAATATTTACTTATTCTAAATAGCCACATAACCAGCCAACATTTAGGAAGAACAGGAGAATGTGTATTGGGAGATAATTAGTTGCTTTTGCAACTGCCTTCCTCCCCGTGCATACTGCTGTGGTCTGAATGTCTGTGTCCCCACAAAACACTTACGTTGATGTTCAAACCCCAGCCCAATAGTATTAAGACACGGGGCCTTTAGGAGGTGATTAGGTCATGAGGGCTAAGCCAGAAACTGGATCTTATTGGAATAATATTATGTAGCTTAAAATAGTGAGTAAAGAGTTAACAATCAGTCCTTCTAGTAGGACAGAAATCAGGGAAGACTCATTAATCTCAATAGGGGGAAATAATAGGCAGTCTCTTCTCAGTGTGCCTGTAAGAATGACTCAGCTTTGAACATCTTCAATCCAAGTATTGCTCTGCTGAAGATTCAAATTCTTGGGTGAGGAAGTCTGACTGGTCTACCCCAAACCATGTAATTATCCCTTTGCTGGGATGAGGGAGGGACAGAGATGGTGACTGGAAGGAACAGGGGCAGGATAGTTCACCAAACCCATGCAGTGTGCTGTTATTAAAAGGATGTTGGGCATACAGAAGAGCTATCCCGGACAATTCACCCTCTGGCTTTGTAAAAGAAACCATGCAATTATCCTGGGGAATCTTCTTGAACTACTTTGCTTGACAGTAGTCTCCCCAGACTTTTTCCATACTCCTCCTTGCCACTACATATGGCATATAAGTGGTATGAGGCATGCAGTAAGCTGGCAGACATTCATGAGAGGCTGGTGGGAAGGAAAAGAAAAATCATGGCTGGGCACAGTGGCTCAAGCCTGTAATTCCAGCACTTTGGGAGGCCAAGGTGGGTGGATCACAAGGTCAACAGATCGAGGCCAACCTGGTCAACATGGTGAAACCCCGTTTCTACTAAAAATACAAAAAATTAGCTGGGCATGGTGGCGTGTGCCTGTAATCCCAGCTACTCAGGAGGCTGAGGCAGGAGAATTGCCTGAACCCAGGAGGCGGAGGTTGCGGTGAGCCGAGATCGCGCCATTGCACCCCAGCCTGGGTAACAAGAGCGAAACTCCGTCTCAAAAAAAAAAAAAAAAAATCTAAGCCCAGAATGAATTTCTATTCCATGAGACTACAAGATTGCCCTCTCTCTGGTTAAAAGGGCTTGGCATGCTCAATCTGCTACCAGCTGTCTGCCTGGTATGCAGATATAGTACCAGTCCTGGCTTCTTTCTCACTTGTGCCTTTCTAGGGAAGGAGTGACTTAAATTCCTTGAGCTGGCTAGCCAAGACAGCATATGTTAATTGCTCTTTACCCTGCAATGTTCTGATCCTTAACAAATAGTTTAGATTCAACAGCCACTAATCCTTGAGAGGTCTGTCAAAAGATGGATTAACCATGTAAAAACAACCCAAGTGCAGGCAGTTCAGCCAGACTCCACAAGGCACTGAGGCAGGTGAGGCACCAGGAACCAGGATTTCCTCTGGCTTTATGGTTTATTTCCATCTAGGACTGTTTGTTCATAAGTATACCTAGCCCCAACCCATATAACCACCTAGGTAGCTCTCAGTCTCTTTTGAATCTGACTGGACACAGGGACAAGAAACCTATGGGCACCAATCAAGTGACAGATACCAGGGAGAGGTCGTCCAACAGAATAAGCATAGCAGTAGGGGAACTTAGTTACTCCTTCAACTGGGTGTGGGGTGGAGGAAGGAACTGCCCGAGTATAAGGATTGGTCAAGCAACCCCTAATGACACCTACTTCATTCCCTTTCTTTACAAACTTCTGTAACACATTATTTAGGAAATGCATCCTTAAAAAGTCCTGACCCGCCCACCCTGACCTATGCTGATGCCCCTTGTCACAGAATGATCAAAACTGTCAGATGGTACAAGAAGCTGTGACCAAAACAGTCAGATGGTACAAGAGATAAAGTTCTAAAAACATGAAAGAATGCAGCACTCTGTCAAATCCTACTTAGAATTAATGACAAGTATACTTTTGTATCGTAAGAGCAAAATTCAACCATTTGACATGAAGGATATTAAAAGGGCATGAAGTACATGACCATCTCCTCTGACTTACGGAACTGGGGAGAGAGCAGCCACAAATTATGCCACAAATGGTGCTACCCACTGGGGTCACCAATGGGGTTGGCAAGTTGGTTAAAAAGCTCTGATCATTATGGAATCACAGGCGTGTTTAAAAATTACCATCAGGGATGATAACCTGCTGAATTGCATGGGATGTTTCTGGTGGGGAAGTCAGGTTAAAGTCTGGTTAATGAACTTGGGGGAGAAACAGTACAGAGATAACCCCCTCAGGATAATTACTTTTTAACCTCAGGCAAGTCAGAAATAAGTACCTGAGATATAGTATTAACACTTTTATGTTAAGTGTTCATTATTGCCTGTGATATTTTTTTTTATGTTTGAGACAATCTCACATTTCCAATTAAAAACACCCACTCAAGTAACTAAGATATACTTGTGGTTATTATCAAGTTTAAAAAAATTGTTGGAACGTATGTTTTGGTTTTATAAGGGCAGTTACAAATGCGAAATCAAAGAGTGTTTAAAAATCCCTTAGAAGTAATTGTTGAAATAGATAAAAAAAAGAGTAAGATTTGCAAACCAAACTTTTTAGGCATACGGAGGGGCTCAGTTTTTGGATTTGTATCTCTAAGAAAAGAACATATTTAACAACCCCAAACACAAAACAGACAAAAGAAGAGATTGAGAAACACTTATTTTTAACTTTATTTTTATTGTTGACACTATTACAGATAGATAGAATGATCACAACCATATTAACAAACCAAAAACCTGTGCACAGAAACAAGATGAAGTAAGATGTCAACCATGGTTTTTGGATGGTGAGAACATGGGTGAGTTTCTCTTCTACATTTCTGTGACTTCAAACTTTCTATAATGACCACATAGTTCATATATAATGGAAATATATGTAATAAGGAGGACTACCAAAACACTAGAATGATGAAGACCTAAGGAAACCGAGACAAAATAACCATAATCCCACAGCAACCACACAAGTATTTCTTGTTTTCCATCTTTCTTCCCGTCTTTGACTGTTCTGCATACTTATCATTAACAACCTAATAACCACAGACTAGTGTACAGATCAAGATGATATGAGTGAATTTCCCTTTCTTTACTGAATTTCCAGTTTTCTGTGAGGATGTATTATATTTGTAATGGAAAAGCACACACATAAAATTTATTACCAAAACACCAAAGATTATTTAAGGAATTTGAGACAAAATATGTAACCAAATTCCCACAATGACAACACTGTATTAGTTATTTTCCACATCTTTCCATTTTAGACTTTACGCACACATATTTAAAACTGTCATAATCACAAGCTTGTGCACTCAAACAAGATGGAGGAAATAGATCAAGATGTTAGCAGTCGTTGTTGGATGTTGGGAATATGGGTAATTTTTTTATAATTTACTGTATTTTCTAATTTTTCCTCTGGGCATGCATTATGCACGCAATAGAGACATACATAATACACTGCTATAAGGACATTATTATAAGGAACATTTGAAAAAATTAAGATAAAAGTCTTTAACCGTAATTCCACAAAAGTAACATAACAGCTATTTTGAATATATATTTCAACACAGTTATAATCATAAACCTGTGCACAGAAACCAGAATAAACAAGATAGAGAAGAGTATATACGTCTTTGGATGGTGGGAATATCAATTTTTTTCCTCCACTTTTCTGTATTTTCCAAGTGTGTGATAATGAGTTCAAATTATGGTCACAATGGAAATGTGATCATAAACTTTTTAGTAACACTACCATAAAGAACATTCAAGAAATTTAAGAAAATAATGCTCAACTATAAGCCTACTACAACAATAACACCACAACAGCTTTTGACTATAAGCATACATTTTTAAACAGTTATAACTGTAGTATAAATATACTTTCGTGTCCTGCTTTCTCCACTTAATATTCCGTAAATGTATTTCCATGTTGCTAGCTCACTCACGATTATCATTTTTAAACAGCTGCATAAGCGTCCGTAGATAGGTTTACATAATCATTCTCTTGTTGTTTACCATTTGACACTATCTTTTCACTAAGTTAAGGTTGGAACGGACACCCTGACTTCTGGCAAGTTGCTTTCTGAAAAGGGTGTATGAATTAACACTACCAACAATGTTAACACCAACTAATGAACCCACAAAGTTCACCCTGACATCAACACTGATTCCCATTTCAAAAGTCCTCTTCCTATGTAGTACACCTCATTGTCCCTCAGCTTTCCTGATGTCCACTCCAACCTCAGGTCTTCCTACGCAGCCAGCCCTCACTTAACACCATGCCATCAAAGGCTCCTTCTTTTCCAAACTGCTCAGGACACCCCACTTAATTCATTCTAGGCAACCTGGCCTTCCACAATTTTTGCCTCTGGTGTTTTCTTTTGTCTGTCGCCTCTCCCCTCCTAGGTCTGGTGATATATTAGGACTCCCTTCTTTGGCTTACTCATTTCTGCTTCTTGCTCTCGGCTCTGCAATCTTCCTAAACTTTGGCACTCTGCATCTTTTGCATACTCCCGAGCCCTAATCCTGCAGATCTAGAAGAGTAAGATTCAGACACATTTCCCCCAGTGGGTATTTTAATTTTGCTTGTTCAAATGATCTACACTTATCTTTTGCAAAATTTTTTTTTAGTTTTTTTTTTTAAATTTTAATATTTTTTCCAGCCAACTCAAGGCCAAAAAAATCTCTTAATATAGTTATTATGCAAGGGGAGGGGAAGCAAAGGAGCACAGGTAGTCCACAGAATAGGACACAGGAAACCTCAAGCTGTGAGGTCGATTTAAAGGGAATGCTAAGATCAGACTACACAACACTCAGAAATACTCTAGGAAAGCTGAAAAAGAATGAACAGATGGTAACAAAACAAATTAAGGCTGCTGGGGAACCTGAGTCCATGTTAAGCTTGGGTTGACTGTAAAGAAAGCATTTTTTTTGTAAATGCAAGTTAGACATGGAGTTAGAGGGTCAGATAAATAAAGAAGAGAATTAAGTTAGCGATAGAAAGATCTAAGGATACTAGCTCCTGGGCACCTAGGGTGCAAACTGATTTGTGGCAGCATATGCTGATGCTACAGAGGGGACCCAAGCCACGTTGCTACTTGTCACTTAAGGCAGGAAGCGCACAAAGAAAGTGATGAAAGGTCGTTAGCCTGCATCATTATTTACAGCATGAGAGCCTCTCCTACGGTTCTCAACCTTCATTAGGCACTACTGTGATCTAGTGATGGTTGCAACCCATTCTTTAAAGGCAAAGATGTAAGATTTACAGGGAAAAGCTTCGGGTTTTATCAATTCACTATCATCAAACACATATTGAGTTGTTTAAAAAAAACAAAAAAACGGAAAACAAACTTGTAATATTTTTGCATGAGAACCACTGATAACATACATACAATGTGGCAACCAATCAATTTGGGTCAGAAAAAGGCCAATCCATATATTGTAAAGCCTTACACAGTATTAGGTTCCAAAGTGTTGCTGCAGACGGAATGGCTGCAGAAAGAAGCTCAAAGTACTTCTGCTTTCAAACAGCAAAGAGTAAAAGACATGTTATCCATCATGCCCACACCCTCACAGGACTATTTAAGGGTGAGGAACAAAACAGTTGCTCAAAAAGATACTGACAGGGTTCAAATAATGCACAGTAAATCTTTCTCAGGATCTAAGACACTTACAAATATATTCAAATTTGTTGCTCTCTTCCTCCTCTCCCCCTCAAAAAAAATCAGAGTACCAGGTAAGGAACCTCTGCACAGTAAACTGTATTAAATCCAAATCTATGTGATCACTGTTCTGCCATAATTTGCTATTTGATATACACCTCGGGAAATACTATGTATCGGTTATGCAAGTGTCATTTATAGTCCTGGGGCAATCTCTGTAGTCTAGAATACTCATAGGGTTTTCTCAGTCTGATTACTTGGAAAGGTAAGGTGTGTGCTGTGGCTTCCCCATATGTAGACACTGATGTCTGAAGGGGAAAGCTTAAGACTGTGAAATCTCTACATTTAGTCTCTTTTCAATCTGAGTTCAGTGATGTTAAGTCAGGTGTGTACACGCTAAGGTTGTCTCCTACTGACATTATCATGGATTGGTTTGAATTCTGTGGTTGGGTAAGGGTCAAGTCCTAGGTGAAGGTTTTCTAACCTTTACCCAATGCTGTCAGCCGGTGTGGGTATTCTGGTGTCTGGCGAGGGACAGGCGGTCACTAAAGAGCTGCCCACAGACATCACATTTGAAGTATTTCTCGTCGGCTTGATCGGCACCACCTGTGCTGGTGCTGGCACGTTCAATGTAGCCTGAGCACTCTCCAAAGGCGTTTGCAGGCTCAAATATGACCACGCTGGCATGGGTTTTCAGGTGCTCGCCGAACGCTGCGCTGGAGGTGAAGGTTTCTGTGCATTCATGGCAGTCATAGTATGGTTCTTCCACCTGAATCTCTTCATCTTCACCTTCTTCAGGGTCTTCGATCCCCGCACCATCAGGCTCGTCGGCATCTCCCTCTGGCTCTTCAGCTCTTTCTTCTGGGTCTTCAATCCCCGCACCATCTGGCTCGTCAGCATCCCCATTTGGCTGCTCAGCCTCTCCGTTCGGCTGCTCAGCCTCTCCATTGGGCTCTGCAGCCTCTCCATCTGGCCCTTCAGCCTCTCCATTAGGCTCGGCAGCCTCCACCTCTGGCTCGGCAGCCTCCACCTCTGGCTCGGCAGCCTCCACCTCTGGTTCGGCAGCCTCTACATTTGACCCCTGAATCCTCAGAACTTCTTGTGGAACATGGACATTGGCTTCAACTTCCTGGGCTGCTGCTCCAGCTGCTTCATCATCATCATCATCATCATCATCATCTTCTTCTTCCAGATGAAGCTCCTTATGTTTAGTGAGGACTGTGCTATGAATAAAGGACTTACCACAATCCTTGCATTCATAGAATGGCATAGCTCCTTTGAGGGGCTCAGTAAGAAATGAGGTGTGAGTATAGGAGGACCCATACTCATAAGGCTCATTCTTATGAACAGTTACATGATCTGCAAGTTCTGCCGCATTGACAAAAGATTCTCCACAGACTGCACATTCAAAGAGTCTCTCTTCAGTCTGACTTCTCTGAAACTCAGTGAGGGCTAGGCCTGGAATGATAGCTTCCTCAGCCATCTGGCTCTGCTCCAGTAAATCATCTTCCCTATGAAGTCTCATATGCTCATTAAGGGCAGAGCTATGAATGAAGCCCTGTCCACACAACAGGCATCGAATGGCTGACCCAGCAAGAGCAGGATTCCTCTCTGCAGCACGATTCCTCCGTGGCTTCACGGGCAAGAGGGCAATAAAACCATCATCACACCCCTTCAAGGAATACAGCTGGTCTTGTTCATGGATTCTCTGATGCTCGAAAAGGAATGAGCTATGAATAAAAGATTCCCCACACTTTGGACATTCATATAGCTGCTCTCCAGTGTAATTTCTCTGATACTCGCTGATGGAATGGGTGTGACTTACAGAATGTGTGTACTCCCGACTGTCAACCAGGCACTTCCTCCTGTGGACTTTCTGATGGTCTGTGAGGTCTGTGAGATCCACAAAGCCCAGGCCACAGTCCTCACATTCATAGATTGTGTCATCAGGGTCATCCTTCTGAGGCTCTTCCATGTCTGAGCCTTGAATGACAGGGTCTTCAACTATCTCCTGACTGTGAGTCTCCTCGCCAGGCGTCTCCTCACCTTGGGTCTTCTCACCATTAGACTTCTCACCATGGGACTTCTTGCCATGGGTCTCCTCCCCATGGGTCTCCTCCCCATGGGTCTTCTTGCCTTGAGACTTCTTGCCATGAGACTTCTCTTGGTCATAGTTTTTCTGGTGTGTGTTGAGGTCTCTGCTGGTAGCAAAGGATTGTCTGAACCCCTTAAATTTGTTCCGTGCTTGTTCTTTAGCATATTGCTCTTGGGCATAACTCGTTTGAGGGTCAGTAGGTGCCAAGCTGCGAATGACAGACCATTCATAGTTTCTGCTTCCAGAGGGCTTCTCTCTATCATGAATCTTCTGGTGCTCAATGAGGTCAGACCTATGAGCAAAGCACTCTCCACACTCCTGACATTCATAGAGCATCCCTCGAGGGCGATGTGTTTGTTGTTTACCGAAAGGTAGAGAGTGAATTACAGAGGTCTCATTGCTCCTATGCTCAATATACTTCTTTTTAGCTCGAGCCTTCTGGTATTCACGGACATTTGAGCTGGGAACAGAGAATTCACCATCCTTCTTAAATTCACCAGATCCCTTTCCAGGAACACTTTTCTGAGGTCTGGCATGGGATACACTCGGTATGACTGAGTCTTCATAGTTGTGACTCTTACTGCCCCCTTCACAAGGGTTCTCTCTGGCAGGAATCTTCGGTCGCTTACCATTTAGGTCTGAGATATAAATGGAGGATTCTCCATTCTCATCAGATTCCACCAATTCATTTCCATTGTGACTTTTTGGAGGTTTGGAAGCCACTAAGCTATGGATAACAGACCTACTGTATTCCCTTTCTTCAGAGGTGTTCCCTCCAGCACGAACTCTCTGATGGTTGATAGCATCAAAGCTCTGAATGGTAGACTCTGCCATTACTTTTGGTTTACTGGGCCCTGCTACGCTGTGACTTTTTTGAGCTTCCACAGAGGCTAGGCTATGAATAACAGATCTCTCATATGAATTCCCCTCATAGACATTTTCCTTAGTGGGACTCTGGTTTTCAAAGGGGTTAGAGCTAATGGTGAAAGGCTTCTCGTCCTCATCACTTTCAGGAGGTCTTGTTATAGTATGACTCTTCTGAGATTCAGTGAAGGGCATGCTATGAATGAGAGATTTCTCATACCCTCTGCCTTCAAAGATGTTCTTTCGAGAATGAATTTTTTGATGCTCACTGAGCTCTGAGCTTTGCATGAAGGCATCCCGGCCATCTGTAAAGTCGTAGAGCTTCTCCTTATTGTAAGTTTTCTGGCGCCTTTTAAGGGACTGACCAGGAATAAAGGTTTCCTCACACACTTTACCCTTATTTTCAAATGGGTTCCCTCTAGTATGGATTTTCTGATGTTCTTTCAGAGATGAGCTATGAAGGAAAGTCTCCCCACACACCTTACATTCGTACATTTTCTCTTTACCATACATTTTCTGAAATTCATTAAGGGCTGAGCTGGGCATAAAGGCTTCCCCACGCTCGCGTTCGCGTTCCCGTTCATTATTTTTGTCATCCCCAAAGTGGATTTTCTGGTGCTCAATAAGGGCAGAACTATGAAGGAACGTTTCCTTACACACCCTGCACTCATAGAATTTGTCTTTGCCATACATTTTCTGAAGCTCACTAAAGGTTGGGCTAGGCATGAAGGCTTCCTCATCCTTCTGATCCTTACATTCCACAAGATACTCTCTAGCATGAATTTTTCGATGTTCAGCCAAGGCGGCACTCTTATTGAAGGTCTCCCCACAGTCCTTACATTCAAAACGTTTCCCTCCAATCTGACTTTTCTGAACTTCACTGACAGCCACACTGTGAATAAAGGACTCACCATACTCATAGAGGTTCTCTCTAGTATGCATGATCTGGTGCTCAACAAATCCTGAGATGACACTGAACGACCTCCCACACTCATCACATACATATGGCACTGCCCCCAAATCAAGTGGCTGTGACTCGGTGAAGGATGGGGAGCTGAGGCTGCTCAGGCTGCTCATGCTCATGGCTTTTCTCAGCTCACTACCACATTCAAAGGGCTTCTTCCTGGGACAGGCTTTTTGATCATGAGTCGAGCCCTTCCCATCTGTGTCAAAATGATAGCGCCTCTTTCTTTCAAGGATTCTCTTTCTGGAAACAAGGGTTGAATTGAACCTAAAGCCTCCCCTGAATGAATTCCCTTCATAAACCCTCTCCTGGATCACTGACTCCCTCTTGTTCAATGAAAGGTCCTTCCAGTTATCATCTGACATTCTGGGGAATCTCTGGGACCGGTCGCTTGACTCCCTTGCTCTTCCTGATTTGGAACTGCGTGACACATCCTTGATGAATTTTTCCATTATCACCCCGTGGGAAGATTCATCTTCACAAATCCCCCGCCGGTGAGTTGATTTTTTGGCTTCAGGCATAGTTTTCAGACCTGGAAAGAAACCCCAAATGTAAATACTCCCTAGTCCCCATAAGAATGACAGTGGAACTTGAAGGGATGCACCCTTCTATGATGTTTGGGAATAGAAAGTGTAGAAGTTTCTGTGATAGCTTCTTATTAGTTGTGTGGCTCCTCTGTGAGATGTGTCTCCTGCTTACCTCGACTTGTGCTTGGGTAGGCACTTCTCTTGGATCTTGATGAGTGGCCCTGTGTCATGTGGGAGTGGCCATCGTCTTCAGCAAGCTGCACTCCTGGTCACAAGAACAATATGGTTCAAATTCAAGTTGAAGACCAAGACTCACCCTTAAATTGATCTTCCTCTTTCACTGGGCCACTAAATATGAGGTTGCCCATTTCTGATTCTTTGGATGTCAGAAGACATTTGCTGTCTCATTTCCCTACTATCTATTCCCTAATCCATTAAAATCTGCATGCAATTCTTCTGACTCTGCTCAGAACTGTGTACAAAGACCCCACATGTCCCTGAAATCTGAAAGGGATCCCTGAAAGACTGAAGAAGACAGTCCCTGGCTGTGTTAGTCTTTATCTTCCTGTAACCACTTTTTAAGTCCTCTTTTTCACGGGCCTTCCTCTTACCTCATGACTGCTCTTCCTTCGCCTGCTCCCTCCTTGAGGCCCCACGGCCTTATAGAGCTGCATGGCCAACTACCCACCAGAACTTGGGCAGATGTCTTCCAGCAAAGTCCACATGGGAACTCAGTATCCTGTCCTGAATGTCTACTTAAAAACCTATAGTGCTTCTGCTCTAGAAAAAGCATCAACTATTGTGGCAAAAAAACATCTCCCTGCTTGTCCTCACCCTGTACAATGCATCTTTACCCAAAGTCAGAGGCATTTCTTAAGATCACAAATGTCATTATGTACTCCCTCATTTGAAATCTTTCAAAGGTTTCTTATTACCCTTGAAGTCCAAATATATTAATGTGAACTCTAACTTCCAACTTAAAAAGGAGCAAGAGGACAAAATGCTTCAATGACTGGACTGGCAATAACTGAGAGAAGGAGCTGCTTACCCAGGGAGAGCAGCTTCCTGTAGTTTTCCATGTTGTCCTGTACTGTGTTGTGAGGTTTCTTGTCCTCGGTGAGGTCCACCATGTTTTGGTATGATTCGGCATCCTAAAACAGCAAACGAAGACGTCTTAATGGAGTCTGTCCCCACCGATGTCCAAAGACGGGATAATGCTGGCGACATGGGAGCTACATATACGAAGTTTTATAGGAAGTGCTCACGATATTGGGGTTCTGAGTGATCCAAGTCAAGTGTTACTAGGGGCCTATGCCGTACCTACCTTGATGCTACACTCTGAGGCAGATCCCAAAGACGCATGACACATATTCCTTGCCCTCATGCAGCTTATAATTTGGTTGGAGAGAAAAGACTCATGAAACAATTAGAGAACAATAAACAATAAATTGGGGTACAGATAATAAGTGCTAAACGGTTTTTGTAGAGGGACAGTTCAGGGTGGCCTGAACAGTGAGCAAAGGTTTGTGGAGGGCAGGTGGGGCCTTAAGTGGTGGGTTAGATTATGATACATGTAGATAGAAATTGGTGGGAAAGCTTAAACAGACTAAATATCACACAGGCATGAAGTACTCGAGGAACAGAAAGAAGACACACTCAAGCAGACATGTGGTCAGGATGTGACTTAAACCTCCCTCCTGGTTTCTCCATGGCATGGCATGGCTACATTGAGGGAGTTTTCAGTTTGTAGAATTCCCAAATAACCCAGGAATAACTGTAAGCCCTGAGGGCATTTTTATAATTGCCTTTTCTGTTTTAACGGATATTTACCTAAAAAGGAATTTAAAAACTCCTTGCATTACTCAGGAGAACTTTCTATGCAAGATCCTAAAGGACCTTTGCTTATCACCAGGGGGCTGACTAGAACATCAGTGGTTTCAGGGAGTCATGGTCACAGGAAGAATGGCACTGAGACTGGAGAGAGACTTGAGAAGGGAGATGGTGCTATGGGAAGCCCATAGACTTTGAAGCTGGACAGAACTCTGGGTCAGAGGAGCTCCCACACCAATTATGAGCTATGCGACCTTGGGAACCGAAATCTTTTTGAACCTTTCTTTCAGGTTCTTCACCTGTAAAATGGGGAGAAGAGCATCTGTCTGCTTTGGAATACTATGGGTGAGGATTTTCTGCAATGCGACATGTTGCCTAAACATTAAGAAAAATCATGTAAAGGAAATACAAATGTTTTGGTATTAAATCTACCATAGTTCTATTGCTGGGAAGAGGCATTGAGCAACATGAAAAATGTAGCAAAAAAGAGGATTTGCGGAATAAGGTACATCTACCAAGAAAGAAAAAGAGGTACGGGCATTTGGGTTTAAGAGAAAGTCTTATTATGCACTGCCTGTGTCCTGCCACAAGAAAGCAAAAACAACAACAAAAACTAATAGGGCAAGAAAACGAAGCAGAGCTTCATAGATGAAATTCTTTTTCACATGAAAGAAAAAGCACACTTTGATTTAAAATTAAAATCTACGCAAGTGGGCAGCCCTAAATTGGTTGTTCACTTTGTGTTTGTCATCAACGTGACACCTTGAAGTATACACACTGCAATCAAGTTCAACAGAAGAGATGCTGTCCTGAGAACAATGCTAATATGTTACAATGTAATTTTCACAACATTTCCTACATGTGAACACTTAAGGGATTTACTTGTGCCGCTAAAAGATGAGAGAATTTTCTGTTTTGTACACCTTCAAAATGTAATTTCTGTCATCTGCTGCTGGTGTTATTACCGTACTGTGTCAGTAGGAATCAGTGGCTTTCAGACTTGATTGTGCAGGCATCGGGCTTGGATGCCAATTCTTCACACATTGTCAAGGAAGGGCATTTAAAAAGCAAAACAAGACAAAGCCCCACTACCAGGACACCAGTGGCCAGGCCCACACATGACTCCAGCCTTTTCCCCTGTGTCGCAGCCACCTGACCCTTTAGTTCCTATCCCACGACTTTAGCTGAGCTCTCCCTAATGCCTGGGGTTCCCTCCTGCAACATCTGACCCGGCCTGCTCCGGCTCTACACGGCAACTGTGAATGCCTCCAAGACCTTTCCCTTCAATCCAAATCAAGGCCCGTGTTATAATTTCTTGCTAACTCTCTATTTTTCCTTGAGGGCACTGAGAATGATTAACAGTTAGATATAACATTTCTGTCAATATTTACTTGTGTAACTGTCAAAAGCTTCTCAGGGCGGGGCCCCTCTCTGTGTTGCTCACTGCTGTGCCCCCTAGGGCCTAGGCCTGCTGTCTCACATGGGGTGGGTACTGATATGTGAAGGAAAGGAAGGCCAAGCCTAACGGCTCCTCCCTTCTTTGAGTCCTGTCAGTGCTGGGGTCCTCCTCTACAGTCCACCATGTCTAGGTGGTCTAAGTGACTTCTCCTCCTTCCTAAAATGCAAGCTCAAGTCCCACACTTTTTTTCCCCTTCATGAATCTCCCTGGTACATGCTGCCTCTTAAACCACAACTGCCGTAATTGTTAACATTTAACGGTGTACCTACCATGTGCCAGGTACTTTATCTATGTGTGTGACTGACTTCTCACAGCAGCCCTGGGAGCAATCCCTGTATCATTTTACAGATGAGGAAACTTAAATTCAGCTTAGTTGAGTAAATGGCCCAAGTCCACACAGCTACCAAGTGGCAGAGCCAGGCTTTGAACCCAGCTCTTGTCAGCTCCAGAGCCTTTGTTCTCCCTGGCCAGTCTACTCTGCAGACCCACAGCTTTCCTGGCTCCCTCCTGAGGACCATAAAGATCCCGAGTCACTCTGCTTCCCTGGCCCTGTAGAGAATGGCCAGTGTGACCAACCTACCAAGTGACACATGCTGAAGGGCAGGAGCTCCTCTGACCACATGGACGACACAGAAACAGGCAGCAGCAACCTGGGCTGCTTGTCATCTGTGGGATGGGCCCCGGCTCCTCCTGGAGTGCTTGGGCTCTCACACCAGGTGGGACTCTAGGGGGCAAATAAACATACCATCCAGGGAAAGAAAGGCATCTCTGCCATGAAATAAAGATGGCCTTTCTAGAAAGAGAGTAAACCTGAGCATACCTGAGATCGGGACTCACAGGCCCTGGAATCCCTGTCGTCATCTCTTTCCATTTCAAAGCTTGTTTTTGCCATCACAGGAAGGGAAAGATCCCGCTGAGGCATCCCTGGGAAGAGAAAAGGCATCAAGAAGGAGCAGGGCCCAGTCCATCCTGCAGGTCCCAGGTTTGGCCCATTCAACTGTGAAACCGGCTGTGTGGTATACAAGAGCAACTGCCTTTATTTCTCTTCTCTGCCTTCTGTGGCAGGCTCTGAGGAGTCAATGAAACCAGTGGCCCCGCAACAACCCAGACCCAGGGCAGTGCCAGGGGCCCCACCTTATCCTTCTGCTCCCAATCTCAGAGGTGGTTCAGATTGTGCCCAAGCTGTGTGGGTCCAGGTACAGTGCCCACCAGCTTTATCGTTCGGGCACAATCTCTGGGTCTCCCAAGCTGCAATGTGTGACATGGAAATGGCATCAGAGGCCCCATCCCGCAGGATCACGGCTCTGAACAGTGCCTAATGTGTTGTGAACCATCACTAGATGTCACTCACTCCTGATATCCTTCTCCTGCCTAATTTTAGGGGTGCCCTGCTGCCCACAGCAGTGTTCTCCAAGTCCAGAAGCAACAGGAAATGATTTCTGGCAGTATGGACACCAACGATACAATGGTGTGATGACTGGTTCCCTTCCAAAATCTCAGGCCTGGTTCTCACATGCGGCACTTCCCTAACACTGCAGGAAGTCGTGGCAGACATTCCTAGTTAACAATATTGTTACAAGTTGCTTTCCTTTCTTGCCTTCTGCCTATGGCACTTTATACTAGTTTCCAATTTTTGCAGTGGCATAGTATTTTATACAGAAACTTCTAGTTTTAAAAAAAAGCAGCAGCTTTTTTTAAAAAAACTTTTCTTTTTTGCTCAGAAGAACACTGAGCAAACCGTAATACAGGTGGTGAAACCTGTGCTTGTGGTACTGAGTAGAACTTCACAAACAGGACCCTTGGACTCAACTTTTGGGGAAGCAGAATACAGTCCAAATGGAACAGCAGGACTCCGAGGTCTGCCACCTTCCCCTTGAACCTGTGCACAGCACATACGCTATCTCCTCCTACTGAGAAAGAAAGTGGTTAAGACTCACTGCTTCTTGGGTTCCTTGTGTAGGACCAGCGGCCTCGTGGCTCCATGTCTCTGCTTCTGCCCCTCCGGTCCCAGTCCCGGTCACCTGAGCAAGTAAGACATTCCAGTGGTTAACAAAGCACTTTGACGTACCTGTTTTCCCTGTATGTGTATAAACACCCTCAGGAGAGAGATCCAAAACGGAGGGCTCCAGATTCCCAGGCTCATCTGGCCCCTCCTCTATCCTATACCCGCAACATGGTTTCTGCAGGCTTCGCACAAGTGGGGCTTGCTTCAGAGCAAGTTCCAAAGCTCAGTCCAGTAGCTAACCTCTGCTTCAGATTCCTTGCTGGCTTCCCAGTTCCGAAGGGGCTAAGTCCACATTCAGGAGAATGGACTGCAGACCCTCTACTGTCTGGCAGCCCATCTTAAAGTGCATGTTATTCTACTACAGAAAACCAAAACCCAAGAAACAACACACATGCCCTCCTTGAAAGCAGTGCTCTTTATAAACGCTCACTGAAGCATCTTTAATGAACCTTCCTGGAGGGGCTGGGGTTACAGCTGGAAGCAGCCGGCTGCAAATTCCTAATAGCTTTCAATACTCTATCACTGAATAAAACAATATTCAGTATTTAAGGTGTCTATTTACATATAAAAACATCTCATTATGCCATCAATTAATTTACCGTCTCCTCAGATCTGAGTGAAGCTGACCACTTAAGGGTGGTGGGCCATCTTCACGGAGGCCTCAACCTACCATGTTTCCATCTGAAAGCACCTGGCAGTGCCTGCTCATGGGTGGCCAGTGAGGATGGGTACTCACCACTGAAAGAACACACTGAGCGAGGTGGTGGGGACTCTCCTCTGTTCCGGGTCATTTCGTCGTCGCTGGTCACGTCACTGTTGTCGTCTGAGAGGACACCAGATGCCAAGTTACCATCTCTGACCCATATTCTCCCAGTAGTTCTCCCCAGCCGCTAAGATGCATCTCCCCGTCACACACACATAGGGTTGGAGTGACCTGATCCTGACATTTCCAAGCTCAAAATCCTTCAGTAGCTCCCAACCACTCCTGACACCTAAAAACTGAGGGGGAGTATGGTGGCCGTGACCACCCTGACCTCTGTCCGAGAGACAAACAGGAGGCAACCTCCTCATGCACACAGCAAAAGGGCAGGAGCCACAGGAGGCTTCCTCTTTCACAGGAGTGTCCCCTTTCCCTCCTCATGTACACAGCAAAAGGGCAGGAGCCACAGGAGGCTTCCTCTTTCACAGGAGTGTCCCCTTTCCCTCCTCATGTACACAGCAAAAGGGCAGGAGCCACAGGAGGCTTCCTCTTTCACAGGAGTGTCTCCTTTCCCTCTCCTGACTCAGGACAGTGGTTCTCAGCCTGGGCAGTTCTGTCTGCCAGGGAATACTTGGGCATATGTGGAGATACTTTTGGTGGTCATACCCAGAAAACCACAATGAGGCTCAATATCCCACAGTACCTGAGACACCCTCACCCCTCCCCACCACAGAGAGGGATCCAGCCCAGACCATGTTGGAAATGCGGAGGAGGAGAGTCCCAGGGCATACCTGCACCCTGTGCTGACCACCATCACCCCGTGGAGAGTCTCACCTTCAGGCTGGTACATCTCCTTGTAACTGTCTAGCAGAGTGGCGAGCTTCTCGCAGTTCTCTGGCTTTTTTGCTGGCACCCAAGGCTTGAGCTTTTCAGGGATGATGGTCAGGTACTGCTCAAGGACCAAGAGCTCGATGATCTCCTCCTTGGTGCAAGTCTCCGGCTGTAACCAATCAAGGCAGAGGTTTTGGAGTTTGATCAGGGTCTTCTGAGGTCCAACAAATTCCACACAGATTAAGTTCCAAAACCTCTGATGAAAAAATTCAGAGTCAGCTGGGCCTTCTCCTATGATGACACCTGGCTCCTCAGTCAAGTCACTGTCTAGCTCATACAGATTTGGGGCCCAGGACTTCTTAGGTTTGGTGACTGATAAGTGCTTTGGAGGCAGCATTTCCCTAAGTGAAATTTTCACTGGAAGAACCAAACATAAACCAACAGGAAAGACGTGGTAGCCTGGTCAGTACTCAGGGACCTATAGATCGTAAGGAGATATAGACACGTCCCAGAAGTCGAGGACCAGGCAGCAGTGGGAGCCACTCTGCCAGGGACATTGACAATGCTTTGGGATAGGAGAGTCCGCAGTAAGCACACACACACACACACAACCGTACAAAGTTGGCCTCAGCATGGCAGTCACAAGCATGACCCCTAGGCTTCACACAGACCTATTCTTGAGGAGTCAGCTCTACTACTGACGTGTTATGTGACTGTGGGCAACTTGTCTAATGCCCTAGAGTCTGTCTCTGTGATCTGAGAAATGAGTGCAAGAGCATCTTCATCCCTTTCAGAACTGTGAAGCATAAATAAACGAAGATACCTAAGACTTAACTGCCCACGCAAGGCACAAGAGAAATGTTTAAGGCCCTAGCCATTACTAAAATCAGATGACAGCCTGTTTATTAGCAAAAATGAAAAAGGAAAGTAGGAGTTGGGGCAAATCCTCCCCTTTCTAACATTTCATCCCTTAACATAATTATTAAAACACAGTATACAACATATACAAAATGGAAGACCACTCGAAAATACTAAAAGTACTCAATTCTGGGTTAGATGACATTCTTCCCTCAGACAGTGACAAGTGACCATTGGGCCTCCTGATGCTACCGCGTGTTCTTTTGCCTTCATCGATCTTGTCGAAGATCTAATCTATCTAAAAGAACTGGCTTTGTGTTTTGATATTCCTTTCTTACTGTTTCTTTACATAGTTCATTTATTTCCTTGTCTTTATTTTATCGTCTGCCCTCTTCCATTTTTTTTTAACTTTTGAGATTGGATATAAATGATTTTCAATCTCTCCTCTTTCTTTATGCAACCAAGTAAAGCTATGCATTTCTCTTTACTTAAAAGAATTTTCCCTATCATTTAGGCGTTATTATGTAGCATTTTTATGACTGGTCAGCACAACTGGTACAATTAAGTAGGGCAATATGGAAAAGAAATCTAAGTCTGGAAGCATAAACCACCTACCCTAACACTGTTGTTAGTTACTGGCTTTACTTCCAGAGAATAAAACAAACATATGCAGCAAAAATTTTCTCCCTTTGTTTTAAAAGGAAAGTAAGTCAAAATTTTTTAATTTAAAAAAAGTCTAAAGGAAAACTGAAGGTGTTTCCATTATTCTGAGTCTCTAACTAGACATTATCACTTGGAAATCAACGTAGAACAGCAGTAAACTCATGTTTACTCATCTCAGTGATGGGTTCCCACTTCCCTCCCTATGCAAACTGCCCTCCCACGCTCTCTCCCATCCATATGTTATCATCTCATGGAGCTTGGGCACCATCCAATGCACATGCCTCAATCCTGAAGACCTTAGCGACTGGACTATTCCCTCGCTACCCTCCTTCAAAAGGACTGAGATATCACAGAGAGCACAACACAGATAATGCTCTGCTGGGCAGAAGAATCCCAAAGCAAGAGAACGCAACAGGCCAGAGAGTCCAGGCTCCAGATGACTGGCGTGACATTTCAGACATGGTCACTCTAACTGAGAACAACCAAGAGCAGAGGCCTGTGCCTGTGAGGGAGATGGGCAAGGGCAGATGGCCCAATTCTGCTATGTGGTAGACAGGCTCAGGAGAATACGCTGGTACCTGAGATGATACTAGCCCTTATCCTCAGACAAGGAGATACCCTCAGATATGTAATCACCTGTCTAGGAACAGGATCCTTTCTGGAACTTCAGACCAAGCAGCTATCCACAGCAAGAGTCAAAACACAAGTCCATGCAGATGTTTTAAAGAAAGAAGTACATGGACTAAGAATAATACAAAAGACATGTAGAAGGAGTGTCAGAGAATTAACTCCCCAAATGACTGGGGGCTCAAATAGCACTGGGGTGTCTCTTCTATACCTTCAGGGAAGGCCATTCCCAAGCCACGTAAACCATGCCAGACAAGAGGAAGAAAAAGCTTTCAAACTGTCTTTATGACACCAGAACAAGTCAGAAACCCAAGACAAAGATATCACTAATAAACCACGAACCAAACTTACGAAAGAAGAAACAAAATCTTAATGCTACTATATTGAACATTATTCTATGGAGTTCTACCCAATTACAAGAAAAACACATCTGAGGCACAAAGAAACAGAACTAACGCTCCCTTATATAAGATCTATATACATATACATATTTCTATATTACGTGAATTTCCCTCCCCAACAGACAGGAACTGAAGCATGAAGTACCCCAGGTGGAAGCTATATATCAGAACAGTAGGCTTATAGAGTTCGACAGGAAATCAACAACTTTTTTAAAGAAAATACAAAGAGCCAAATCTGACTCAAAGGCAGAGAAAAATATGACCACCAGGGAATAAATCTAAAAAGCTGAAATAATGTAAAGAGCAACTTCCCAAGTAAACTTTCTGTGGATAAATATTTATTTACCATGTTAACCACTCCAGAGCACAGAAAAGAGATGGAGGACTTCCTACAATTAATTATGTGGCCACTTAAATGCCTGTAAGTATCTTGTCACAAGGTGAATGCTGACTTCTGTGCCAAAAAAATAAAACACATTGCTTTTTCTCAAGGAATTCAGGACTAGAGTAAACCTACACAATCTTCATTCAACACAGTCAAGATTTTCTGACCAGGCCAATAGAACTTGGCCGTTGGTCAATAAAGCACTGAAAAATGAAATTTTTTTTTCAACAGATTAATCTTAAAAAAAAAAAAAAATCAAATTAGACCTGAGCTACTTCCCACCATGGCAGAGGAAACTCATTTGGGAGTAAAGAAAGGGCTTTGGAAACCAAACAATCAATCAATCAATCAATCAAAAAAGGTGGGCAACATATGTTTGTATGTGTGTGAAGAAATAAGTATACTCATATACTGCTTGTGGCAATGTAAATTTTATCGAATTAGAAGTGCACATATCTTCCTCCTCCTATAAATTCTACTTCTATGACTTTACCTCAGAAATATGTAATTACCTATGTGCAAGAATATATTTATTGATGTGTTGCTAATAGACAAGATATGTTATATTCGTGTAATGAATTACTATGAAACCCTTTAAAATAAGGCAACTCTAAAGAAATGAACATGAGATGATCTCTAAGATAGTTAACTGCAAAACCAGACACAGCACTGTACAGCATTCTAAGAAACTAAGAACAGATGTGCTTACACAGACATTTCTAGAAGGATATACCGGAGACTATTAATGATGGCTAATAGCAACTGCCTTTGGGGAAGGGAACTTAGGCGCCAGTAAAGGGAGGGCAACTTATTTTTTTCACTGTATATTTTCCTTTTGTTTTTTGTTTCTACTTAATTTTTTTTAATCATGAGCATGTATTACCTAGTCAAAAAAATAAATTCAAAGTTAAAACAAAACAACAAACACAACTACGAGCAGAGGCCTTTAGAGGCTGTGCTGCCCACTGAGTGGGTGCAGGCAGCCATGACATCTTTACACTGATGCTAAGCCCAGGCTCCCTTCCCCTCCCCTCCCTGCCTTCACCATCTGCACCATGAATCCATGGTCACACCCTAACCGGGCCATTCACATGTGACATGAAAGTCAATTTAGAAAACACAAATTAATCAACTCTGAACCTCTTAGACCCAATAAATACTTATGATATTACAGCTGCAATCTGAATACACCTCTCAATTATACCCAACAATTATCAATACATAAAAACAATGTCATCCCCTATCGTGGCAATTCCACTTCTGAAATCTAACTCACAGATCCCTCTGTCCATGTGCACAAAGATATACACTCCAAAAGTGTGTTCACAGAAGCACTGTTTACAACAGCAGAGAACAGAGACAGACAAATGCTCAAGCATAATTCCAACGGAATTTCAGTGACCACTGAAAGACCACCACGTGGGACACAGGAAAATAAGGGTGGGCCCAACTTTTCTACATTATAAAAACCAACTAAAATAAAAACAAACCAAAAAGGGAGGGGAGAAAGTATTTTATAACATAGATGACAGTCAATATTTGAAATGAAAATAGCTTTTGGCATTAAGAAAAATAGCCCAATATGAAAATAAACAACACTAACACACAGAGTTCATAAAGTTAGTGATAATAAAAGCCAGGTATTTAACATCAGAAATCAAAGAAATGTAAAATATTACAATAAACACTTTTTTGACCTGTCGAATGGGCAAACGTTAAAAAGATAAAAATTGATGTTAGTGAGGGTGTAGAGAAGCTGGCTGGTGCAGGCATGAACCACATTTCTGGATGCCACTTTGGCCATTGTTTAAAGATACTAAAAAAACCTATTCCTTTTGAACCATTAATTCTCCATTTAAGAAGAAACATTTAAGAACAAATATAGCCAAGGAGATAAAATGTTAATAAGGAAACACAGCTAAAAAGTCAGCTTTGGCCAGGCACGGTGGCTCGTGCCTATAATCCCAGCACTTTGGGAGGCCAGGGCGGGTGGATTATCTGAGGTCAGGAGTTCGTGACCAGCCTGGCCAACATGGTGAAACCCTATCTCTAATAAAAATACAAAAATTAGCCGGGTGTGGTGGCAGGCACCTCTAGTCCCAGCTACTTGGGAGGCTGAGGAAGGAAAATCGCTTCAACCTGGGAGGTGGAGGTTGCAGTGAGCCAAGACCACACCACTGCACTCCAGCCTGGGCAACAGAGCAAGATCCCATATCAAAAAAAAAAAAAAGTCAGTTACACACTACAGTTTATCCCTTTTATGTGCAACTAATTTCTGGTTTGTAAAAGGTAAAACCTTGAGCACAAAGTAATGGCAGGTGACACATTTTACACATGGAATGGTGGGAAGGGATGGGCACCACTGAGAGGGAAGCATGTTCTGTTGTTATGTTATTGCTATGTAACCACAGTCCTAACACAAGTCACATCAGAGCAACCCAGAGCCAAAGGCAGAAACAGGAAGTGCTGGTCAACAATCTCCTGCAGGGGTACCTGACACAAGGTGCGCCATATGCCTTCCTGGACAAGTGACCCAACCCTTAGCCTTGGATTCACACTGTCCTCTACTTACCGCCAAAAGGGCAAAGAGCAATGGGGCCAGTTGCTCAATTTGTACCTGCCAGGGCCCCATACTTACCTCACCCTGGCTGGGGAAGACCGGATCCCAGGTGACCTCCTTCTGTGACAGCAAGTCTGGCCAATCAAAAGCATAACTGCTCTACCCACTTGGCCCCCACTTCCCCAGGACAGCTTCTCCATGGCAACAGCCACGCCTACCACTGAAGAAAACAGAAGATAAAGTGTTTGCAGACGCTGAGAGGAAGAAAGGTCTAAAGGCTTGCCTGATGCTATCAAATGAACTATTAAGGCTGAGGAGTTAGTCTGCCCAAGGATGGCCTAAATGGGCCATCAAAAATAGGGCAGCCAATTAATCAGAGCTGTGCGTGAAGATATGTGAATCCAACAGAACAACAGAGCACCTGTATTTATACCCTACTCCAAAGCTCTGTGGACAAGGCTCTGTTACCTTTTTCATCTCTGTATTTTTACAGGTGTTCAATATACATTATTTGCACATAGGTGCAAATTTAATATTAAACATTTAACAAACCCAATCTAACAAAGTCCAAGTAATAGCCCATGACTGTGAAAGGCTATTCCAGGAATATAAGGAGGATGTCCCATCAGTGTAAACTATTATACAACATGAAAGGGGGAGGGGAGCCCATGAGCAGTATTTCAAGTTAAAAAACATTTGCAAACTTCAATAGCCTTTCCTCATAAATTCTCAGCAAAGAGTAAAACCAGGAGACATCTAAGCATAATAAAGACTTATCTCAAATAAATGCAAACAAGCATATTATTAAACACTAAAAGTGTTCCTCTGGAAGTGGGGACAAGGAAGGGACAGCTATACCATGGCTACAATTCAACATGACCCTGGAAGTCCTTAGCTAATGCAACTGAAGAAAAAGAAAAGTATAAATATGGGGAAAGCATTATTTTGAATTAAAAAACCTTATGAGTAAATACAGCAAGAGAAATAATTCCCATTAATAGCAAAATAAATAAATCTCCATATATAAGTTTAACAAAGTATCTGCAACTTCAAACAAAATTTCAAAAATTTACAGAATGGACATAAAATTAGCTGGGTGTGGTGGCACACACCTGTAATCCAAATTACTCAAGAGGCTGATGTAGTAGGGGCAGCCCTGGGAGGTGGAGGTTGCAGTGAGCTAAGATCATGCCCCTGCATTCCAGCCTGGGGGAAGAACTAGACCGCATCACCAAAATAAATAAATAAATAGATAGATAAATAAATTTATAGAAGGGCGCAATTAAGTCTGAGATAAATACACACAGAATGTGTATCACATTGAAAAAGCTCTGTTTTATTCTGAGGTGGGAGTTTTGACGAACTGATAATCCAGTTCCTCTGGAAGAATAAATGTGTGAGAATATTAAGACAACCCTGTACAAGGTCTACGGGCAGTGGGAGGTGGTTTCTCTGTAAAATCACTCAAACACGTGAAAAAAAAGTATTTTTTCCAACACAAGGATATAAGCACAAGGACAAATACACCACCGGGACATAACAAAGTCCAGAAGTCAGCTGCGTGAACGTCTATAGGCACATCGGGATTTAACTGACAATAAAGTACTGGTAAATGATTTCTTCTTTAAATACAGACTAGGAACTTTCTTACAACTAAAGGCAAAGGATAACTTTAACAAAAACGCCAAGACAGGACAGCTAACACCTCAGTGTTTGCTTACTCGAGCTTGCATTTCTAGAATTAGAGTCGGCCTCTGATGTTAGGAAAGACCAATATAACCAGTGGTGGCATGGAGCCTCCCCCAAGAAATTAGGTTATTTCAACTATACATCTCTGGAAGGCTAAGGCCACTAGGGCCAATGAAAAACACACTTTGTTCTAAGTAAGTTACTGCATCCAAAAATCAGCATCCCTCGTGAGTTTTCATTAAACAAGGAATGAAAACAAAGTATTTAACAAAAGGTCACATAACCATTAGTCATGTTGTCAAGAAATGCTACAGCTTCATTTTCTGATTATAAAAATAAAACACAGCGCTGCATTCAGGTACTGCAAAATATTCACCATAAAACTGGAAGTCACACCCACTAATTGTTTGCTGCTGTTACTACATCTTAAAATCTACACATACGTTGTTCTCACTGCACATACTCCCATTGATGTGTGCATGGAGAATAAGGAGAATGTCCACACAATGGAATAGAATGCAGTTTTCAGAAAGCAAAGCTCCAGATGGAGGGTATGTGTGAAATGTTTGCGTGTGAAAGGTTTAGTAAGTGGCATGATCTCACATACGTAGAAAAGCAGTTTCTTAAGCATACAGTAGTACATACAAACTAACCTGGAAGAAAACTCAAACTTACGTTAATAGTAATAGGGAAAATCTATGAAAATAAGTGATTAATAATAAGAAGTCTCTAATCCTCTCTCCATCTGTTTAAAATCTGAATATAAAAATGAAGTAAATTCAATTACTGCTTCCCAGGGTGTTTTTTTTTTCCTTCCTGCTCAGCTTGTTAAAGCACATCAGACCCTCCCCTTTCCCTACTGGGGTCCTCATAATACAACCTCCCTCTGACCCTTAAGTACTCCCACCCAGGGTGCCCTGTAGTCACCATCTGTACTTCCCCTCTTCGGTGACTGTACCTCAGAGAGGGCTCAAAGGGCATCAAGCGCCACACCCAAACCGTCACTTTGTTGACAGCTGTCTGTCATATGGCTGAAGAATGAACTCTGGCCACAGGGCAAACCCATCTCCTGCCTTACTTGAAGGTGGCTCCCACACACCCCTCAATTCTAAAGTTTCCACATCTCCCTCTGCTCTCTCTTCAGAACAGGACTCAGCGTTAAGTAGTAGCCAAAAGCAGGTGGGGGCACACAAGGACTAGCTGACTCTGAGCCAGGGAGACTGAGGAAAGCCACCAACTTCAAGGGGAGCAGGGAGAGGTGCCAAATGATGGGGCCACTAATAAAGAATCCCTCTACACAGCCGGGCAGGAGGGGTGCTTCGAGAAGTCTGGCATTCTCTGATCTCCAAAGGATCTGTTGTTCACACTAGATGTCTAAACACAAAATCTCTGTGTACACAGAATAAGCTGGGTGCTGCCTGCTGGACGACAGCACTGCCATTGGAGTCTGTATGGTGGTACTTTGGATATTTTATGACACTTCTATCCCATCAAAATGAGTAGATAATAAAAGCATGGATCTCACAATTAATACATAATAAAGAGGAAACTCATCAGGCATCCTTGCCGTAAGTCAGGATCTTTGGCTTTAATCAGAGAAATGATGGGTCAGTGTTCAGCTGAGCAGGGAAGAACTTAATTAAAGAACACATCATGCACTAGAATGCATCTGAGACCATGTGTGAAAAAAAATCCTGTGGCCCCATTTGGCCTCAGGCTCCCACATCCCATGTGATGCAGGAGAAAATCCACCAAGTCTCCTTCAGTCCCATTTCTATGTACTTACTCTGGTACCTCACCATGGTGCACCTAGGTTCAGCCCCCTAACTTGTTCTACCTACCTCATTAAAAGGGGGCTGGAATTGAGAGCTTTAAGGTCAGGAACCGAGGAGGTTAGTCTCTCCGTCTCTCAGGGACAGCGTGGTATGTGGCCTCGTCGCTCTTCTTGTTTGTTCCATTCTCCTGCCTCTTTCTGCAGACCGACATTCTCCACTTCAGCATGCACATGGAGTAAGATGCTGTCCCATCCCAGGCCTATCTCACCTCCCAGTTTAAATGCCTGACACTCAGTGTTCCTTCATCCAAATTCTCAGGTCGAAAGTGCATGCCACAGCCTGATTCCTTCTAGAGCAGTGGTTCTCAAACTCAGACATGCAGAAGAGTCGCCTAGGGTGCTTGTGAAAAACGAAGCTACCTTTCCAGGTGGGATGACTCAGGAGGTCTGGGTTCCCCAGGAAAGAAGCACTCCTACAACCACTCTAGGAGCTGTTCTTTGAGAACCACTGCTCTGAGGTAACAAGTCTGGTCCAATCGCCTATGAATTAGGTACATATGGACACAGGAACTCCAGGGGAACAATTTTACATGGGAGCAAGGAGTAAATGACCATTAACTCCATTTCACAGGCCACAACCTCTACCCTCTGGTCTGTTGGCTGGCTTCTCTCAGATAATCTCAACATCCTGGGCTTACTTCTATCACATTAAGCTTAGCACTTACCACACTGCAGCAAAATCTCCTTGTTGTTGTCCATCCTTGAGAGATTTCCCCAAAAGTTTAGAAAGAGAGGAAATAATATCTAAGTGTTCAGTCTTATGATCAGCATAAAATGGTTCAAGACAAATAAAGCTACTTTAAAAAGACAGAATGCCTTCCAGAACAGTATGAGTTATTTGACTATATTCTAACAACAGTGATTGGCTGATCTTATTTTTTTCAAGAGGAGGCAGTATTAAAAAGTAGGCCACAAAGCATGGCCCATCCAACCATCTACAGAAGAGTGAACAACTCTCATCAGACCTAACTTGAAAGGAGTCTGGGGAGGGCAAGGGTGTTAGGTAAGGGGCTTCTGGTATCTTGGTAACCCTAAGCAAGGGTTTCACTGTACTAGACTATGTTGCAAACCAGTGCTATTAAAGCTCACCCACATCCTCTTGGCTCCGATTCCATACTCACCAAGCAATCTTTTCATTGTGGTTGTTTCCCATGTAGGTCTGCCTACAGGGAGAGAATCTGCTGATCATAACACACTGCTGAGTACTTGGGTCCCTGCTACTGCATTAATAAACCAGAATTGTGGGAAGAGGAACACTCTATTTCAAGTCACATGTCAGTACGGTTTAAAGGCTCCTGAGCTTAGTTAAATGTGGATCTACCAACATGAGCCCTCAGGTGAAGGGGGTTTCCAAGTCTCCAAAGGGTTAAGCACTGTAATAGTTATCTTGAGCATTCACTGAGGCCAGGAATATACCAACTCATCCTAATGGCCCTCTGCCTCTCCCCAAGCAGTATTTCACCACCACCATAGCCACCTATCTTGGTAAACACATCCTTACTCTTCTTGTGATGGGAGTTTCCATTCAGTAGACACTGAGGCCAGGGATTATGTCACTTACTTTTGGAGAGTCCAAGCCTGGCATGATACTGTCCTGTATCAGGCCCATTATCAATGCTTACTAACAAATGAACAAACAACCTCTGGCTATGTGTTTGCTTCCCCATGTCATGTGATTTACTGCATCTGCTCTGAATCAGTCAGCAGGCCATGAACAAAGAAAGTGAGTCTTGTGGAGTCTCCCTCCTCAGCACCTCACAAATAATCTACCCACTTCACTCCTCTCTGTGATACCACCACAAGCCAAGCCACCATCTCTCACCCAGGCCCAAGGTGGTCTCCCCACACCCACTGCATCCTCCCTTCCCTTCTGCACCCTATAACCAGATGATCTTCTTAAAACCACACATCTGATTATCATGATACTCCCACGGTGAAAAGGGCTTCCCGTTGCATTTCAGGTCAAGCCAGTTACTTATCACAGATTACAAGGCTTTTCATGATGAAGGCCCAACTTACCTTTTTCCTACCTCAGTCAGATGCTACTCAACAACTCCCTTGTTCTAGGAATACTGGATTTTCAGCTCCCCTGTCTGCATCTCTAAAGAACATCCCTATCCCCTCTGCTGAGACTAGTCTCCCCATGACACACACCATTCGCACTCCTTCGGGGCTCGGTGTTAACATTCTTGACCATCTCGGGGAGGCCCCTATGTGGCCTAAGCTGGTTGTTGCTAGCAGATGTTTTCTTGCAAAGGTAGAAATCAAACAATTATGTTTTCCACAGCTTTAATTCCCAAATAGACTAAAAACTCTGTAAAAACACTTCCCTTCCCCCAGGGGGGCTATGTTCCAGTACCTGGCACAAAGTGTACACTTGATCAGTATCCACAGATGAGTCAATGAATCTCTCATGCTTCTTTAATCACCAGGTAAGAGAAAGAGAGTAGGCCTGAAGGAATAGCTGAATATGAGAAAAAGAGGGAGGATACTGAAATGGATGGTGTGGAGACAAAAAGAATTTCTAGTGAATGCTCAATCCACCAGAAGAGTCTGGGTGTCTCAGAAGGTACAAACGGTGTTGGGGTGGCTATGTGGAACATGGGTACAGTAGGAAAGTATCAGAGTAAGGAAGTGTGGTGGTCACTCCAAAGATGGATGTGGCACTGTGAGGAGGAAGTTCAACTCACCTGGACCCAGCCACCTAGTGTCTGGACCTAGTCCCCCTTCCTCTTGCTAGCCGTCTCCAAGAAGGATGGAAGATCAAGAAGACAAAGCTGTAGAGGAAAAGAAAATGTGAGATGCCAAATTTATTTTGCAGTTACTGGGTTCCTCAGGCCAGAAACAATACCGCAACAGTTCCACATTTACTGTCTACAATGGCACAGGTCAAATGAGACCATGAAGAGCATCCCATTCGGACGAATGGCTGCGAGTACAGCTCCCTTAAGCCACCGCACACCCTGGGATGTACTCATAGACTTTCTCCAACAAGGCTATGTCAGAGGCATTCAAGTCAATTTCTGGGGTGTCTTAAAATCTTCTCTGGGGCCCTATTAAGGAATCAATTCAAGAATTCCATTTATGGCACTGGCCATTCCTATGTTAGAACCACAATCCTCTCAGTATTATTAGAGATAATCATGTGAAACACTTTAACGGTTTATCAACATGCTCTCAGTGGACTAACAGGACAAAGTTCAAGTCCCACTGCACCTCACAGTATGTGTTTAATCAATTAGAGGTCCTGCGTGGAAGGAGCTTCATGATTATGGGGCTGGTTTCTGTTCCAGGAGTCACGTGAGCATATTTTGGTGAGGTTAAAGAGCTTACTAAAAGCTATTCAAGAGTTGGGCGCAGTGACTTACTGCCTCTCTAAAGAACACCTGTAGGGGAGCTAGTACTGGGAGGGCCCCGGGAGGGCCCCACCCAAACATACTCAGCTTTCGAAGCTGTGCAGCCCTCTAGTGGCTCTGCGCATAAGTTTCTCCCACGGCCGCACCCTGCACAGGTGGCAGCCCCTTCAAACACACCCCGACCTGCTCAGTGCAGCCTCTTAGTTCCCATGCACTGCCCCTCCCAGGACCACCTGCAGCCCTAAATTTTTCTATCTCGAGCTGTAGAATTTGAGTGAAAGTCCTTCACCCCTAGAGCCTCCAAATCACCGCCCACTTCCTCCATTTTCTCACTTAAAACCCTTCCCCAACTCTCTCAGAACGTCTACGTTTGGCCTTGGATCCCACTTTTCTGCTCAATGACCCAAGGCTGTGTAGCTGAACCCGCCCGCTTCCCAAGGCCTGGCTCTGGCGCCCCCTGGAGGAAGCACGGTGCCACCAGCCTTGAAGGCACGCTGCCCAAGAAGGCAGGGCAGGGCTCAGCGGGCAGGCCAGTAAAGCAGGCGGTCAGGAAGGCTCCCACACAGGCCCCACCCCTGAGCTGGCAAAGATGGCACAGAATGAATGAATGTGGCTCTACGGCCCCGCCTACCATGAAATTCCCCTCAGCCCTGCTGTCACTCAAGATGGCGCCCGCGCAGTACGCCTCTGCTGCCCCGCCTTCAGCAACACAAGTGGTGCTACGACGGGCGGGGCTCATGCCCACTCCTACGGCCAGGGCAGCTGTCATTCAACGTGGCGCCTGCACAGTGCACAGGCCGCACTGAAGCCTGCCTGCTCCATCAGACAAGACACACATGCTATGGCCTCCATCAGTCATTCAAGACAAGGCAGCCCCTCCCTCAGGCCCGCTCCTGCAGTCAGCCCAGCTGTCATTCAGGCCAGTGCCTGCACAGTCCACCTTGGCTGCCACCTAATGGCCAGCAAAGACGATGCCACAGGGTGGGCGGGGCCCTGCAGCCCCTGACAGTCCTACTCAGTCCTCTGCACCCACCCCTACAGCCGACCCAGCAGCCCTTCAAAACAGCGCCTGTGTAACAGTCCTCACGTGCCCCACTGTGGCCAAAGACTGCGCCAGGGTGGACCAGGCTCGGCAGCCCCCAGCACCTGAGACAGCCCTCCCTCATGCCCGCCCCTGGGGCCCACACAGGTGTCACTCAAGATGGCGCCTGCGCAGTCAACCTCCGGCGCCCCCTGCAGCCAGTACCAACAGTACCAGGGAGGCGGAGGGTCCACTCAGCCGGGTGAGTCCCGAAGGACCGCACGGGGCCCCAGCCCTCAACCCCGCGAGCAGGGTACCTGCGCAACCCGCCTGGCAGCCTCCCCGCCAGGCCGCCCCAGACACAAGACACAGCCAGATACACCTGAACAGTCTTGGTCAGACAACAGGGGAAGGGGGGGCCAAAAACACAGCGGGCGCGCTAACAACCCGTCGCCCCGTCCTTGAGGACAAACGGTTTGGCGGGCACGATGGCACACTTCGGGCAACCCTTCCTGCTCCAGCAGATGCGGGGACCCGGCCAGTTCCATCGACTAAAGAGCCCCGCGACCAGCACTGACAGTGACAGGAGCGCGGCACCCCACGGCTTCCCGTCCGCGTGGACAAGGCCGGCGCCGCCGCCGCCCGCCACTCCCTGGGAACAAGCCCATCCCGATGCGGCAAAGCGCGGCCGCCCCACCAAATATGGCGGCCGAGTGGGCGGGGCTGGAGTGGACAGGCAAGTCCAGTGCCAGCGGCAGCCGCTTCGGCCTTGCTCCGCCCCATCTGTCACCAACCCACCCAAGTGGCGCCTGGGCAGCAGACCTCAGCCGCCCCCAACAAAGATGGCGCTCAGGCGTGCGCGCCTTGAGCCCACGGTCACGCCCAATTCCAACCTCAGCCACGCTGGCTTTGTCCCACCCAACCTCCCAGCACGGCGCCTGCGTAACCAATCTCAACCTCCCCCATTAAAGATGGCGCCCAGGGGGGTGGGGCTCGAACAGACCGCCATGTCCAATGCCACCCAGTCACTTCAGCCTTGCCCCGCCTCATCTTCTACCAACCAACCACGGCCGTGCCAGTGCAGCACACCTCAGCAGACCCATCAAACATGGCGCCCAGGTGGGCGGGGCCTGAGCAGAACGTTACATCCAATGCAAACTAGTCCGGTCAGCCTTGCCCCGCCCCATCTGCCACCAACCAACCAAAGCAGAGCCTGCGCGGCAGACCTCAGCAGCCCCCATCAAACATGGCGCCCAGGTGGGCGGGGCCTGAGCAGAACATTACATCCAATGCTACGCAGTCACTTCAGCCTCGCCCCGCCCCATCCGCCACCAACCAACCAGGGCAGA